>VXBL01008802.1:0-23432 GCA_013400195.1 Aramus guarauna
AACAAAAACAAATAAAAAAACCACCACAAACAAAAAACTCTCCAAGCAGTTTCTCTCAGAGTGCTTAAAAATCCCATGGTAAATTCTGCTGCATCCTTTGCAGTGCCTGCTTCTGGGAAGGTGGAAATACCTGCTTACCCCTACACCAAGGCTCTTGCCTCGTTCTTCTCCATGGCCCTTTGCCAGTATAGCCTGGCACTGCAGTAATGGTTCCATAGCTGAGGGCCTTCAGCCTGCCATCTCAAAAAAAGGGATGGAACCAGTTCTCCAGGGGGGTACTCCAAATTCTTTCATCTCTGCTATTATGTATTGTGATGGAGCCAAACTCTTACCTCTATGGTAGATGTCTTCAATAAAGCAATCTGATCTTCCCTGGTGAGCTCCAGGAAGCCAGGTAGTTGCTTGGCAAAGTCCACAATCTCTTGCACAGAGATAATTGCAAGTTCTGTAAAGTGAGCAAAACGCTGCTGCCTTGCTTCACGGTTGTTAGGGTCGGGAACTTGGGGCCATGGCTGTGGGAAATGGGAAGTAGACAGCGTATGTACGTGAAAGATGGAGCCAGGGCAGAAAGATGAGAAGATGAAGTGAACAGAGAAAGAAAATGAGACACATTGGAACATCATCCTTTGCTATTTTTTACTGATCTTTAGCCCACAGATACAATACCTAAAGTATCTCTGTTCTCCAATAATTTACCAACAATCCCAACTCCCCAAAGTTCACTTTTGCTTATTTTGGGTACACTGATAGAGTTTTTACCGTCACTTTGAGCCTGTCTGTGAATGAACGCTGGTTGCACTGCTGCTGAGCGGCCACAAGCTTTTTTATCATGCTCAACTGTTCAGGCGTCAGCTTGTGGGAAGGGCTTGGCGGATTTGGAGGGTTTGGATGCACCACGACTGTCCGAGCCTGATCGTCTTCCTGCTTCTTTAGTTTCTTCAGTCGAATCTGTTCTTCAGACAGAACATCTAAAGCAGGAATAGCCAGAGATCAGTCTGACACAGGAGCACACTGGAAACCACACTAAACACAGGGTAACATGCTGCGGATGCAGAGGCAGAGATCACAGCTGTCTGTATCTGGTATGTCATAGTGTGTACAACACAGGCAGCAGACAGTGATACTTATCATTTGTTTCTCCCTCTTTAGGTTGTTGCATTGCATGACAGTATGATCAAAAGAAAGGCAAAGTGTTCACAAAGGACAGAAGCTCCCTCCTTGATGCCCTGCAGATCTCAGAAAGGCAACAAAGACTTTTCTCACTGAGCGATTCCCCAAAATGTCACATTATAACAGATTCCAACAGGTGTTCTCTTCACATGCCATGGTACGTCCATTGTATTTTATATTATCCTGCTGTTGTGCCTTTTTCTGATATTGCTAAATTAACAGCTTGTGTCATTTCATCTTCATGAGAGGTCAGAGTCAGTACTGGAGCTCAAGAGTAAAAGGACAATTCTCTACAAAGCCCATTCACAGCAGACTATAGAGTAGTAACATACTGCAAGACGAATAATGAAAGAATAGCTTTGCATAAAACATACTGAGGAGCACAAGTTCTTCAGGAGTAGGGCTAGAAGTCTTCAGTCGTGAAGTCAAAGGATATGCCATTCAGACGTAACGTTGTAAGGAATAAAACAACTCAGGCACGTGTTGTGAAAACTCTTATTAGACCAACTGTTCATTAGCTAATTTAAATACAAAAACCTGTTAATGGCCTGTAACTAAGTTAACTGAAGAATTCACTGACTCGAATGTAGAGGAGGTTTGTTGTTTCTTTAAGTCAAAGCTGCATAAACTGTCTGCAAGCTACATCCAAAAAATGGAACTGCCAGACACACCTGGATTCAAGGATTACCTTCAAGAGAACAATCCTGTGTGTTAGTGATGAACAAACAAAAAGCAGAAAAAGGACTGATTGGAAGAGAAACTATATCTTCAGGAACAAAGATTTAAAAAAATAAAGCTTAAATCTTGTTTGCAAAGTCAAAAACTGCTGGAAGATTCTTTGGACATTTTTTATGCACAGATAACAAGAAAACATGGCTACGACACAGGAAGGCAGGCCTCAGGACTGAACAAGTATATACTTGCACTTCTCAAAAGAATCATGTTAAACATGAAGACAAGAAACGGAGAGCTATCGTGAGAGAGCATTCTGAAATGGACAGTCCACAGGATTGAAGGGAAAGATGAAGAACATAGCATATTCAGGCTGAGAGTCACCTTTATGCCTGACTTCCAACAGGGAGCATGCACGCACAGGTACACACCTGCACAAAAATGACAATTCTAACAGCAAAGACATTCAATAGAATTACCAAATTAAGGGGCATCTGTTAGATTAGAGAATGCCAGTTATAGTGATAGTTTAATAAAGGAAGTAATTGATCCAAGTGATTACAGTCCCTCATCTTGGGACTTACATGCACAAAGAATTTATAGCCAAGGAACAAGTTACCAGTTATTACTGAATCTTGAAATCTGCCTATATGCAAGCTCCTACACCATGTTAAAATTGAAAGTGATCTAAGTTACTCAGTTTGCCATGAAGGAACTATTTAACCTCATGGTTCACACTGGCTTAAGAACAACAAACCGGCCATGAATAACTTCGGTCTGGGAATTAGAAGAATGTTTCCAACTATTAGCAGAGGAAGTTCTGGAATGACCTTCCAAGTGAAACAGCTGGAGGAAAAAGCCTTCAGTTTCTGTCAAGATTAACAAGGCAAATTTGCAGTGGGGATTACAGTGTCGACAAAAATTGCCGAACACTTGGTAATAACAACCCAAAGGTTCCTTTTGGCCTAATTTTCCTGAGCTGTCTTCAACACAAGACAATGAGTAAATGCAGAAACACATTGAGGCTCTCTAGTTTCTACCTGCAACAGAAGAGTAGCAAGGTGGACAGGTAGCTTTTCAAATACATCTGTTTTGTAGCTCTCAGGAGCAGAGGGAAATGGAGCAAAGACAGCACATGTAATGCTGACACAAACCAGTGTGACAAGGATATGGATTACATGTTAGGTGGGCTGTGTTTCATGTTGAAAAAACTGAACAGCATGTTTCCTTGGTGCAGCTCAGTGGGACTTACTTTTTACAGAAATATTTTTGTAAGACGTTTCCAAAATACTCCCTGTACCTCACTGCTCTGGGTGCTGGCTGTCAGAAAAGGAGACTTCACACAAATTTAATGTTAACTGAGCATCCATTTGGTCAGTCTTGGCCAGCAAAGGGATAAAACCCAGATGCCTTGGCAGAGGAGGGCTGTCCTGTATGTGAGCAGGAATATTATTGAATATTCAGAAGCAGCAGCCTTACAGCTTATGTGAGAAAAATAGCAGAGTTTGCTAAAGAGAGCAATGAGATCAGGTCTGCACAAGCACAGCTACAGTACTGTGGTGCTGCCCTTGACCTCTGTCAAGCTCACAGTACAAGTTAAAGGAAAATGCCTGTTGTTCAAGGAGCATGGTGACCAAACTTGCAGCCCAGGTCACAAGACAGACAAAAGCCTGAGTTTACTGATACGGTTGACAGCATACTGAAGAACATGTAAATCTTAGTTGCGAGTCTTTCATCTGATGTCGTATTCCACAAGTTCTTACAAAATAGTGTATTCAAGGAATACAGTAGGGCTGAGGCTCTCAGGACAGCGGTGTTGTTCGCTAAGAGCCTCACCTCTCCATGCGATCCCTGCCAAGCTCTCAGCAATCTCCCACACGCATCCCACAGGCAGCCTGCATGGCTCACATGTGAACCCCAAACACTCACAATGGCCCCTTCTTCACACCCATTGGCCCCCAGTTCACCCCCACGCCATGGTGCTCCTGCCAGCACCACTGCCCGCACTCACACTGCTCCCGCATGCCCGCCTCCTGGCACTTGCGCAGCCGGCACTCCTGACACTTGCGACGCATGTACATGTCCATCTCACACTTGCCGCCATTCTTGCAGACATACTGTGCACCCTTGATGACGCTTCGGCGGAAGAAGCCCTTGCAGCCTTCACAGCTCAAGACGTTGTAGTGGAAGCCGGAGGCTTTGTCCCCACACACGCTGCACACTTCATTTCCCAGCATCTTAGGGGCTGGGCCCTTCTTCCGCTTCAGGGGGGGATTTTCTACCGAAGCGAACAGTACCAAGGAGAAGGAAAAAAAAAAAAAAAAAAACAAACAAACAACAAAAAAAAGAAAACACACACACATGAGGGAAGCATGGCGTTTGCAGCTGACTGCCCCATTCCTTACAATGACCAATATTCTCACTTAAACCTACTATCTCCCAAACACATGGATGAAAAGATCAAATCTCTGATTTCACAGACTCCCCCCTCCTGGGCAAGTGTATCTTCTGCAACAAACCAGCTATTGACATAATCCAAACAGTTTAACCTCAACTATATAAGCAGGTATAGTTTCATGCTTGTTCCTCTGCAAAATAGGGTAAAAGAGCTAAAACACGCTCAGGCCAGATGTTCTTCTGCACTTTCCATCAGCAGGAGTGACTGTTAAGTTACCAACGTGAGAAAGAGCTGCAAAAAAGTTGAGCTGAAGTCCAAAACTGTACAGAAAGTAATTTTTTTTAGAATTCACCTCCAGTTCTCTTACTTCTATTCTCTGCCATACTCACACACAAAGATAAGAGAAAATGGTTTAGCAGTCAAACAGTCACAGAAAACCAGTGTTGAAACTGTGACCCTACAGAAAGCAGACTGAGTAGGCAATCCCTGTAACTGGAACACTTAGGGAAACTGTCAAGACAGAAAACAGCAACTTTGTGGAGTTGGGGGCAATAAGCAGGCAAACAGCATGCTGCACGAGCTCTGTGAACCTTTGGAACCCTGAAGCCATCATTTCTTCTTCAAGGAGAATACTCCCCACTGCTAAAAATGAAGCACTTTCATACTGACAGTACACTGACTAAACCTTGTTATTCACCCTGACACACCAGGCCTTCAACTATTGACTCACACTTCAGATAGTCCTGGGCAGCAGCTCCCAGTTCACCCTTTGTCATTCTGATGGATCTTAATCTTGTCACTGGCTGTGCGTTCTGAAAGCATCTTCAGTCTACTCCAATGCATCTCACCTTAAGCATTCCAGCCACATTCTTGATGATGTTATTTCTTTATTCCCTCCCTATTAGCCATCTCTCTTCATTCCATTTAGTTCTAGCCATATTGACATCTTTTATGTCCTTCTGCACAGCTGATAGTGCAAGTATTTTTCTGCATGTCAGATATTATAGATTCTTCTATGGCAGCTGTTCATAAAGATTACAAACAGCATATCTTGATAAGTCTCCAGATTTTGTTTAGATATGCCTGAAAAACCTTTACAGTGGAGTTAATTCATAGGGATTGGTTTGCAGGACAAGGTGGCTGCATTTCCTGATCAGCATCAGGGTTACAATGGCATATCTCATTCTCGTACATATGGTTCTAATACTTCTATCTTTACTCTCAGTTATACTTCCTATTCTGGTCAAATTCCTGAAATGGTTTTAGGTCAGTCTCAGCAAATATCATTAGTTGTCTTCACTATATATTGGTTTTCACAGTCTTAAGTATCTTGGTGCTGATTTTTAATCCCATTGACTTTACAAAGGTCTGGAGGTCACTCATTTTGGCCTGCACTTCTCATTGCAGATTGGACAGCAGGAAAATGCCACCAGAAAGGTTAACTCCTCAACATTCCCCTCTCTTTTCCTACCGTATTTCTCTTCGCACAATCAGTTACCAAGAGGAAATTATGCAATGCCTACAGTTATTTCAGATTACTTAGTCTGCTATTGCATATATGTTAACTGGTATTAGTAACTTTGCAGAAGCCTCAGATGATGTTCGTATGTTTCTGAGGGACGGCAGAGTAATCCAATGACTTCCACAAGATGGATCTGTCTTCAGAAGTTACATAAATATCAGATTACCATTCCCATGACTGTTTTATTCAGATAGATAGGCTTATACTTGGATCTATGCAAATTATTTTCCACCTCTGAACACTAACCATTTTAGTTATATAGCTTATTATTGTCATTTTCTGTAGTCAAAGATAACAAATAAATAATTTGAGATGTATGAAACATGAATGCCATCTCTGCACTTTTAGCTCTCATTAGGGTCCTCCTCCTTTGGTAGATCCTCTATTTAATCTTTTTCCACATATTGTGGCTTTTTTTCTTGCATTTTTGTAAGGCATTTATGAATTGTTTTCTTTTTCTGTCCTCCAATCTGTTTTAAGGACTTTTATTGGATAATATCTCTTCACCTTTCAACTACTCTCTTTGTTTCTACTCTACTGATGAGTCCTAGTTCAATGTTCAAATCACCTCTTCTTTTTGTATCAGGGACTGCCCACTGCCTCGCTGTTCAACAAATACATGTATTTGTCATAAATTCATTAAGTCGCTGATACTACGCTGGACACCTTACTTGTGCTTTCCTTTTTTCCCTGTTACCTGTCCAGAGATGTTATACTACGTCTTCTTACAGTTTGAAAGAGTAGGATTGTGTGTGTCAGCAGCAATTATAACAGCAAAATCTCAATTCTATTTCCTGATACTTATTTAACCACAGTTCTTTGTGGCAGATTGCTCTAAGTTTGATTCTGCTTCCCATCTTCTTTTTTATGCCTAGTAGCCTCATAATATCAAAAACAAACTTCGCAAAGGAACAAGGTGGCTTACATTCTGGAAAAAGAAACACGTAAAGGAAACTGCTACTGTCTTTCCATTATATGAATCCGCAAGAACCTATTATTTCTTTGCATCACTAATCCTTGTTGAACTGTCACCTGTAGTAAAAGCTTTATTGTTCAGCAGCTTTTGATAAGGCCAATAAAAGAAAATTTTTTTACTGCCATAGACCTAGCATCTAGAAGGTCAAATAAACAAAATATTCAACGCATTTATGACTTGGATAAACCCAGTCATCTTTGACTGATTGTATTCTTAGACATTCTCTCTGGGTGCCTCGAGTAGAACTCACCCTAAAATTCTGCCAAGCGTCAATTCTGCTTGCAGCTGAAAGAATGGCTAGCCTTTAGATCGCATGGATTTAGTAACAATTCTTCCATACCTGCTTGCTCAGGGGGGTTTTCTGAGCCAGGGAAGAGTGAAAGCCCTTCCTCCTCCATCTCAAATACACTTGCCACCCTCTTCCCATGATCCTGTGTGCTGAGTTGAGTGGGACCCATGGAGGCCACACAGGAAGGGCTCACTATAATCTCATCGCTGCAGCATTGTTACTGTCGAGCAAGGGGCTGCAGGCGTCTTTCTTCAGGGTCTTTAGTTTCTCTCTGCTACTCAAAGTCAGAAAGGAAGTACCTGTGGAGAAAAACAAAACAAAACAAAAACAAACTGATGCAAAAGAGGCAAGAGTTCAACTACTGAAGCTATTAACTCCCCAAATCTATTACAAGCTGCATCACAAGCAAGCTTCAAGATTTTGTTTCCTTATTTATTAAAAGGGACAATTAACTTTCTTTTATCAATGTTTATGGTCTTGAAACACAATGTTTTAACAAACTGTGGTAAAAGGTACAAGATTAGCGTGCCCAGGTGCAAAACTGTCTTTTTATTGCCAAAATATTTATCAAAGCAGGACAAGTCTTCATTACCGCTACCACCACCAGGGGACTTCAGCCCTGACCTCTCCAAGTGTGTAAGAGGGAAATTCCAGACTTTACAACCGGTGGCCTTTGTTAAAGCTTCCAGTAACAAACAGCCTATTGCTGGCAGTTGCTCTGGATTTTGTGGCACGTACTGTAGAGCACACAGAAAATTGTGAAAGACAATTTTGATACAATGATTTAGCAAAGACTACAAGACACTGAATTTCCCTATTAATATCAGTAGCCAAAGATCAACGATGTAGCAGAGATGAAGATGACAAATCCTCCCCTCATCTACAGCAAGAAATTGAAAGCCAGCATCCTATCTATGGGAAATGACCATTATGTCACCCTTGGGAAATAGATTCCCCAGGAACCTTCTGAGGATACCCATTTCTGGAACCTGGAAACCATATTGAATAGTATCTTTATTATACAGCACTAACTCCACTACAGAAACTGAAAAGCGAATCCAATCACTTTTTCCAAAAAGCCCCACCTGCACACAAAAAAAAAAAGGCCTTACTGGCTTGATTGCGCAGACCTAGTGAAACGGATGCAAACTGCTAATGTGAACACCCCTAATCTCATTGAACATGCATTTGATCAGTTGATCTTAACTCAGTGATTTACCAATGCGAGCTAAAGGGATTAACTGATTTAAAAAGCAGCTGCATTAAAGGCCTGTACCAGTTTAACTTGAGTGATTGAGTTCAGGACTGGAAGCCTGCCATTCTCTGAAAGACAGGAGGTGACAGAAAGCTGTGCAGCAGCCCAGATACAAAAGCATCAGGTAAGCAGGGGCATGCCTCACACACTGCAGTGCTCACTGGGAAGAGGCAGAGGACCACAGTCCCAAGTCCCTTCTTCCCTCCTAGGTATCTGGACCAGACCATGCAACTTTCACCAGAATGCCAAAGGCAAAGATGAAAGCAATGTTTCCACGAACCACACCACCCTCCAGCACTCTGAAACAGTCATCAAGTATAAATGCAGTCATACTGTCAAGCCTGCTGAACTCCTGCCATCTCCCATTACACTGTGGCAGATAATAGACGCAGGTGTTAAAAACCACAGGGCACATTAATTCACGTGACCTTTGTAAACACAGCCTCAGACTGTGTAAGGAAAGCAGAGCTCCTTCCCCCCTTTGGTGCACGCAGCCACTGAATCACTGGAGAAGCGGACTATCTAGGATAAAAAGCAATGGCAGCAAGTACAAAACTCAAAGCCACAGAAAGGAAGAAGCCCTATTGTGTGAGACTACAACTTAACTGATGTGATTTGCAATCAATTCAAAGAGACGCAAAGGAACAAGGTGGCTATCACAATCAACTTTTAAAAAAAAAGTCTTATGGTCAATCCTGCAGCAACTGAAAGCCTTGTGGAGAGGCACAGAGCATCAGATGGAGATACGAACTTCACTGAAGCAAAACCCAAACCCAACTTGTATTGCTAGTCCCATGTAAACTCCTCACAGATGCCAATATCAGATGTCTCTGGACATGTCTGGGCACGAAACAAGAAAGCTAAGTGCGCTGCCTCAGTGCATCTCCACATTCCTTTAAACCATGCAAAAGACTCACTCAAACATTAATTACTGTGCAGAATGAATCACCGGCAGCAGTACCGCAGTAATTTTTCAAAGGAAGAGTTTGATCCCCCAGCTGAGGGACTGAGTGACAGTGCTTAGGCCCTGCTGCCTCCAGTTCAGTCATCCAGTCTTGCTGCATCCCAGCCATGACTGCAATGTATTCTGGAAAGCAAAAGAGGAGGGTACAGCCTGAAGGGATTTCAAAACTGTGTCATCTACACAACCATGACTGACATCACAAGAGCAAAACTTGTTGTCAGCAGGACATCAGCAGCCCGAAGGGCAGTTTCTAAGAGAATGCAGACTTCCTAGCAATGTCTGAGAAGTCTGCAGCTACCAGCAGGGAGGGGAGTATAAATCCATGTGCACACCCAGGACTCGGCAAGGGGTAAGGCACATCAGCCACTATCTTTGTGCTGCAAAACCAACCCACACATTCCTCCTTCGTGCACCAGCCTTCAGCCTACCCAGAACAGAACAATGCAGATAGAAGCCTCTTGTCTTCTCTGCTCCTAAGACACAGCACTTTTTAGTTTTGTAGATCTAGTAACAGTTGCAGGCTGTGGAAAACTGACCTAACTACAATCAGCAGCAGGTGCTAGGTAAAGAAACCCAAACTAGCATTTCCCCACAGCCACTTAAGTGAAAGGCTGTATGACTAGGCAACATCTTCTGATTTACACCATCATTTCAACTAAAAAAAGTAGAAGGGTGATGCAAGCCATAACTGTGAGAGGGAACGCTGTCTTCTTGACATAATCTGCTGTGCTGCC
Organism: Aramus guarauna; assembly: GCA_013400195.1. Classification (NCBI taxonomy): domain Eukaryota; kingdom Metazoa; phylum Chordata; class Aves; order Gruiformes; family Aramidae; genus Aramus; species Aramus guarauna. The sequence continues at coordinate 9,981 of VXBL01008802.1, forward strand.
TCCCACTGTCTGTCTCCACTCTGTTAGTTTTGGACTGGCCAAGTGACAAAAGATGAAGCAATTACTTCTCTCTAATGCAGCGCCTACGACAGAGGAACCTGATGAGCAGACATACTGCAGTGAGGAAGCACATATAGATGAAAGGCTAAGGGAAACAATTTTCTGCCAGCCCTTGCCACCCATGTCTCAAATGAGACACTGAAGACTTCTGAAATGTGTTGCCACCAGCTTCATCTTACTCCATTTCTTCCCTCTCTCTTTCTTTTCTGAGAAAACAGAACAATTCGACACCAATGGTTTCCAGATCAGCGCTCTTGCAGCAGATAGTACTGTTAACAGAGACTAGAGGTGGCAGCCCTGGCTCTTGCACCTCATGCTAAGTGCCAGAAGCATCCGTCACTTCCTCTAGCATCAGTCTCATCTCATCCCATTCCCTCAGCTGATTCCTCTTCCAAACCCAGCTGAAGCACGGATCCACTCTTCTGGAAGTCTTTGATCTGACCTGTCATCAACGGACACAAAGCTACAGAATATGCCTGATTTCTGTCCCACATTCATTAAGGACAAGTAAAGAGATGGCATTGGCCAGCATAGCATATACACAAACCAAACAAGACAGATGTAGTTACTGTGGCACTTCTGCAAAACAGGTCTGTCCTCTTCCTGGTATTCCTCATTTGGTGCTTTCTGTGAGAAGCTCAAGGACCAGGAACCAGACCAGACGCAAGTATATCTCTGAAGAAACTGTACTGTGGAGTGCAGGAATAATCAGATAGCATGATGAGCCCTTTACCTCCAAATACTGGACGATCAGAGGAAGCAGTAGCTTTTTAGGAAGTTTGTGCAAGTCTCTGGGATCTTTCAAAACAGGATTTACTGGTCAGAGTCCTTGTCCTGTAAATTACAAAATCCTACAGCCTTCTGCCAAGGGAAAATATATGGTTATGTTTCAGTTCTGTAGTGAATCACAAGTGTGCACTCTGCAGCACGTCAGCATCAGCAGAAGACACCTTACATTTGTATACATACATTAATCTGACTGTGTTCATGCATCACACAGCTGTATGCCAACAGGATCGTGCCTTTGTGCACGGGCCTAACAGGCTGTTGGTGAACAAATGCATCTGACAGGAAGGGCTATCTTTCAGAGGTACCTAAGGCAGGGATATAATTTGGCATTTTGGCTTGTTCTCACATGCAATAGAAGTGCCAGCACTCAATCTGAATCTACCTTTGAAAGCTGGGCTCACAACAGTGCATAAGGGTCTCTGATGAAATTTAAATGCACAAATCACCCAGTGGTGATGCAACCTTGGGTATCAAAAGTTGGCTGCAGATCTAATTGGCCAAGAAAACAAAACAAAACAACAACTGTTGGACTGAGATTTCACAGGACTCTACAGCACCAGCACAGAGCTAAGCCCCTTGGGAGACACCACTGTTCCAATCCTTTCATAAGGAGTAACCAATATTTTGTGAGCTAACGCTCTTCCTATATCATTTCTGCTGTAGCAGCCAGAGTATTTTCACAAACCTCCCCAAGGAACTTGGTACTACCTTGTAGCTGTCTCAGAGAAAACAAACGTTATTCCCAGGTCATGTTGGCTCGTTCCTCTTCCTTCCCTCTGCATCATCACATTTCTCAAGAAATGCTGGAGCAGCTAGTAGGTCTGCAAGCAGTGCAAAAGTATATATAGAACAGGTTTCAATTAGGAAAAAGTTGCAAGAGACACTTTTACCTTTCGGGGCAGAAAAAGAATCCTACGCAAATCTGTCACTTTGAAAATGAAGTAATATTACGTGTGAAAATTGTTAAAACTCATAAGGAAAAATAATCAACTACAGATTGTCAATGGGAGGAACAAACAATGAAAATGCGAGGTGTGCAAAGCAGTGTAACAGAATAGCATAAAGAATGATTTTGAAAAGTACGTTTACAAAGAACAGAAAGAACTGTTCTGTATACTTTCAGGGAACGGAAACTAGCTCTGGGCACCCACTGTAAATCCCTCTCTACAGAGGGCTGCTGGGACATGGTTTGAAATCCCATTAACCAATATGATCTCTCAGAAGCATAAAGACAACCACTGGAAGGAGTCTGCAAGCCACTGTCAGTCCCTAACTGATAAAAAAAAAAAAAAAGCTGCAACCTCTTGATTGCTTTCCTTTGCTGTCAAGCTAAGCTTCAGCTGACCATGAGCAGCTGCCCAAGCACGCAGCATGGCCTGAGAGCCTTGCAAGTTGTTGCTACCTCTGCCAACTATGCGAAAGAGCCCTACTAGTCACTCCTGGTTGCACAGCCTGCTCCTCAGGGATGGGCAGCTGCAATCTGATCTCTTGCCTGAAGTTAAGGGTCTTATTCCTACCTTTGCCTCTCTGGCTCGGCGTGTGAAAGGCATCCCCCACTTTGGCTTTTACTTCTGCTGCTGACCAACTCCTTTACTACCCATGACTTTGCTGATTTCTGGCACAGCCTTTACCCATGCATTTGTCTCTTCCTTTAAACTGGTGCATCCCTGAGCTTGATCAGGTTCTCACTGCAGCATCCAGCTCTCATTGTGAAGAGCTCCTTTGGCTTTAGTCTGGTCTCAACACACAGTGTGCAGTCTCCTACCCAGGTCAGGTATGGATGCCATGGTGGAGTTAATGGAACAACAGCAAGAGTGACTAACAAGTGAACAGATTAAAATAAACAAACATGAGCCACTTGGTTGAAAGAATACTGGGAAGAAAAGCAGGAAGGTGTAATGATGGCGTACAGCAGGATGAAAGGCATTATTCTGCAAGATGGCATGCCTGTAAGGAATAGAAGGAAACAGAGGAAGGGAAAGTCAGACTATTACAGAAAAACACCCTAAAGGTGAATTCTGGGAGACTGGAGGGCAGTCTCCGTAATTTTCCTTCCAAAATTAGACATTACATTACAGCAGAAATGCAAAGACATCTGCAGACATTTCTGAATCTGAACCAAATACAACTTATATTCAGTGGGTTAAGAGTGTCTGCTATTATAAAAAAACAACAGCAGTGACAGAAATTCCAAGCCAGTTCCACCCTACCTTGGGTAAGAATGAATATAGGACTGAAACAAAAGTCTCTCTCCACTGAACAAATTGGTAGGCAAAGTGAATTAGGATCATAAGGAACAAGTGTACTACTAAACAGAATGCAATAATTCAGGGCAGAATCAGTTCAAAGTACTTTTGCTTTGCTCCACATAAAAAACCCCAACCAAACTCATCATCTATGATCTTCAGGGCACAGGACTTGTTTCTTTGCTACACAGCCTGTGGATCCTCTCATTTTGGGAACAGGGCTTCCCAAATTGTACATCAGATGAAGACAGAATGCACTGTCTCCAGTCCCACCCAAGAACCTACGAGCTCTGCAAAGGAACTCCTCACCCCAACAGTAATTGTTTTGCAAGAAGTCAGCTCTCCTGTTCACATGCGTCATCCAGGAGGAGATTCTCCCTCCTCTGTCACCTGCCTCTCATTACTCCTTGCCTGTTAAAGGCTGAGGTTTTTGGTTTGCCCTTGTCTTCACTTTGTGGTTTCTGCCTGATCAAAGAGTGCCTTATCAACACAAGGAGCAAGAGGAAAAGAGTATACGTGTGACTGCTTTCAGGGTGGGTTAGATCCTGAAATGGGTTGTGTCTTTCTGTTTCCTCCCTCCCGACTGCCAGATGCCCTTGGTCCTGCAACTGAAAGGAGGAGAAAGGAGATGAGGTTACTGGAGTTCATTCACATGGCACACAGGGCTGCTCTCGCCTCCCTTCCTGTTTGCATGGAAGCATCAGTCCCTCTCACAAAGGGAGAGGGAAAGAGAGACAAAGAGAGGAGATGAAGGTAAGAGAGTATAGACTTTTCCCTGGTTAATGAACTGGAAACGAGTAACACGTGACATCAGGAGTGATGTGGCCACCTTGCTGCCATGAAATTCCTTTAAAGGCCATTGACACAAGTTCCCTTGAACTCTGGAAAACTGCACAAGAGCCAGCTCTGGGTAACAAAGCTCCAGTCCTTTCTACCATCACTTCAGCTTTCAAGCTTCTGTCTAACCTGGAATACAACCACCTCATGGACGACAAAACCTAGAGCAAGCCCTGGGTTACAGCAAGTAAGATGTTACAGTAGCAGCACCCTCCCACTTTCCCCTCCCCTCCAAGTCATCTTGTAAAACGACAAGTCATCCTTTCTCAGCTCTGTCTGGCCAGATGAGCTGTGAAGCCAGTGTCTCGACATGGGGAGCAGACAGAGCGCAGCCACTCTGGACCGACACCAAATTCTGCAGCACTGCTGGGACAAACATGAGCAGAACTTGCTGTAGCTGAACTGCAACAATCGCCCACATCTGGCTGAGAATCCAGCTCATCGACAACTCAACACCACTATCAGCATTGACCTTCAGATGGCAGGGAGCACAACTGAGGCTTTGACGGGGGCATCCAACAGGAAAAATGCCATCTGTGTTCCTCCCAGGAGGACAAAACACACAAGGTAGAGCAGCTGCCCTCTCCAGCTAACAGAGGAGCGAAGGACAGCTCTCTGCCACTTCTTTGGAAGGAGGGGAAGGGAGGGGATCCAGCCTGGAGCCCTGTCTACAGAATAGGTTTATCAGCATCAGCTATAATAGCAAACTGTCCCTATGGAAACTCACTTCAAAATGGCAACAGCATTCTTTTGTCAGTGCCACCCACAATTTCCCCAAGCAAATTAAGCTATCCTACCAGTAAGTCTTTTTTTTCCTTGCACATGTAAATGTAGCTAATGCAAAGGTGGTTTTGGTTTGCATGTTTTTCTTCCTAGGGCCCCTGTATTGACTAATGGCGTTATTTTTTCACTCTTCTAACCATGCCACTGGACAGACACAAACACACACAAAAGAATAAATTCAACCATGAAAAGTGTTCAAGCAACCTATAAAACTTCAAAATAATCTGCTAACTAGCAGGACCATGCTTTAGGAAATTAAAGTTGAAAAGTTTGCAGCTCATTGTTCTTGCTGCTGACCAGCTCTTACACATCCTATGCACAGTGACAGGTCATCGACTAGGTTCAAAAGGCTGAGTTTTTTTAAACAGGGCTTGCAGGGGAAAAAAAAAAAAAAAAAAGCACATGAGAGAAGCCTCCCTTCAATCATTGTGGACTTTCACGGGGGTGCCACATTACAGAACAAAAGAAAACTCTGCCTTGGATCCTATGTTCCTCCTTATGACCCTCAGTCCCACGGATGTTACAGCCTTGCTTCAGGGAACACAAGTCTGACTCATGGCAGATTTAAGATGTCATCCCAATGTCATCTCCAAACTGAAGCAAGAGATCAGAACTTAAAAAAAAAAAAAGAAAGAAGCAAGAATGAAAAACCAAAAGAACATCCTGATAGTGGAGATGCCAGGGAGAAGGGTTAAACCTTGTACGTAAGCACTAAGAGAATCAACTAGATTATGCCTAGAAAAGAGCACTGCAGACCTTTTTTCTGCATGTAGAAAATGATAATTAATAATCACACAACATACTGTTTACCTGATTGTTTCCTTAAAAATAATTTCATCTACACTAAACTATGCAGTCAGGGAATAACATTTCATGACCCGTGCCTATTGTAGCCAAGTGCCTTTATCAGCTGGCACCAGGAAAGGGAAATCTGCTCAGCTCCCCAGGCTGTCTCAGTCCATCTCTTCAACATCAGTCTCCCAAACTGCTGCTGACTCCTCTGAGCAGGAACACGGTCCAATCCACTGCCAGCACTGCACTACTAATAAAACAAGTAACAGCAGTAAGAAGCAGCTGCAATATTTTACCAGGAAGACAAGATAACTGAGGACAAGTAAAGCTATATATCACAGCAAAGCCAGGAAGAGAATTTTAAGCCCTTAACTCTTAGACCCTTGTCCAGATCACCTTCTCTTTCAAACTGGTCTTGTCCACCCTCTAGCAGCTATGAAATAAAAGAACATGAAGAATAAGAGGCAAAAGAGGAAAGAACAGAATAAAGGAGAGGGCTGTTTACAGTATAATTGTTCATTTTTCTGATTTCCCTCTTTCCTCCCACCCCAAGAGTACTTTCATCAATATGCTGTGCATCACCATTACTGAAACAGCATTGTTTCTGGGAAACAGCCTCTTTATAATGTATTTATATAGCACTTAGTATCCAAGCACAATCCCACCTAAAAACATCAATCAAAACAAATACGACCGCTCACAGGCAAAACAGAAATACAGTACTGGATTGCAAAAATGGCAGGAAACTCATTAAGATTCTCTTAAGGGCAGTGGGGGAAAAGTACCGATTCCCATTCACAGAAATATCATCCCTACATGTAGCACAGAGGTCAGGAAGAAATGACAGTACTACAGAAATGCCCATATAAAGAACCCATTGGAGGGAGGCTAGAGTGGAGTTTTAAATTGCTTCAAAGTAAGCTTGACTGTTAGTCTATTCCCCACTCATCCACTACTGGATATATTTTGGCAGGTTTTGCTAACATCAGCCTTAGAAGAACAGGAGAAGAGAGGCAGGGGTTCCCACCCTGCACCAGATGTACCTACCCAAACCTAGATCAGTCAGAAGACTGCAGCAGAACAAGAAAAGAGATCAGAAGAGCTGCCAACAAACACAGTGAAGACTGGCATTGGGGTGCAGGTCAGATTAAAGAACTATTAAGAGCTCTCTTGCAAAGTAAACTTGCCCTGCTTTTGACTTTGCTATTCTGGATCCTGGCCTGTGTGGTCTATTTCTGCTTTGGGGGGTCACTGCAACTAAACACTTGGAAGGTACAGTAACAGCAAAATAAGGAGGAGGGAGCTGTTTGGTTTTTATAAAAGAGGGTGAAAGCTAAGAGGGAAGGGTTAAAGGTCTGAAAATGAGAGAAAGAGGATCTGTGTGACAGGAAGGGAGCATGTGAGAGGGCGTGTGACAGGCTGTGTAGCAGAATGTGTGTGTAGATCTCATTCCCTCGGAGGCTCTTGGCCAAATGTGGAGCTGAACTTTCTGCAGGCTTTGTCCTGCCAAGTCATGTTCCCTTCTCACACTGCCTGACATCACCACAAATACTCAGCTGGAAAACAGTCCAGAGCCGGACAGAGTCCACTGCTCAAACACCAGCCAGTGAAATGGCTGCACTCACGGCACACCCACCAGATGAGAAACCAGAGCCACCGACTCTCCTCGCAGGTTATATCTCCAAGCACCCAGGAGGTCTCACCCTCATCCATCCAGAAAGAGCCCCAACAAGGCACAAAGTGATCACAGGCACTTACAGAGAAATGCTTTTCTATTGCCCAAATAACACAGCCCAGATTGAAAGTGCACAAAGGCCCTAATAGAAAAAAAACAAAACAAAAAACCAAAAAACCCAAAAGAACGTAAACATCAGATTGTCGGGGTTTGTCACAAGCAACATGCTGCAAGGAGCCCGCTCTGTTCCCAGCTCCAGTGCAGTCCCGCCAGGAGAAGGAAGCCATCACGGACAACCCACAGACAAACCAGGAGCCAGTGGTTCTGCAAAGACTGATGCTACAGCAGGGTCTGCATGACTCAAGCAAGCAAACATTACACTGCCAGAGAGCTCCTGTCACCTGACTTCTCAGAAATCATTGTGAACCCAAGATCAGTGCTAGAAAATGCGAGCACGTGTATGAGTGTGTGGGAGCGGACAATGAGGCTAAGCCAACAGGTGGCTGGATTCCTTATTTTGATCCTTGTATCAAGGGAAAAGGGTGGGGATGTGCCTGCCAATTCTGGGACGCTGCTGAGGGCACCACCCAGAGCAAGTATCAGGGAGTAGCAGTGGAGAGGATACTGAAACAAGGGAGGACAAAGTCTGCAGTCTCCTCTTGTTTTTTCTTCAGTGTTTACTCCCAGCCTGCTGCTTAAAAGCAGCATGATAAAAAATGCCCTCAAAGTGCAGGTGACAGGGAGAAAACCCGTTTCCTTCACGCAAAAGTTTCTGCTTTCTCCACTCATGTTCTGTATCTAGGAAAACAGACAGCAACCTGGGAGCTTTCTGGAGACCAAGGGAAAATTTTTCTTCAGTCCCATACAGCCCAGAAAGTTAAGTCCCCTCTTCTCAGACACTCCTAAATAGCAGAAGCTACTATATACAATTTACGTTTATCAGTATTTTATGTTTGAAAACTCTCGTCACAACAGAAGGTCCCTCTTCCTTTGCTAAGGGAGTCTGACCCCTTTCTTAAAGGTCTAGCAGTGCAACCTTGCCTGTTTGCATGCTATACAGACCTTAAATCATATGCCTAGGGCTTCCTGCCCAGACCTGCAGACACCTGCAAATCTGTCCCCCTCACCAGTTGTAAACACGGAAGCCACCTTTTTGACTTCTCCCTGGCCCTCGCATAGAAACCAGAATATTGTTCCTCTCGGCAACGGCCGCGGGTGGGAAGCAGTCAATCAGCAGACCAGAATCACGAAGGTGGTATTTGAAGGCAAGGTGACAGCTTCTCCTTCTGCTCTCAGGACACACAGCTGAGTGAGCTGCCCTGCCTCGGTGACAGTACTCACGCAAGCTGAAGCACGCGGGTGGCTGCAGGACTCTGTGTGTGCATGCATGTCAAGGCAAGCACCATCAGAGCAGGTCTCCAAGGCTGTTCCACTGCAACTTCATGTGCCCACAAAAATTTACGTGTGGGTTCCTGCTGGTGGGTGCTCAAGAAGCCACTACACATGCATCTCTGACAGCATGACTGTGTAAAATCCTCCAGGAAAATTCACCGACATGGCATATGGAATCCTTTGGGGGCTGGCACATTTCTGCATGTATGTCCCTGGCAACTCAGATACACTATGGAGCTGTTGCAGCAGCCTACCTCTGTCCTCGTTTCATAAGGGGCCTAGATAGACTATTTTAAATTCCAAACGTTTTCCTTCAAATGGATTTTACACACATTTTTTTCAAAGTTACACTCATTCAATTTATTTTCTAAGTTAATGACAATTTATGATAAAGCCTAAAACAATCATTTAAACAAACACACACCCTATCCAAGCAGCACGTGGCTGCTGGAGAATGTTTAAAGAGTGTAATTCGTAAACTCCAGAAAGTCACTAATTCTGCAGAATCAGAATCCGCTAAAGTACCAAACCAATCTTTCTTAAAAAGGCAGAAAGATTAGTTTCTTCTATTCACTTATTAAATCAGTTCACTCAGAGTAGGGGGAGGCAGCATGAAATGCAGGGGAGGTGTTTCTCTTTTCCAATCTCAGAGTAAAAACAAGACAAGGGAGGATGAGTTATGTTCATTCTAGGATCTGGAAGGACACCATGACCAAAAACAAGCACTTCATTTTGCCAAGTACAGATAACACTACCCTGTTAAAATGTCAGTCTTAGCAGCACACACTCCCGCAATATTTTCTCTTACATATCCAGTGCGTGATTCGCATTATTATAGTCTAATTATAAAAAGTACATATTTAATTTGACCTTTTTATTCAAATGCAGTTTTGTAGAAGTCACAAGGAAAGAAATTATTCACCATTTTCTAATGTAAACATTTACTGTGACAGAAAAGCATAAATGGGTGTTATGTAGATACACTGTATCATCCTGTTTAGCAAGAAGTAGTAACAGATGAGCCTAACCAATTAGAATAAACCTCCCTCTTAATAAAGTATCAAATATAAAACAAAGCTTAGATGAATTATCTGAATCACCAACTTTAATCATGATTTAAATCAGCAAGTGGGAAGCTTTGATTTAAACAAATTAACCTTGTTTGTTTCCTAGTTGTGGTAGGACCAGCGGGCCAGGACTGCTCCTCTGTCTGGGGGGAGAGAGGATACAACTTCCATGCCCAGTTTGTTTCAAGAAATTTTACAAGCGCATTTGCTGATTTTTTTTTTTTTAAACCTTAAAACAAACTAGAAAGCCTTACATGCCAGGAGACACCTACTCTCTTGTCAGTCATCTGCTTTGGCAATCAGTCTGATACTCACCTAAGATCTCCTATTTACATCTCAGAGAGGTTTCTACATGTACACAATACAAACCTGACTCTGCAGCACAGCTTTTAAATTGCTTCAATCCTCACATCCCATGAAATACTTCTCCTACTTCACCCTACAGACACTAGTTTTGGTCTGTTCAAAACAAGAATGAGATTTCCCATTCTCTAACATTGCTCTCAATTTCTTCATCAACTTTCCACTGAATAAACATTTATTTTTTCCCCTCCCTTAAACATACTGGAATGTCTGCAGTGCTCTGCTCTCTGTGCACTAGCCCTTACTAACCTTTCCCCTCACCAAATAAGATACTTGTAAGCTTGACAGTGTATACTTCAAAGCAATTTATGAAATTACGCCAAAATTGAGTATTACCTTAACATTTTCTTTTTGACACTCAATAAAGCAAGTAATTTTGCTTTACAGGAAATCTGGTTTTGAGATCTCCAGATCTGAACGTGCAAGCTACACTGGCTCCAGGGGTGTCTCCTTTTTAGTGAGGACACAAGAAATTAATTTGTCTATGCTCCAGAAAAGGAAAAAAGGTATTTTGTCCTGAGCAGGAAGTCACAAACCACACAGGAGTGCTAAAATAACCCATCATACCACTCCTAATAGAGACGTTTTTAAGCTCTGCTAGAACATGGACAGGCTCGTCTAATTTAACAATATTATGCACATCTCTCAAACCCAAACTGACTACAATACAGCTTCTAGCTGCAGTAACTGCAACAAAAATGCCAAGTCAAACGCTGTACTTGTACATTAGCAGAAGTATGATCTAATGACCCAGTTCAACTGTTTGCAGCCTAAATGCACCTGTCAGGCAGGAAGCATTCCCCTGAATTCCCTCCCGAGATGAAGCTCCTTCCCACTGAGACAGTTTTCCACAGCCAAAAGAATGTGATGCTGCCTTCCTCAATTATTAGGCTGTGAGGAAAACAAGGTAACATATTCTACTGCAGACCAGCAGAATATTTTCCCCCAATGAAACAAGTTATCTTTTGTACAGAACCACAGAATAGCTTGGGTTGCAAGGGACCTTAAAGATCATCTAGTTCCAACCCCCGCCATGGGCAGGGACACTTATAAACAGGTTTTGGCTCAGTTCTGAAACATGGATTTTTCTCCACGATTGTCAAGTCTGTGAATCTTATTACTTGTGGGTGGGAGGGAAGGGAGGGAGAGTGACATACATCTGATAAGCTTTCTTATTCAACATGCAAAGACCCACACATCTGCAACAATGAGACTTTCACAGCTGCTGCTTCCAGAGCAGAAAGCAGGATCACCCTTCAACCTATTCAAGACAAAGCACATTATATTCTATACTCTTCCTTGGGCAGATGGGAACACAACTTCTGAAAAACAGCAACACTGAAATGCCTTAAATTCAAAACTCAAAATTTTAAAAACTGTTGATTTTGACAGCCATACAATCACAGGCCAGACCTAATGACGAGACACATGATTTTGAGGTCTAAGACCATCACCACTGGATCAAACATTTAACAGCAAAAAAAATCATCCTTCTGTTTACCATAGAATGAGTGGACTGAATTGTGAGGACTAATCCTAGAGAAAGCATTTTTCTTGGGGAAAAAAAAAAAAAAAGTCACAGCAATCGAATGCACTTTAACGCACTGGAAACATGACTCTTCCTGCAGGTGTGAGATGAGGATAAGGCAGCAAACTCACGCTCTGTACTTGTATGGCTGCACGCCTGTTGTTCTGCACACCCTCTGCCTGCCCCCTTGCTGGCTGTGCAAGCCAGCTGGTAAAGGAAACATGCTGACAAGGCGCAGAGAGCTGCAGCAGCAGTTAACTGGAAACAACTGACGATGGTAACGCAAGGCACACAGCCAGGACACACTAGTTCTGCGATAAAGTTTCCTGTTTCTTGTTTTTTTAGATTAGGCAATTTATATATATAGTCCCTGCTATGGTACTTTTCCTTGCATCCCTTCACAATACAAGTAGCTGCAGGTTTCCCCCGGCAGCTACAGAACTCTCAAGCAGCTCCGCAACGACCCACCTTCTGTCCTACCTGAGGCTGGTTTGGGTTTATTCTTCCCTCACCCTTTTTTTTTCGGCAAGAGAGGAAGGTTGTTAATTATTTTCACCCCTGCTTTTCTCCTGCAAAAGCTGGCCTTCTCGTATGAAGAAGGATGCACGTGCATATGCACATATGAAAAAGAAACATCACTGAACTCAGTGCCAGATTTCCAGCAGGCAGCCACGCAGTCAGTCTGCCCTGGCGAGTCTTGCAGCAGCAGGAGCAATCTTCTGGTGAATGTGCCACAGGTGAGATAGCAGAGAAGTGCGGCAAGGCCAAACTCCACAACGCGTACTGTGTCCAGCGCGCTCTTCCCACAACCCAAAGAAGGACTGAGCTCAGCAACACTTGGCTGAAATTTTCAAACCGCATTTGCTTCCCTAAGACATTTTTTTCTGTTCCTGCCTCAGCAGGGGGGTTATGTTTTGATTAAGACTCACTCACTCCACAAACCAAGCCCACCACTCACTAAAGGAAGTAAAAAACAGCTTTTCCTTTTTCTTCTGTCTGTCCTCAGGTACGGCCTTCTCCCTGACACCTGAGGAATAGCAAATACTCCACGTACCTTGGAACAAGCAGCAGAGCTGAGAGGACTCTTCCCTACAGACAAACATAACCTGCAGTCATAGCTAGAAACTGGCTGACACGCAGTGATCCAAACGGTTAGTCAGAAACGTGACTCATGTTGGAGACTCCCTCAAAAAAGCCTTGCAGTGAAGGGCCCAGCCGTGCCTTTAGGAAAAAAGAAAAGGGGAGGAGGAAATTTCAGGAGATAATGTATTTGTCTTTCACCAACAATCCAGTTTGCTTCTGGCCCATAACGAAGCATCTATTGTGACAGATCTGTGGACCTTTGCACGAGCGCCAGTGAAATGGCACAATCTGGAGTCATCACCAATTTAAGCAAAGTTACCTTTTAACAGCACCACACAAACTGACAGCTGTGCAGACAAGTTTGTGTCCCAGAAAGTTCGCAATCTGGGTTGACAGGATGCAACAGGTGAAAGAGACCAAGAAACGCAGAGCTGAGCGGAGGAGACAAGAGAGGAGGAAAGCTCACAAGTTACCACAAAGCAAGTAAACATCTCCATGCTGCACTGACAGCATCTTCCGAGACAGCGAACAGAGATCTGGGCTCTTTGGACGCACTGTAACAGCCACCAGCAACTGATGTCCCCTCCCTAAACGCCTGCTCTAACTCGCTAGGCCCGTCCACCTGCTGTGGCTGCCCCTTCTCCGACCTCTTTAGCAGGGGGACCCTCTCCAACGGCGCGACTGCGCAACCACCGCCCGCCCGAGAGGGCAGGCCGCCCCGCCGCCGCCTGCAACACAAACAACCCACGACCGCCAGCGCTCGGCTCCACACGCCAAGAGAGCGACCCGCTCCCGCCCACGGCGCGGGGGGAGCCCGGCCCGCACCCCGGCCAGGCT
>VXBL01008802.1:25849-56211 GCA_013400195.1 Aramus guarauna
GCCCCTCCGCGCCGCCGGTGCCAAGGCGATCCGGCCGCGCAGCGACAGCCCCGCTGTGAGACCCGTCCGGCCGCCTGCTCTGAAGCCGAGGGAACCACCCAGGAAGGCTGTATTGTAGTTTGTATTTGTTTCTTACTCGAGATTGTGAGATTTTTCTTTTGTCACAACAGCTGAGAGGAATGGAGCCCGCGTTTGCTCTGCCCACCCCAGTGCACTTCAGTCACAATCTCATGGGAGTCTGTACATAGAAACAGTAGTCGCTAAGCAGAAGTGACCCTCTCATTTGTTGCCACCTGTGAAGTATTGACAGCTTCAGTCCCCTACAGCTATTAATTCTCCTTTCTTCCTCCCGGATGTTGCCACACTTTGTAATAGTTCTTGAGAAACCGGTATGTTTGTCTAATAAAAAGTTATGGAGCCCTTGTGGAACCATGTGCTAAACACAGGGGAAAATCTGAAGGATCAAGAGAAGTAAGGAAATGGAAAATCCCCTCAAATACCTCTGCTGGTTGATCAAAGAGGTGTGAGTCAACTGGAACGTGACCACGTGTCATGACGAGAGGTGTGCTGTCACAGGGTTCGGCTGGACAGCGGGCAGTCAAGACCCCCTTGTCCCACTACTGGCTCTGCGTTGGTCCAGTTATTTTATCTGAGCTCACTTTGGGTGATTGACCAGATGGGGCAAACTGAGAATCCCCATATAATTTTCGGTCTTTGTTTCGCCCCTTTTCGGGCTCCCCAGTAAATACCAGCTTGCCATAGTTCAGGTTACATCCCTTCTTTGACATTTGCTTCATCAACAAAACTTCCAGCATCAGCTCAAACGCAGATCCTTTAACCTTCCTCAGTAGTTCCTTTCCAAACATACTTCATTCTTATAAAGCTTTTGCCAGCCAAAACTGTTTTCCTTCTCTTGCTTGAGAAGGAAAAACAAACCCAAGGCATATGCAAACAAGCTCTTCTGCTAACCAAGCCTGAACCCCTGCTCGAGTTGAGCAACCTCCCTTATAAGAAGTGTTGCCTCTGGGTGACACCGTATGACCGTCCATCACCTGACTCAGCGACAAGCTGGAGCCCTGGCAAAAGGTGCTGAAGAAAGCATGTACATGCACTCAGGGCGTAATTGGGTTTTTATGACACTTCTAGAATTAGTTCCTTATCTTTTAAAATATTTCCTTTCTATTTCTTCAGCGCTTACCGCGGATGAAAGCAATCCTGTCTAATGAGTACAGGGTCGGTTATTTTCAAGCCACAGTTAAGGGATAAAAGTGGGTAGAAATTGTCAGAGAAAATACAATTTTTTTTCTTCCTCCTCATGACTTAAGATTTGAGATACACTCCATGTGGGAGGTGCTATACAGAGTGACTGTATGTATTTTTTCTTCTGTTTCTCTCTCATCATGTAACATTTTTAAAAAATCCCAATCTTGACACTGTGTTTCATTCTTCTGGCTTTTTGTTCTTGATTCAATATGCTGTTTTCTAGGACATTCTTTCATGATTTCTTATGTGTCCCCTCTTGTTTTATCACTGGTTTCTCTCCAGTCTTCCCCTAAGTGTTTTCAATGCCCAGATACCAGAATACCAAAGTTTTGCCATCTTGACTGTCTGAACCTTTTCTGTTTTTTTTCTCGTTTCTCTTCTTTCTGGCTGAGCACTCTCTGTCTGAGTTCAGGAATGATAAGTCCTGGCCCATTAATCCCAAGAGCCCACAATGAGCAAATAAAATCCCAGCTCCCCCTTTTCCTCCTCTCCTGTTAGATCACTCTTGTCTTTGTTTCTCAGGTGGAAAAACTGAGGCTTGGAGAAGCCAGTTTTTTTCATGAGCATAGCAGGTCTTTCCTAGAACTGAGACGGGAATGCAGGAGTTTGCCCCAGTCCTGCTCTGTAAATATAGCACATTTTCTGTCTGCCCATCTTTATCTGCATCTCTGTCTTGCTCTTCTCTGACTCTTCCTCATCTTCCGACTCCTTTCCGTAATCTTCACACGGTACACCTGACTATCCCANTGGGCGGGGCGCGGCCGGGGGGGGGGGGGGGGGGGGGGAAGGATCGGGCCGCCCCTCCGCGCCGCCGGTGCCAAGGCGATCCGGCCGCGCAGCGACAGCCCCGCTGTGAGACCCGTCCGGCCGCCTGCTCTGAAGCCGAGGGAACCACCCAGGAAGGCTGTATTGTAGGTGGTATTTGTTTCTTACTCGAGATTGTGAGATTTTTCTTTTGTCACAACAGCTGAGAGGAATGGAGCCCGCGTTTGCTCTGCCCACCCCAGTGCACTTCAGTCACAATCTCATGGGAGTCTGTACATAGAAACAGTAGTCGCTAAGCAGAAGTGACCCTCTCATTTGTTGCCACCTGTGAAGTATTGACAGCTTCAGTCCCCTACAGCTATTAATTCTCCTTTCTTCCTCCCGGATGTTGCCACACTTTGTAATAGTTCTTGAGAAACCGGTATGTTTGTCTAATAAAAAGTTATGGAGCCCTTGTGGAACCATGTGCTAAACACAGGGGAAAATCTGAAGGATCAAGAGAAGTAAGGAAATGGAAAATCCCCTCAAATACCTCTGCTGGTTGATCAAAGAGGTGTGAGTCAACTGGAACGTGACCACGTGTCATGACGAGAGGTGTGCTGTCACAGGGTTCGGCTGGACAGCGGGCAGTCAAGACCCCCTTGTCCCACTACTGGCTCTGCGTTGGTCCAGTTATTTTATCTGAGCTCACTTTGGGTGATTGACCAGATGGGGCAAACTGAGAATCCCCATATAATTTTCGGTCTTTGTTTCGCCCCTTTTCGGGCTCCCCAGTAAATACCAGCTTGCCATAGTTCAGGTTACATCCCTTCTTTGACATTTGCTTCATCAACAAAACTTCCAGCATCAGCTCAAACGCAGATCCTTTAACCTTCCTCAGTAGTTCCTTTCCAAACATACTTCATTCTTATAAAGCTTTTGCCAGCCAAAACTGTTTTCCTTCTCTTGCTTGAGAAGGAAAAACAAACCCAAGGCATATGCAAACAAGCTCTTCTGCTAACCAAGCCTGAACCCCTGCTCGAGTTGAGCAACCTCCCTTATAAGAAGTGTTGCCTCTGGGTGACACCGTATGACCGTCCATCACCTGACTCAGCGACAAGCTGGAGCCCTGGCAAAAGGTGCTGAAGAAAGCATGTACATGCACTCAGGGCGTAATTGGGTTTTTATGACACTTCTAGAATTAGTTCCTTATCTTTTAAAATATTTCCTTTCTATTTCTTCAGCGCTTACCGCGGATGAAAGCAATCCTGTCTAATGAGTACAGGGTCGGTTATTTTCAAGCCACAGTTAAGGGATAAAAGTGGGTAGAAATTGTCAGAGAAAATACAATTTTTTTTCTTCCTCCTCATGACTTAAGATTTGAGATACACTCCATGTGGGAGGTGCTATACAGAGTGACTGTATGTATTTTTTCTTCTGTTTCTCTCTCATCATGTAACATTTTTAAAAAATCCCAATCTTGACACTGTGTTTCATTCTTCTGGCTTTTTGTTCTTGATTCAATATGCTGTTTTCTAGGACATTCTTTCATGATTTCTTATGTGTCCCCTCTTGTTTTATCACTGGTTTCTCTCCAGTCTTCCCCTAAGTGTTTTCAGTGCACAGATACCAGAATACCAAAGTTTTGCCATCTTGACTGTCTGAACCTTTTCTGTTTTTTTCTCGTTTCTCTTCTTTCTGGCTGAGCACTCTCTGTCTGAGTTCAGGAATGATAAGTCCTGGCCCATTAATCCCAAGAGCCCACAATGAGCAAATAAAATCCCAGCTCCCCCTTTTCCTCCTCTCCTGTTAGATCACTCTTGTCTTTGTTTCTCAGGTGGAAAAACTGAGGCTTGGAGAAGCCAGTTTTTTTCATGAGCATAGCAGGTCTTTCCTAGAACTGAGACGGGAATGCAGGAGTTTGCCCCAGTCCTGCTCTGTAAATATAGCACATTTTCTGTCTGCCCATCTTTATCTGCATCTCTGTCTTGCTCTTCTCTGACTCTTCCTCATCTTCCAACTCCTTTCCGTAATCTCCACACGGTACACCTGACTATCCCACTGATCCAGAACAGACCACTCCAGCATTGCACACCAAATTGTGTCCGTCCTTATAGTTTGTCCAGGCTGACATCAGCAGGTTTGGTCACTTCAGCTCCTGTTATCCTGTTGTCTGTGAGCAGCTGCAGGGTGCTTGGCAACGGTCCTCAGTGCATGCATCGTCCCACGTCCGAGCATCACCGCTTACGGTAGTGTTACTAATGGTGCGCCATCCCTGTCCCGGCAGATCTTCATCCGCAGCACGGACTGTGATCGGACACTGATGAGTGCGGAGGCCAACCTGGCAGGCCTGTATCCCCCAGAGGGACAACAGATATTCAACCCCAACATCTCCTGGCAGCCTATCCCTGTGCACACAGTGCCAGAGTCCGAGGAAAGGGTAAGTTAGTCTCAGGGATGTGTACTGACTACTCGGGTAGTGTGTTACGCTGACTTCTCCAAAGGTCTTTGTTTCAGTCTCGATTCAGATTGTCTTGAACTTCTCCTGGGACCTGCCTGGCAGAGGTTCTTCTGTTCTCAGAAGAATACGAGAATTCAGGGGCTGTGTTCACTCAACACGTTAGCCGCAACACCTCAGCAGACCACATGTGGTCTGGAGTAGGTTAGAAGGCAGTACTTGAGGCTGTTTATAGATGCATCCTGCTAGTCTGGGTGTCATTACAGTTGCGCGTGTTGACTGCAAATTCTGTACTTCAGTCTTCTCGGTGACCTAGCTGCTCTTGTCTCTGCCCAGCTACTGAAGTTTCCTTTGACCCCCTGTCCACGGTACGAACAGCTACAGAATGAAACACGGCACTCAGCAGAATACGTAAATAAGACCAAAGAGAATTGGGTAAGTGATTGTTTGCATGAGATAAGGTGGTCTTAGGCTTGTAGTTAAAGTATTATCGCCTCCATATAATCAGAGCTCTGAGAAATGGGTAGGAACACCTGTGAATGTAATACAGTATGAGATTGCAAAATTGAAGGCCTTTCTCTTTTCTCATACCTCCAGCAATTCCTTCAGATGGTGGCAAATGAGACTGGGATCCGGGATGTCTCTCTTGACTCTGTTTGGAGTGTGTATGACACACTGTTCTGTGAAGTAAGTTTGTTTGGCCATCATCTTACAGCCGCGGGAATTTGGTCTTTAGGGCTCACTGGATTTGGTAGAAAATTAGTTTGCAAAATCCATTAAAACAACTTTTTGTGATTCCCACCCTACAGTTAGAAGTAATGTTCTAATTTCAGATAATAACAGTTTGTACTCACTAGAGGTGTGTGCCAAGAATTCCCTACTTTTGCACCCTCCCACTTTGTAGCTTAGATATATATCGTGCCAGAGCCAGAAAAAGTCCCACCTGCGTAATAAGTATCTCTTTTGAAAGTCACTAGAAAATGACTGCACTCTGAAATCTTTCAATCTCTGTGGATGAGTCTGAGTTAATTAAGGTAGAAATGAGATCTCTGGAAACTGAAGGAGCATTAACTTTATGTTTTAAGTTGGGAGCATGAATTAGGACTGTTCCTGGTTCTACCTCTACCTCTCTGTTCCTTTAGACCAATCACTTTTCTTTCTGTGCTTCTGTTAATGCCACATCTAAAAGAAAATAATGCTCTTCCAGTTTAAGCGGGGTTCACCCACATCTGGTTTTTGACCTGTTATAAGCTCCTTTGCCAGAGAAAGACTCTAGAGACAGACGTTACCCTTCTACTGTCCGTGGCAGGGCACCAAACTCTATATTCATGTGGAGTTTTGTTGAAAGCACATCTCACGAAGGCTTAAACGAAATCAAAAACTGGGCTAGCTGTGCTGTGATGATGCTAAAGGAAAGGTCACATACCAAGGAGACTTACAGTTGTTGCAGATGAGTTTATTTGTGTATAACTGTACAGCACGATGAAGTAAATCATAGAGATCCTTCATGTCAAACTAGCTAATTATGGAAGAAGCAGTAATCCCAAGCATTTTGACACTGTGTCATGCTAATTCTATGGAGATGCAAGGCTGCTTAGCTTGCTGGCAGTGGTATGTACTATTTTGGGGATGTACAAGATAAATCTGCACGGAATTGCACTTTGCTATGTAAAGTAGCAGCTTGAGTTGCTGCAAGCTGAGAATATTCCAATTCAGAGCTGCATTGCACTGTGTAAATTTGCCCTTTGTATCACAAACCTGATCTCCCATCTTGTAACAATCGGTGATGCAACTTGTCAGTAACAGAAAATTCTTTGGTCAGAGAGATAAAGGATTTCAAATCATCTTCATTTTTAAGATGCGCTTAATGACCTTGCAAATCAGGCTTGGAAGGCCAGCTGACAACCGCTATAATCCCCAAGAACTTGGAGAATAGGTCAGTGTCCCAAAATGAAACCAGAAGGTTTTGAGCGAGTTTTACCCTCAAAACTATACCCTCAAGCTCATCAGTCTCTTCAGCTGCTTTGGGCTTCCTCCTTTTTTCACACTAAGAGTGCCCTGAAGAGAAAGATTGTTTTTCTCACCTGAGCCAGTAGATTCATTCCACCATCTGGCTGGAGACAATAAAAAAGTCCAAGAAATACCTGAACTTACTAGTTATTCTCTTTGTAAATCAATGAAAAACTAACTAAATATCTAAGTTGCTGATGGGAATTTCTCCAAACCACTCATACAGAATGGGCCCTTAAGCATATCCAGCCTCATCTTCTGGCAGTTTAATGGGATGTGCAATAGCAAATTGCTCCGAGTGATGCACAACTGCTGTTTGTCTGCCAGTATAACTCATCCTTTCTTGTAACAGGTTGGCTGCAAAGCAAATTCTTCTGCTGGTTCCTAGTTCTGTGTATTCTGAGTATGGGGCTTCGTCAGTGGTACATCCCAGTGGTATGTCTGCAGAGCACTTTCTAACTTTCTCTGGTATCCTCCAGTGGCCCTTAGAGCCTCTGGGGAAATTGTGCTGCAGGTACACCAGAAACCTCGAGTTTGTGCTCTCTTGCTTATCTTCTTTTTTTTGACTGCAGGACAGAATCAGCCACGTGTAAAGTAAATGCCCCAGGATTATTGTATTGGTGTTACGACATAACCCTGCACTCAGCTGTGCTTTCACAGAAACATAGCTCCTACACTTTAATCTTTATGCTTCTTATTACTAGTTTCTGAAACAACATTAAACCCCACATATATTCTTTGTATGCAGCACAGCAGTGTGAGGACAGAAGCATAAATAGAAAAGGGGCATGTTTAAAATAATAGAGGAAATCAGTAGCAGTCTGGGCAGGACTCTGGACACCCTGACTCCCATTCTCTGAATAATCTGTGATCCGTGCTACCTGCAGATGAGTATTCTGTTTCTCTTTCTAGCAAGCACACAAAATGGATTTGCCTGCATGGGTGACACCAGATGTCATGGCTCAGTTGAAGCAACTAAAAGACTTTGGTTTTGAATTTCTGTTTGGGATCCACAATCGGGTAGAAAAAGCTCGTCTGCAAGGCGGTGAGTGCACCAGGGAGGGACCTTCACGCTGCTGCCTGGTTTTTGCCTCTTACTAGCTGTTCCCTTTCCTCAGGGGTCCTGCTGGATCACATAAGGAAAAACCTAACCAAAGCAGCAAATGTTTCTGCCCGCCAGAACCTGAAACTACTTGTCTATTCAGCGGTAAGTCAGAGCTTGGGGGCTAGCTTTTACCCATCTCCTCCTCCTCACAGGGGACTGGAACTTGGTGATAGTTTTAACCCTTTCTGGCTTCTCTCCAGCCCATGCAGCAGTGATCAGGACATGTATCTTTGCCTCTGGATGGGGGTGGGGGGGGGATGTGTAGGATCTGGCATCATTCCTCTGGGGCTCCTGAGGAAAATTCCCAACCCACGCTTTGTTCCTGTTAGCTTGGGCTTGCAGATGAGACTGGCAGACTTTGGGGAGCCCCTGCTGTATTTATTGTGTAGGTGGGTTGATGCTACTCAGATGTGATGTTTCAGCACTGTAGGTACAGAATCGTCCCCCCCTTTCCAGCAGCCTATGGACTGGAAAGTCAAGCATTTCTCCCAAATTGCTGCCTAGAGATTAACTCTTAAAGAACAATGCAGGATATATATGGCTGTGTTTCACTCCCTCCCCTTCTCTGGCACCGTCACAGATCACGGTTCTATCAGTACAGCTCCTCTCCCTTCTTCCAGACAGAAGTTACAAAGGTGATGTCCCCTCAGCGCTGCCCCATCTGTGACTGGTATGGTCTGAGCTGCCCTGCCACATCCATAAGGGTGACTGATTTGGTTTTTTTCCCTTTTTCTCAGCATGACACCACACTTGTGGCACTGCAGATGGCTCTAGATGTCTACAACAAGATTCAAGCACCATACGCCTCATGTCATTTATTTGAGCTGTACCAAGAGGATGATGGGTGAGGGCTGCAGTAAAGACCTCTGCTGTGATTTCACCTCAAGGGTTAGATACCTAGGCTAGGTTCCACCCTAGGGGGATGCAATCTTGCTCCTAGTGGCAGACTCTTAGGAGGAAAGCTACCACCAGAGTAAAGGAGAGGGTGTGCGCACTGAGTTTTTGGGAAGGGATGACTTTAGCTGGGGAATAACAAACATCTAGCTGTGTTTTGTTTTCAGTAACTTCTCTGTGGAGATGTTTTTCCGCAACGAGAGTGGGAAGGAACCTTTCCCACTGACGATCCCTGGCTGTCAGCACAAATGCCCACTGCAAAGATTCTTGGAACTCACAGATCCTGTTGTTCCCCAGGACTGGGAGCAAGAGTGCCAGGTAGCAAGCAGCATGCACGACACAGGTGAGCCCAGGTCGGACCAGAGCATGGCAGAAGGGGAAAGCTTGGACGATACCATGTTGACCGCTTGTTTTCTCCCTTGCAGAACTGTTTCTGGGTCTGGCTGTGTGTGGATCTATTCTCCTTCTCCTTATAATCCTCCTCTTGACGGTACTCTTTCGCATACAGTCTCAGCCCCCTGGCTACCGGCATGTTTCCAACGAGGGAGAAGATCAGGCCTGACAGTTGCTTCAACTCCTTCCCAGGCAGTAGGAGGGAGCAGCGTTGCCCCTAAGGATGATTGGGCACCTTCAGTTCCTGAGAATTCTTCTGCTTTGGCCATTGCTTCCCAGTATGAAGCTAGACTTGATTTTTTTGGATGCTTTCTAAAGGTGACATCCCAGAGACAGAGGACTGAGCTACTCTAATGGAAATGACACCTTAATTCTGAAGCCGGTGTACTATGTGGTGCCCCCGTCCTCATGCAGCTTACCTAGTCTGGGCTTCCCAGCATGGCCAGTTGGAGCTGGTCAAGAATATTTCTCCTTTCAAGTGACTGTAAATGTTAACACCGTGACTGCGGCAGAGGGGCTTGGGCCTCCAGCAGCTGCCACATCCAGTGCGGTCAGGAGTTGCATCTCTCTTCAGAGTCAACCTGCTTTGGGTGCTTTTCTCTCAAGCCATTGGGCTGATGATGGTGGGAAGGCTGGGCTTGGAGCAGAGGGCACAGCCTGATGCACCAGGACTCATCTGTCCATGCAGAGGGAACTGCTGCAGAGGATGGCATACAGCGAAAAGTGTTTCTTGAAGTTGCTGTTAAGTAGTTGCTGCTGGCAACTGGTCTTTTTTTCCATCCTCACATTGTGATCCAAGAGAGAACTGGCCTGGAATCAGGCCAAGATTGAAAACGCAGCAGTAGTTTCTAGGATTCAGCTCAGAGTAGGGTACATATGATCAAAAGAAGCTCCAAGAGCTTCATCGGAGAGATGAATTCCTGTGACCGTAGCAAACCCACCCCCAATTTCTTGTGCAGTGTTGGCTCTAGAAAGGAGAGTCCCCATAGGTAAGAAACTTGTGCCCTGTCTAAAAAGATTGTGTCTTTGAATTTGACTTCCCCACCTCTGAACTTCAAGTACCTATGACAGGGAGTATCCAGTACTGCAGGCAGTCCAGATTGCAGCTATGCGAGCCCATTCTGCTTTACTGGCAGAATATTTTTATTCTGTAATTCAAGAGATGTAGCAGAGCTGTTTACCTAAGACTAAATGCCAAGTTCTGTAGTTTTTCCTTCTATCTTCCCTATTGGATGAACAACAAAGAAAGGGGAAAAAAAACCAAAACCCAAACCATTAAGGATCAGAGTTTGCAGGTGACTCCGGATCCCTTTATTTGCCATGCTTTGGCTTTTTGTCCAAAGTGTGATTCTTCTTCCAGGCTGGCCTGTCTGTGCGCAATGCAGCTGCTGCAGGGAACTACATGCCAAGTGCTCACCACCTGCCTTGTAGCTTTTGGCAGAAAATGAGACTGCAGCAGGCACCAGAACCACAGGCTCTTCCCATGGTGATGCTGCACATTCACTTCCCACTTCTACTTCCCTTTCTGGTGCAGTTCCCTTCCCCTCTTGGCGGCAGAAGCCCACTCTTAGGTTACAGACGTTTCCTTTCCTTCCCCTGTGGAGTACCGTGGGGACTTTTCCCTGCAACATAATCATTATCTGGCTGTATGGGAACTCTACATCAGCAGAAGCAGCTTGCTGTTCTCAGCAGCTTCCTCACCTTTTTGTCCTCTGAAGATATTGTCTGGGTCCCCTGCACAGCAAGACAGTCATAAGGGAAAAGCTACTGCCTGTGAGAACAGGGACAAGAAAGAGGTAACAAAGTGCATTTAGGAGGACCAGACCTGTTATTTTTAAAAGCAGCAAATTTTGCACACACAGAGGAAAGGTTTCTATGATGATTCAGACATTTTGACTGTGAATGACTTTCTGTAATTGTTCCAATACATTTCGTTTTCATTATTAAAATCAATTTCGCACTGAACTCTTATTTCTCCTCTTGTCTAAGAGTTCACAGGGCTAGCACCAGTGTGCTCAGTGTTGGAAAACAGGCAGGACTTACTGCAGCATACCCCCTCCCAAAGTAAACCCCTGATTTACAATCCCACTTATAGCCCAGTGAGAATTGAGAGCAACTATTTTTTGACTGCAGCAACCATGCAGAGATACAGCTTATAACACAACCCATCCAGCATGGACGGGTCTGTTGCAGACACAATACTATGACTGGTATTTCCACCACTGTTCTTGGTCTCTTAGCCCTCCTGCAGAAAGGTTAGTAACTTCTTCCCCTATACAAAAGCGGTTCAGCAGAATGTTCAAAGCAGCCACTCTCTATATTGAAGAAGAATTTCAGTTTAGTAAAAAACTTTATTAATACCAATACTGCAAAACTATAAAAGTGAACATAGAGAATCTGAGCAGGCCTGGAGCCTGTCCCATCCATCAACCTCTGGGACAACAGCAAGGCCCCAGGCAGCCTTGTAAACAAACTAGAAAAAGCAAAACTTTTCAGTTTAACAGCAGTCTTGAGATTTGCCTCCAAGCAGGGGTGTTTGGAAGAAATTCCTCATTTCTGATTTCCTGCACTTCTATCCAACATTCTGAAGCACATAGGCGTGGGTGAAAAAAAATTACCTCATCAGTGGCAAGACAAAGCCTCGAGCTCTGAAAATAGAAACTACAGAATCAGTAAGTTCCTGGCTCCATACTGCCCTTGCATCCCATGAGGCAGGTAAAGAGCTCTGGCATCATCACGTTCCTTGCGGTCTAGTTAAACAGCTGCAAGCACAGAACAGGCTAAGCCTGAGGTCTTGACAGACGCACTTTTCCAAGAAGCTTGCATATGGGAGAGGTTGGTGTTCCCTAGGCTACCCAAGCTACCCCTTGCCTCACTCCTGTGACCATTCTACCTTTTCAGGACGTTAACTGTGTTGGCAAAGGGTTTCTCAGCTCAGTTTGACTAGAACAGGCTGTGGAGCCTGTCATGAGCTGCTCAACAGCGGACTACAGGAGATGGTAACCTCTGACAGTGATGACAAGCAGATGTGGCAGGCTGGAAGCTGTAACTTCAGCAGGATCTGAGAACATCTTTGAAGGTTTCCCTAGTGCCTTGGAAAATGGGTGGTAACTCCACTTGAAGGAGGAACTGAGTACTGACACAACTTTCTAGACGGAGAAGCAAAGGGAATCAGGGAAGCCAGATCAGATCCAGGGAGGAAGGACAAAGTACAAGTCTAATGCCCTGCACAGCTTATACTGCCCGTTAAGAACGCTGAATTTGTACCCTGTGATCTAGAAAGGATCAAAATACTAAATCAGTTCTCTAGATCCTTCCCTTTTCGCTTCCTTCCCTGTGATTTAGAGTCATTGCTTTTTGCTCTTGTCTCTTCCAGCTCCCAAGACAGTAAGTTAGCTTTGAGTTTGCTCGTCCCAGGGTTTGCCTGCCTCTGCCCTCCACGTCTGGACAAACTCCAGCTTCCAATCCCCTGTTCTGTCATGGCTTTCAAAAGGTGTTCTTGCTTCTTGGCCACCATCTCCTCCCGGCTCCAGATCAGAATATTAAAGCCTGAGAGGAAAAATTGAACGCTGTGCATCAGTAACTCCACATCAAATATAATACCTTAGGCTGTATCACTTAAATGCTGGAAATTGAAAATGCCTTGTCTGTTCTAAGAGATTTCCAAGGTACAGAGGATGCAAAGATATTTATTGCAGATGCTATCTCCACACAGCCATGGAAATTTCATCTAATTAAGAAACATGATCCAGTAATTCCTAACCTCATCAATCACAGGTCTAAGACCTAAATCTATAGCCTGCTCCCTTAATCCCATACAGCCTGTGAAAAAAATGAGTAATGTTGGCTCTGCAGCCTAGGAAATGAGATAAAATTAAATGAAGGGAGAGGGTACAGCCCAGCCGGAAAAGGCTTCCCCCTCCCTGGCTACTGTACATGGCCGGCAGATGGCATCAGCTCCCTGCTGCGGGGAGGCTTCTTACTCCTCTGGACTTGATGCTCTCAGGAATGTGACACAGGAGATGACTGGCAACCTGTTTGCTAACTGCAAAGGGGGAAGACTGAAAAGAAGGTCTTGATCTTTTTTACAGATACAGGAAATTATAGAGGCCCACTAGCAAGTGGCATTTGGGAAACCCTCTCTCACAACTTGCTTTAGTCTGGAGAAACAAGCCTGCCCTTTTCTGGGACTGAAACCCACCGTGCTTAGTGCCCCAGGTTCTCTTTACTTACCCATGCCAGAAGCCAGTGTGTCTCCCATAGGGTTAAATTTATTGAGCTGCAAATGGAAACACAATCAGAATCTGTACGAGCATCACTGCTTATATAACAGAGTCATAAGAGCACCACGGCTTATGTAACAGCAACAAACCATCTGGAAAACCCAACGTTCCCTAAAGAGCATCACAGAAAACCCACAAATGACCATTGGCCAGCCGTGCTCGAGTCAGCAGCATTAGCCGGCAGCCATACCCCAACAAGAGCGTGAGTCTGTCACAAGTAAAGAGGATACTCCTGTTGTTCCAGTCCCTAACCCGTCTCTTGGCTGTGGTTCAGCACACAGCGGTCTTTTTAGCTTCAACTCACCGAGATGATACCAGAAGCATTTGGATCGTGGAGCTGACAAACCATCTCCCCGGTGTTTCCATCAAATACATCAACAGTTCGTAGCTCATTCACCGTGTACCCTGGGAACTTGGGGTCTGGGTAGCGACCTGCTACAATGAGGTCATAGCGAGGATGCCACGTTGCCTAGTCATAGAGCAGAGTAATGGGGAGTTGAGAGAAAGGGACAGAGCCCATACTGACACGCACCAGACAACCGGCAGCATGAGCAACAGTTTGTACATCCCACCCCCAGCCTGAGGAACACGGGTATCCTCAGAATGGTGCTCTGCTGGGAGTTGCAGCAGTATGAACACCCACCCACCAACGTCGTATCCTGACCAGAAATCAGACCATTTCTGATTTACAGCCAGCTGCTAGCACCAAGCGTGATACTCCTCTCAAACTGCACCGGCTTAACTCACCTTAATAGGCGTGAGGTGCTGAAACTGCCGGTGTGGATGTGGGATCAGATGCTGTGGCTTGCTCCAGTCTGAAGATGAGTAAACCCTGATTTCACTGCGCTGGTCTGTGCTCAGGAGTTTGGCACCATCTGTTGGGCTGAAGTAAGCTAGGAGAGGGGGACAATGAGGAAAACAAAAGATCACAATGCTGTGGCTGGCAATAAAGGGTGACATAAAGTGACATAAAAGTCACATTTCCCTGATTGGAAACCAATTGCTATTTCTTTAACAGGGATGTGAATATGGCCATGTGTCCCAACAGACAAGACTTTACCTTTCTCAAACAAGCTCTTACAAACAGTAAGCTGAAACCTCCAGTGCTGGGTTACATAGGAAGAATCATTATTCTCATTTTAGAATAACAGAAAGAGACATTGCAAAGAAAGGAACTTGCTCATTCAAATGGAAACAGACACCTGCAGTTTGGACTTCATGAACTGGTAGAATTGCACCCAAGAAACAGAGGTTTCAGTCCCGTGCTCTGCTTTTGTCAAAGGAACTGCCTCAGTAAATTCAGGTTTCTAATCTCAGCCACTGCTGATGCTTCCACACTCACCTCTCAAGACACAGTGACAGTTTGCATGGCAAGTCTAAGACTGTGCTGCCATATCCACCTCCCTGCCTCCGGCCACACGTTCCCACTGCCTTCCTTGCTTTAACACTAGCTACTGTGCAACTTTGAATGGGAGTGAAAGCTAACACTGCCACAACAATAAAAGCCGAGATGAGTGGACTCTGTGCAGACACCTATGCAAGGAAATCCTTATCTCAACTCACCTGCATTGACAGGTTTATCATGAGGAAGCAAATGAAGAAAATTCATTTTATTTTTGATGTTTCTGAGGTCCCAGATTTTGACTGTCTGATCCACAGACGCTGTGGCCAACAACCACTCACATCGGGAGTTAAACTCCACATGAGTCACTTTCTTCCTGTGCAATTTCAGCTTCCAAATCTGCAGCAGAGGGAACAGAAAATCACACAGAAAAATAATCAAGGTCTCCAGTAAAGAAATGGAGTAATAATCTACTAGTGCAGAGTAAAGAGGTCACACATTTACATAGTAACAAAACTTCTAAAATACACCAAGAGTTCATCCACTGGAAACAAGAAAGGAGAAGAATGACCTTGGGAACTAACTAACTAATTCTAGGAAAATTCTGATCCACCGATTTATTACAGCTACGAGAAAGGAAACCGCAATCCCTGGTTCACAGAGGGAAGTATTAGTGCCACTGTACAAAGCAAGATCACATCTGGAATACTTTATGCAGTGCCAGTATTCCACCTGCAGAAAGATTAAACCAAACTGGAACAGGTACAGAAAATGGATATAAATGGATATAAACTGGCCATGAATAAATTTATATCTGAGCTTGGAAGATTATTTCTAATCAAAAGGGTGAAGCTGGCCCATCCTTCTTACAAGAACGGGTATCTCCCAAGTGCAAAAAGACTGTCACATTCTTTCAGGAGCAAAAAAAAAGGAAAGGAAGCAACTAATCTTGAATAAGCACAAATCATTTGGGGCACTCCTGACTCTGCCCACTAATTTACACAGCTGCCTCTGGCCACAGCTCACTGCGTGGCAAACCCTTACAGATGTTACCCTTACAGGCAGGAGCAATGGTAATTCCAGTGTGACTGTACAGCAGGCTCTTGAAAGCAGGGCCCACTCCCAACTATTCACTGCTGTACTACTTCAGACTGGAAGGCACAGCCTGCTTCTGCCTGCCCTCTCGTGTCTAATGGCAGTAGTGCAATATATAGCCCAACATTTGCTGAATTACCCTTGTGTACCTACTCCAAGGTCATGGAAGGGTATATAACAAAGAGGTATCTCCTAAATGACTCCCATCGATGCACTAAGTTTCTGGAAGCGCAAAGGTTGTTGGCAGAAGGTGCTCACATCTTCATCTTACCCTATAATTAACTCTGACTCTTAAGGAGGGTGTAGCACATGACACAGTCCCTGTTTGGAAATCATTACCATTACGCTCAACAATGTGAAAATGTCTACTGAACAGCAGGAGTGGAGGACTTCTCACCACCTCGACAATGGGTGGACTCATCTCCTGAGCTGCAAGATACTTGCTCCTCTTTTCAGGGTCCCCACAGTGTAGGAAAGCACATGAGCCATGAAGATTCCCATAGAGGAGATGCTGCATGGAGCCATACAAACCTCTTCACCAGAAGTGCTGAGCAGGACCACGTTGCCCACATTATCACCTGTCACCACCGCACGGCAGCTTGCAGAAACATCAACACTGCAGTACCAGCAACTAGAGGGAAAGACACAAAATCAGTGCTGCCTCCCACAGGCAAGTGAAGGCAGCGGAGCTTTGGTTCACATCTTGTCCCTGATAAGGGAGACTGCAACAGATTGTAACTGCAATCTCCTGCCTGATGCTGTGGGCCTGAGTGTCAGGAAAGGGGGATGGCTTATCAGCAATGCTTTCTGTTGGTGTATGAAATGTTCAGTCATTAGTCATTTGTGACGTGCTCATTAGATAGAGTGCGATACATTGGGACAGTGGAACATTATAGAGGCTGAAAAGCCACTTGGTGCCTGCCTGTGGATATGCCTTGGGAAAGATCAGAACACCCTTGTGACACTGAGAAATGTACAGAAACAGCTTTAAAATTACATTTTCCACAAAACACCGAAGCAGCAGTAAAGACAAAAGCTTTGGACTGGAAAGTTGCACATCGAACTCTCACACTCCTGCTGCCATCTCAACTTCATGCTCCAGGAAACAAAACTGAATAGACACTTATCTGATAAAGACATACATCTTAACCCCAGCTCTGCGGGGAGGGGAAGGGCAGTGAGAATAAATCTGGGGTTCTTTGGGAACTTGTTGGGAAAGCTTCACTTGCAAGGATAAATTATTCTAGAATTCAAGGTCATGGAAATTAGCATGGTGAGCCTGAAACCTCCAGAAGGGCAGCAGGGTAAACTCGATAGCCTGAAACTCAGATTGTGCAGGGATGTCTTGTGGGTTTCCTATGCTATCTGAGCTACTACAGACAAAACGGAACACTGATGACAACGAAGAGGAGGAAGTTATCCTGCTCTTCTCACCTTACCCTTTATGAAGTGAGAAGCTGTCAGTATCTGCAAGACAGCAGATGGCATCACCAGAAAGCAACACCAGAAGATGCAGGCAGCACACTCGGCTACTAAAAATCCTAAGTGCCCCATGGCTGCCTAGTTTGTAACCCACCCTGCAGGGCTACGGTTGGGACCAGAAGCCTGTCTCCAAGCTCCTTCACAGGACTGATTCATACCGAGAGTCTCCAAACACTGGCAAAGATGAAGATGTTAGCACAAGAAGCAGACCAGCATTAACCCCAAGGAACAGAGAATCAACCTTGCGGTTCTCCCTCCTCACCAAACATTATGGTGCTCATGGCCACAGTCCGGGGCATGGGAGATCACCTGCACCGCTCTGCCCTCAAGGTCCTGCAGACTTAGGGTACCATCCCCTGATGCCACATAAAGCTTCACTGCATCATAAGGACTGAACTTGATGTCTCCAAGAGAATCTCCTGGCCCTTTCTGGAATACACACAAAGCCAAGAGGCATCAAGGTTAGAGTGGAAGACAAAATCTTAATACAACACTCATCTCCTGGAACACACTGCTGTTTTCCCTAGGCACAACGCACTGCTTTCTGACAGGGCACATACATAAGAACTCTTTTTTTTCCTGATCTGTTTGCAATCTGAGCACATACATTCTAAGCCAGTAAATTTAACCCCACCACTTTGGGCTGCAAACCTCATTAGCAGCATTGCTTCTTCTCCTATGGGTGTAAGACTAATCTGCAGTAAACCACCTAGCTCAGACCAGGCTTAGATCACAAGCAAAACCAGCAGAAACCACATAAAATCTCATGACAGTCCTGCACCAGGCTTTTCTTACAGAGATTTCATTCACCAGTTCCCTACAGGCTGCTTCCAGTGCTGTATCTGGTCTTTCTCAAGGTACCAGCAGGCAGGAGGAGAGTGGTGCAAGGAGAAATCCCACTGCTAACTCCATGGCATGTGGATCTTATGTTCTGTGTTATGTTATATTGTTATGTTGTTTTGTTATGTTGTTTTCCCCAAATTTGTCTACTGAGAAAATGTGGAAAGCCTACACAAAGACAGGAAAGAAGGATGCTAGCTGGGAGTCCCCAAACTCTTTGATACTCATGTGCACTCCATCTGCTGCTCACAAAGCAACTACTTAATAAAGTCTCACTGTAAATACTGGATTTCAAAAAGGCAGTGGAGATAAGAAAGGCCTGCCTGTAGAGCCTGCCGGTCCTCACAGCAGTAGGAGGAGGATGGCATGCCCTTCAAATCCAGGCATCATTGCTGTGACAGGCATCCCACTGAGATACGAGACCCTCATGTCCTGAGACCCAGTCTATCACTCCTTGCTCACCTGGCCAGTCATCCCAGCACTGCTTGGGTTCTTCTGCCCTATTACAAGGTTGCAGCTGGAACGGTCAGTTTGGAAACCAACCTCAAAAGCTGCCACCCGGAAAGAATCAGGTGAGGAAAAGTAAAGAGGAGGCTAACCCAAATTCTCTCACTTACCTTTAAGCACTGAACTGAAGTAACTAACTGAAGAGCTCAGGCTTCCTTGTAGTCCACAGAAAAAGCAACAGTCCGAGAGGGTGATTCTAAGCATAGGCAGACAGAGTTGCCTCTAGTGATTCATCCCCTCTTTCCACTCATTACTGAAGGAGCCCAGACTTTTTAATTTTGGTATAATTTAGATAAGCACCAAAAGTTAGGGGGGATTTATTGGGGTGATCTTAATGACATACACCACTTGAAGTCAGCGGTGCTTGTGGAGAAGCACTGAGGGGACTATAAATTGTCCTGTAAAAACCATCTGACAATGAGCAGCGCTGCTAACAGGTGAGGAGGTTAGAAGGTCCCCAGGGCACAGAGCTATGGGAGCTTTAAGAACAGACAGCTGCGGAAATCCACTGGCACCCCCACGCTCTCCCATGTATAACAGGAAGTAAGCAGCATCAAAGAGTCCCTCCCCTTCATGAAGAAAAGCTCTCTCCTACCCACCACCCCATTTCAGGGAAAAATTAAAAGGGAGATTGAGTCCCCCTTGAAGAGAGAGGATCCCTGAAATTCAGAGGATAAAGGACATGTATGTGGAGAAGATGCAGCCCAGCTCCCACATATTAGAAACAAACATATCTCTCTCTCTCTCTCTCTCTCTCTTTTTCTCTCTCTCTCTGTAGTGCTCCTGCCAGCAGGACACAGAGGCCCAAAGCATTGCTGTATTTCTTACTCCCAGTCCTCGGTGCTGGTGAAGACCCGGATAGTATTGCCATTAAAATCCTGCAGGGTGGTAGTGCCGGCAACTGACGAAGTGTACAGCTGACTAGGGTTAAAAGGGTTAAACTTCATTCCTGTGATGGCCCCTCCAGCTCCCATCTACAAGGAAGGGGATGAACAAAAGAAAAATCCACTGAGTGATGGGGAAGGAGAAAAGTGTGTTCTGTATGTCTGTATCACTGCTATGTCCTTAACAGCAACAGTGAAACACATCACAGCCCTTCAAGGAGGCAAAGGCAACCCTGTCCTCCCACATGATGGCTGTCTAGACAGCTGCCCTCCTGGAGGACAAACTGCAACTCCTTCAGTCCCCAGGCAACGTATGCCCTGGCTGGCTGGCACCACACTGTTTACAAAAAGATGACTCTGCAGTTTCTGGAGGATAGACCTCCTCCCAGTGTGTATCTATGTTAATTTAGAAAGGGGATCAAAGTTACACAGTCTTTGAGCCCCTGTTGGAATGGCAATGGCTGAATACAGCAACGAGGGGGCATGCCAGCTACATAAACCATTCATTCTACCTTAGTTTCTCACTTTAGATAAAGGGGCTTTGCTTCTCCCCACTCAAACATGTTTCCTCATCTGACACAGAATAAAAGGTGAGCAGAGAAAGATCAAGACCTAAACCAGACAGACTCTCTCTGCCTACTTGTTTCTGGCATCCTTTTAAGATAAATGTTTTGCCAGTTGCTCTACTATTTTTCCACTGAGCACATACCAAGTACTGCTTCATTGTGGACTTAATCAATACGCCTCAGTTCTCCCCAGCACTAGAACAGTCTGGGACTTAGGAACAGACATGCTGTTGCATCTCAGTCCTGCCCCACAGCTGGCTGCTCTGCAACCCAAGACCCCCATGTGCTTCTCACAACCGACCTCAGTTTTGATCTGCAGTATTTGATGGTACTCCAGTTTTCCCTCCCACACATTCCACGCACCCAGAGGCTTACCCCTTTTATGAAGCAGGTTTTAGTAAGTACTTCATAGTCCCAAAGGATGATGTCTCCACCTTTGGAACCAACAGCTACAGTACTGGGGTGTGTTGGATGCCATTCCAGGCATGTCACCCTCCTGTCAAAGGGACTTGCTGTTCGAAAGAGGCGGTATGAGGCAAGAGAACGCAGAAAGGGCAGCTGCAGACACTGTTTAAAGATAAAGAGAATTATGACTTTTGTAGGGATCCCCAAGACTCTCTGAATGAGGAGTCCTAACAATTTCTAATTGCCATCAGTGGTAGTACATTCACACAAAATTCCTCTCTGTAGAATGAGAACGTGCTGTCCCCAAGGGAAACAGACTGTGACCACACAAATCTGCATCAGCCACAGCACTCAGAAAGCAACAGAGAACTGAGAGATGTCACACTTTAAATGATGTACAGGGAGCTAAGCCCCGTGGGCTGAGCTAAAAAGGCAGGATAATTAACAAGGGAGAAGAACATGCCTCCACACCAGTAAAAGGCACTTACAACTATCTGTGTCTTTACTGAGTATCCCAAAACGTTACACATCATCCAGAGATACAATATTATAGTCCTCCATCCAAATTGCCTACAGCTCAACTATACAGCATAAGAGTGAACAGAACACTTGAAAGAGGAAATGAGAAACCATGAACGATTGTACTGTTATTCAGCTGAGGAATAGGTACTGCTTGAATGAGCCGGGTGATTTCTTTATCATTTGGATACTTAAAATAGATAAATCATCTGGAAGGTAAAGCTAGCCCAGGTGCTTCCCACATATGGGTGTTACAGGAAAATTTAATTTTCAAATGAAAGAAGAAGTATGGCTCTGAAAAACAGTAAAACATTATGGACTTGATGGAATATGTCTGTGAAGAGGAAAAATCAACTCTAAACCTAATGTTTAGCAAAGTAGAGCAGATACAAAAATAGTACAACAGTCAGATCAGTGTGCAAAAGCAGCACTGTGCAATAACTCAACTGGTAGAGTGGGTAAGTTTTAATATGATTCAAGGAAGCACAGAACTACCAGAGGATAAAATGTAGAGTGACAGGGCCAGGTCAGCCGAAAGGGAAAGCCATCTCAGCTCTTGCATTTTACAGGATTAAGAAACATAAGGGTGCGCCAAGACTTGGAGCCACAAACTCTGCATGTAAGGAACTTTAAGACCCTTTAAAGTTTCCCTGCTTGTGGTGAAGATGATTTTATGTATGGAGCCGAGATGTCCAACAGGGCATGAAGGAGAAACTCCTCACCTGCCTGAGCTGTGCCCGAATGGAGCCTCCCAGCATATTCTGGTAGACATAATGAACAATGCTGCGCTGCCGCTCCAGCTGATGGAAGAGGACTCTGTTGTTTCTCACCATGGACCCACCTCCATTCCAACCTGCCAGAGAAGAAAAAAGTAAAACTTACTGAGAGCCAACGCCTGTCATGCTCACTCACTAAACAAGGGAAGACGTCTGCATTGGCTGCTACGTCCGTGAGACGCTTCAGCCACAAGGTAAGTGTCTCTAAGTGATTCTTGCATATCTAAGGTGCAGCAGCCTCTGCAATTATGGAGTCCAGTGCTTCACATAGCCTGCCAGAGCTTTGCATATGCTTCCTCTTGTTAAACCTTCCTTCTCCTTGCCGAAGATTTATCAAAAAGACAACAGAAGAGGACAAAAGCAATGCCACAGGTGGTGCATCTCTTGGACAGTATACAATTTGAATGATTCACACCAAAAATACAATGAAGCTATCCAAAGCCCCAACAACTTGGAAATACGCCACAGGAGGTGGTAAGCCCCTGGGTACAGCAAAGGGAAGGTCAGACATGTGACCAGCAGAAACGTTAACACCTGAAAATTCCCCAAGCATAGCAACATGAGTTCCTACACAGTTCCTGAAATGCCTGCTCGTGAATCAGAATTTTCGATCTGCTTGTGCTGTAGCCCATACAATCTGCCTACAGCACTGCCAGTTTTGGTTTTGATAATAGACTTGCTGACGCCTCATTGCCTGAAAACATTTCTGTTTGGAGTGATTTTTGCTGAGAGTACAGCATGCTTCTATATTTTGTTCATGTTCCAAGTTTTTATCTTCAGGGACCTTTACGTAAAAACTGGATCTGTTCAGTCCCGTGTCTGTGATCTAATCATCCCCACGGCAATGGTCTGTAACACCCCAGGGATCTAGAAGTCAAATACATTTCTTAAGAAACAAAAATGCTGTTTTCATTTAAGGTTATCTATAAAAAGCAGAAGACTGAAAACACAGGGATCATTCTATATGATTAGAATCCAAACAAAATCTTTCTTTAATGCAATGCTGGAGTCTAGAAATGCACAGGTGTGAAACTGAACTTTGTTCACATGCCAACACAGTGCCAACACTTGTCACACCTGTTGAAATATGTATAAAAGTATTTACATTCTAATTCCTTTTTTTTAACAGAAGAATTAGCATCCACAGTTCCTTCTTCAGAGGTGACGGAATTGGAGGTTTTTTTTCCAAATTCCCTTTTATTACGAAGGATAATTTATTAAGAAACAAACTTTATGCCTTTTTAGAATCTTCTGGAAAAAAACCTTTTAAAAGATGTTTTAATTGCAAGAAACTGAACCTGTCCTATATGGTTCAGGAGAAAAAAAAATATTTTTTCCAAAACACATAAAAATCACAACTAGAACACAGAATGGAAAAGCTCAAATACAAAGGTCTTCATCTTTTTAAAAAAGGTGTAAGGAAAAAATATGATTTGTCTCATTTTTCCAAAGTACTAGCTGCATCCAGTTCCCTCTGAACCTTACAGGAACTGCAGATGCTTACCAAATCTGAAAATCAGGCCATGAAGTTACAATGAAAATCACGTAGCTAAATTAGCTACAGAAGATGCTTCAACTATCCGCAATTACACACAGAACTCCTTTCAAACAGAGTACTTTGCCTCCACATCCACTGTTAACACTGCCAATTGCTCCAAGTCTGGAGTTACACACTAGACAATGGAAATGTACAAAATCATAGAACTCTGTTGAAAAATACTTCAGTAATTCTAGATCCTTAAAGCCAAAATTATAGAGAAAGTGCCTAGTATTTCCACATAAGGCAGCACCTCTAGTCACCTCCTAAACAAACAATGGAATTGAAGGTTTTATCTGAGAAAAGGAGGCTGAGGGGAGACCTTATCGCTCTCTACAACTACCTGAAAGAAGGTTGTACTGAGGTGGGTGTCAGTCTCTTCTCCCAACAAGTGATAGGATGACAGGAAATGGCCTGAAGTTGTGCCAGGGGAGGTTTAGATTGGACAATAGAAAAATTTTCTTCACCAAAGGAGTTGTCAAGCATTGACAACAGGCTGCCCAGGGAAGTGCTTGAGTCACCATCCCTGGAGGTATTTAAAAGACGCATAGATGTGGTGTTTAGGGACATAGTTTAGTAGTGAACTTGGTAGTGTTAGGTTAACGGTTGGACTCGATGATCTTCAGGGGCTTTCCCAACCTAAATGATTCTGTAATTCTATGAAAATAGTCCTCACTCTAGCTGAAGCCTATACAACTTTCTTGATAATGCAAAGCATTAACCTTTCCAGTATCTTACAACTTAATCACCTCTTCTCATTATATGAAAAATCTTTAAGAGATTTTTTTTAAAGTTATATACTAAAGGAAAAAGTGCACATGAAAGTGATTAGTGGAAATTCTGTCCAGTCTCATCTGAACATAGATGTAGAAAGTATTCCTACTTACTGTAGCAAAAGTTAGAATATGCAATGAATCAGGTGGAAATGCCAGCTGAGACTGCATGCTGTAGGATACCAACCTTACAACTATGAAACTGCATTAAGAATTGCATGGGAGAAAAAACAATGTATTACCAACCAATTATATCTAGGACGGATTGGTCCGTCCTAGAATAAAGTAGACATCCAGTAACTCAGGAATTATATAAACTTAACCACCCTCAAATGAGCTGTGACAGCATCTTCAGTGAGCACGCTTCTATCAAGAGGTATGGAGTCTCAAAAATGAAACACTCATGAAAGCGCACGCGCACACACGCACTCTCACTAGACAGGTAACTGGAGGATGTACTACCCCAACACATGTCCGTGCATCACTTCAATATATAACCCCATCTGAACACTCATGTCTGAACACGCTTCTTGACATTCTCCCTCTTCAACTAGTCGATGCCTGTCATTTAGGGTAAATCTGGTTGGGAGAAACAGATCTGAGGAAATGTTACCAATTTTCTCTGGGGGTTTCGATGTTTTTCTCACAAACAACTTCTTTGCTTGTGGCTCATTCCCTAGTTCCTCATAGTCCGGTTTCCTCTTCCCAGCTGATTTTGCCTCTTCCGGCCAATGCTCATGTGTCCTCTCTTGCTTCTTATCCTTTGGCTGGTTCACTGGAGCCATTCTGTCAGACCGCTAAAAGCAAACAAAGCACGGAAGGTAAGACTGTCATACACTTTTAACTAGAAGACAGAGAGGAAAATGGGCATGAAACATATTCCAGTGGTCT
The DNA here is from genome assembly GCA_013400195.1 of Aramus guarauna. Taxonomy (NCBI): domain Eukaryota; kingdom Metazoa; phylum Chordata; class Aves; order Gruiformes; family Aramidae; genus Aramus; species Aramus guarauna. The sequence goes on from VXBL01008802.1 coordinate 50,617, forward strand.
GAAAGTAGTGATTATACCTATACCCTCTTTCATCAGCATGACACTAGCTTTTTGATGTGCTCTGCTGGAGAGGGGAACAGGTTCAATAAACTCTTCTTTGTTCACATATGAAAATAAACGTATCCTAAAGCATTAGAATATGTTTTGACAGATGTGCTTCTACCAAACTTTTAAGCTTAAGCCCCACAGATCTGCATAAAGTACATCTGTGAAACCACATAATACCCTAACTGTTCCTCTAGTAGCTCACACTGAGCTTTTTAGATTCAGCTAAGAAAAAAGTCAGAGCTTTTCTGACGATGGCCAGGGCCGACTGGTCCTCCACCAAATATGCTCAGAAGGTACTTCCTATTTAACGTCCACTTTTCCTCACAACCACCACCTGATATTTGGATTGGGCTCCTACACTGGCTGGCCACCACACTTGAACTGCTCTTCTGACCAGCAGTGCGAATGCAGCAACTCGTGTCCTGTGTTATGACAACCAAAAAGCCACCCGGTCCCCGAGGAAAGCTGTGGGCCTCCCACAGCCTTCCTCGTAGCTGGTGGGCGACGCGTCACACACCCTTTGCAGCTGCGGATCCCCCCAGAAGATCCCCCGGGAAGACCGTCGTACAGGCTGATCCCGTGCTAGCGCTAAACTTATTTATAATTCGTGAATGGCTGTCACGGATATCTGCCCGTGTTAAATATAGCTCAGCAGGCACGGCGCAAGCTTCCCCAAATAGCACCCGCCCCGCTCCTCCGGGCCTCACCCGGCCCCGCGGGGCCGCCCCTCAGGGCCGCGGCCTGCNCCCCTTCGCCGCTGAGGGGCAGCGGCTTCGGCAGGGGGAGGGCCGGGGGGGCCAGCCCCAGCCGCCGCCGCCCCCCACCGTCCTTACCCTCCACCGGCCGCCCCGCCGGCCCAGCCGCGGCGGCCATCAGCATGAGAGCTGGTGCGGGAGGTGGCTGCGAGGCTCGGGCTGCACCCGCGGCCTGGCCTGAAACACACAAAGTCTGTGAGGGGTCCTTTGGGAGTTTGTTGTTGTTATTTTGGCGCAGGACTGACAATCTTACATGCTTCATTAGAGCACCAAAGTGGCATGTTAAAGCTGCATGGTAAGGGCCCAAAATACATCAACCAAACAGCAACCAAAAAAAAGATACTATTTCAAAACCCAAGTTCCACAAGAAGATGCACCTGGTGTTGGACCTCAACAGAAAAAAAACACACTTCAAAGGCAGATGATAAAGTTATGGCAAGATCAGCTCGGAGACTACCAGATCTCGCCTGACAAAACACAAGAATGGGGAAGGAAGAGCCCTACCACTACAGCTGGACGTACCAGCACTTCCCCCTTCACCTGCAAAGGCGGCTGCTGTCTGCCCGCTTTGTGTGGGGAACCTTCTCTCCGGAGAGGAGGGCCCCATGCTTCAGGCCTACCAGTAACTATGCTGAGTAATTACGGTCCAGTCATCCACACAGCTGGCTATGAACACAGGTCCTAAAATATCTGTACATAACCACTCCTTCAGTTGAGGGGCTTAGGGTCAGGGGGGGTTTGCACTATAACTAGTTATTTACCTATGCATTTTCTCACATATGAGGAAATGCATAGAAAACCTACTAAGAAAAACAACAAAGACGCACACTCTATGCTTTTCCCCTGAACTGTAACAACATTGTATTAGCAGCTGCCATCCTCAGTATCAGAATGACATACACAAAAAATTATGACCACTAACAACAGAGTCTGATTTTGAACATGCACGTCAACCCGATTAGCACATCTTAAAGTCTTATCAAGCACTTCTGTAATACAAAACATTCTTCTTAGAACTGTACCCATTAGCAAAAAATAGCAAGAGGAATAATTGAAAGTAGCACTTCCCTTCTTCCCTCTGAAGCCTCGAAGGCTTGATTTCCAGGAAGGGAAACTACTGTAGAAAAAGATCCTTCTTGCCAGTAATCAACTCCTTAATCTATAGGTCTGCAGAAGTCATCATAATTAGAGACAATCTATGGAGTTCATGAGGAATCACCAACAAAATACCAATTAAATTACATAAATCTTAATATCTTTTGTTTTTCACATGCTCTAAGAGAGTTACATTTCTACATTTGTAACTGAAGTAAGGGGCCCTGATACCAACCTTCTTAGACTGAAAGACTTGTATTGATTTCAATGTGCTATCTATTAATCCCAAAGAAAACTCTGATACTTATCCCAGTTATCTCCAGCAAAGATGTGCACTCCTTGTCCCCGCTCCATTTGTCTCCCAGCCATAGCGTCCCTGTGCAGAGCACACACGTTTCCCTTGGAGCTATCACAGTTAATGGAATGGAATGGAATGGAATGGAATGGAATGGAATGGAATGGAATGGAATGGAATAGAATAGAATAGAATAGAATAGAATAGAATAGAATAGAATAGAATAGAATAGAATAGAATAGAATAGAATAGAAGAACTTCAGTTGGAAGGGACTTACAATGATTATCTAATCCAACTGCCTGACCACTTCAGGGCTGACCAAAAGTTAAAGCATGTTGTTAAGGGTGTCGTCCAAATGCCTCTTAAACACTGACGGGCTTGGGGCATCGGCCACCTCTCTAGGAAGCCTGTTCTAGGGTTTGACCACCCTCTCAGTAAAGAAATGCTTCCTCATGTCCAGCCTGAATCTCCCCTGGTGCAGCTTTGAGCCATTCTCATGCGTCCTATCACTGGATCCCAGGGAGAAGAGATCAGCACCTCCCTCCCCGCTTCCCCACCTCAGGAAGCTGCAGAGAGCAATGAGGTCTCCCCTCAGCCTCCCTTTCTCCAAACTGGACAAGCCCCAAGTCCTCAGCTGCTCGTCACAGGACATGCCTTCAGCCCTTTCACCAGCTTTGTTGCCCTCCTCTGGATGCATTTTGAGGACCTTCACATCCTTCTTAAATTGTGAGGCCCAGAACTGCACACAATAAAGGTGCGGCCGTACCAATGCTAAATACAGTATGCTAAATACAGTAATTTTTATCAATTACACCACGTTTGCTTTCTCTCTAGAGAATCATCAGATATTTTTGTAATTATTATCCAGTACAGACAAGAATAGCAGGCAGTACACAAATCACGCACAAAAGAAATGCCACTGGCCCGGGGTGCCACAGCTCAGTGTATGGTACGCTGAGCAAGCCAGGGAAAAAGTAATTTGAAAAAATATTCTTATATGTATTTACAGTCTCATCCTCTTCAAACTACAATATGCAGCAAAGTATAATTATGCGTGGGCAGGATATCGGGCTTATTTTTATGATGCCCTTTGTCTGATGTACAATTATGTTGAGGCTCTGCCTTTAGTTATGGGATGTGGTTCTCTACCACAGAACAAAGGTGTCTTGTCACCGGGTCTGGTAAAATTATATTGTGACTAAGACTCTCAACTTCACGGTATTTGTAATACCATTAGGTATTCTGCCTCCTTGTTGCCACGATCTTTTTCCAAAGCATGAATATTTTTTGCTACTTTAGTCTGACTACTGATGTAAAGAGTACCATTACAGCAACTAGAGTTTGGCCGGCGTATGAAAACAAGCCTATATTCCACTAAAAGTAGGAAAAAATATATAATCCTAAAGATATAAAAGAGAAAGACTACGTCATGCTATCTGACCTCCTTCTATCCCATGACCATTACTAAGCGGTCCTGCACCAGGAAAATGAATAAAAATATCACTATTGTCATGACCTTGCTTACATGAGCACCCCATGGATCCCAAATGGAAAGCATCTATCTTAGATGCTCAGCGTGTGGTGTATCGATATCAAAATCAGCATGAAAACATAAAACAAGGCAAATGCTGCATATAGAATATTAATTTATGTCAGATGTTTGCCTTTTCTGTACTTCATTAATGTACATAAATTTGACAATAGCATTAAAATGTCAGAATTTAATTGAATTAGAGAGTATCTATGCCAGAGTTGGGTTTTGTTTTAGTAAAATACAAAATTGATGCTTATACTCTCAACTGTGATTAACTTTGAGGACAAGATAAGCATATTGCATCACTTTTGGAAAGGATGCTTATGGTAACACCACACTCAGTGACCTGTCACAGGTGCCTACTGTCTTCTAGGGACCCCACACAGGTAAAAGTGAACAGAGGATTGGCCCCAAAACAAATTAAGTGGAATCATTTCTAACATCTGCTTTCAAACACAGCAATTCGTTGTGTCTGCAGGGTATCAGTACAGTTATTTTTCTAGCTCCTACAAAGCCTGGGCCAGTCATAAAGAGAAAGAAAACATCCCAATACTGCTCCAGAGAAGCAGGAGCACAGATTTATGGCATGCTTTTGCCTCTCTTCCTCCTGCAAGGCTCTCAGTCTTTCCTTTCTCCACTGACTGAATAAACATCACTGCAAACCCACAGCTGGTCCTTGGAGTTGTGTCCCAAGTCACTTGGAAGCAGTCGAGAGGAGATGGGCCAGTGAGGCCTCCCAGCGCTCCTTGTGCAAGCGTCACGGGGAATCGCACCCAGGGCCTGGCGTTAGAAATGGAAACTCTGGCAGGCAAACTCCCTGGCATTTAGAAAAAGCTGGTTTCAACCAAGAGGCTCTGAGGGCTGAAAGATGAGGTCTGGATTACTCAGATACAGGTTTTCAGAGGAAAGGGAGAGTGACGGAAGAGTGAGCAGGACTGGGCTGAAAGAAGGATGCCAATCTGAGCCGAGGTGAAGCTGCTCTCTAACCCCATGCCACGCTCAAAAGCGAGGGCACAGCTCTGCTTGGGTGGGAGTGGGGCTTGGGGAACCCCCTGGGCCTCCTGCTCCAGTACACCCGGCTGGCTCTGGGCTCTGTGGGTCACCTGGCCAGTACACCACACAACCTAATTAAAAACTAACTAAAGCCTCGGATCTAGTGGGCAACACAGAGAAGAGCCCAACTCCGTGGGTTGAGCCAAGCGTCGCCCAGGCGGGTGGGCAGGCGGGCAGCTCCTCACAGGGCGGCCTCCCTCCTTCTCCCGGCGCCCGCCATGACGGGGGGCGACCCGGCCGGGCAGGCCTCCTCCAGGGAGAGAGCAGCCTCCAGCCCCCTCCCCGCTGTTTAGAAGCGGCGCCCCGCGCCTCAGGGCCGACCCCAGCCCCTCCTCGTGGAGGGGAAACCGCGGCGGGAGCCGGCGATCCCCCCCCCCGCGGCCTCACTTGCCTGGGCAGAGCCCGCTCGGCGGCGGCGGCCGCCCGTTAATTGGATCAAGAGCCCGGCGGAGGGGGGCAGGGAGGCGGGAGTCTCNGCAGCGCGGCTCGGGAGGTGCTGGCAGCTGCGAGGGAAAAGTTTCCTCATGGAAGGGGGGTGGGTGGGGGAGGCGCGCTGCCGGTGGGCAGAAGGGCATCGGGAGGCGGCTCGGCGCGGTTTGGCGTGACGCGGAGCAGAGACCCCCGGTAGGCGCGGAGGAGCGCCGGCGCTGTGGGACCGGGAGAGGCGGCGGCGGGTCCGCGGATCCCGGCAGGTTATTCGCGGGGGGCTGGGGGAAGCTCCCAGGAGAGCTCCGGTCCCTCCGCGTCCCTTGCTGCCTGGCCGCCAGGCTGACCTTCACTGGGTGCCCCTCTGCCGGCTTCCCCGGAGCTGGCC
>VXBL01008802.1:61959-98129 GCA_013400195.1 Aramus guarauna
CCCAATCATCACCTCACATTATTTCTCTCTTCTTTGCTCAAGGTTGGATGAGGCTGGGGCATTTTGTTCTGTTTTGTTCACTGCTGTTCATGTAAAGATCTGGACAAAACAAACTTCTTTACTCAAAGCCTGGTTGGAAGTGGGTGGACTGGCTCAGCCTGCTATTGTGATGAGTTACCTTTACTAAGTTATAGGCAACTGTGTTACAGGATGGATTACTGATCTTGTCTTGCCAGTCACTGAGTGCAGGAAAGCAGTGACCAGGTGAAATGTAGATTAAATCCTGGTAAAACTGCACATTCACTGCAGATTGAGATTGCTGAGGAGGGGTATAGTGGCTTTGGCTGAAGCTTTAAACACCTGTTTATCAATGATTTAGGAAGAAACAGCTTCCAGTTGTTTGGGATTCCTTCTGATTAAAAGGGGAGTGCTGATTGCATGTATTTGCTGGCAAGCTTGGTGTTTATTTGCAGAGACTGATGCAGCAGGGTAGGAAGTACCCAGCAAGGAAGCAAGCAAGTGAAGAGGCTCAGGGAGTGGGACAGCAGAGATTACAGGTTCTCAATATTTGCGTGTGCTAAAACTGCCCTGAGAGAGGGGGTAAGCCAGGGAGTGTGAGAACTGGGAAGTGGGCATGCCGACTAGGGTGTGGAACAGGAGCTATGCTATTCACAGGGCTAAGAAAGTAGGCTTGTGCAGTGCTGTTCCTGGTAGCTTGGATGTGTGTCTTTATTAAGCTATCATCATATTTGTAGATGCCTGCTAAATACATAGACAAAGCATACATGTCAAGATTGAACATACCAAATAAACATGGCCTGTTGTCCTGCTGGAGTATGGTACCCCATGGTCCAGCACTGACTTCCTCCCTCCTTTAACTATGTGGATATTGAGATTATAATCAAATTTTTCATAGGTTTTCCCCAGTTGTTCTTCCTAACACAGAAGACATTAACATTGTCTCATATTGCTGTGTTAACCAGGATAGATCTATGTTCTTGTAATACTAAAGATCTACATCACATTGGAAAAGATTTTTTTTTTCCTTTTCTTGGTGAAACAATTTCAGCCTGGTAAAGCTATGTCAGTCAGGAATCTTAACCCTTAGATCACCAGCAATGTGTTAGTAGAAGCCTGACCCGTAGCCTTGGCCTCTGGGAACCTGACGGGGAATAGGTAATAAATGGGGAAAGTACTTAATTCTGAATTAACATTTTGAAAACCTGGGGTAATGCATAGGGGGATGTCCATCTTCAGTATGGTAGCTTGGTCTGAATGTGGAGAAGACCAATATAAAGAAGCTGTGGTCTGAAATAAGAGAGTAATAAAGCAGCACGTAGACTCAGGAGGTCAACCCCTTAAGTGGAACAGGATCTTGTCTGTATTTTAGTACTTTGGTATAATCATGGAGAATTTTGCTAGTGGACAGCCACATGATATCTACAGAATCATTGTGTGGGAGATGGGCTTCTGTTACAGGCTTGCATGTAGCTGAAGTGACCTTTGTGTGTAGTTACTGTTCTGCCTGATGTCTCACTGACCTCTCTCAGGCTGGAGATACCAGCTGAGGTCTTGCTCGAAACTGTGTTAGGCAGCCCTGGCAGGCTTCAGTCCTTAGGGAGTGGCTGGGAAACACTGGCTCTTAGTCCCTTTCCCAGTCAGGTGACTACCAAGGGTGTGATCACAGCAATAAGATAAATATCTCTAAGGGAAGTTGTGGAGGATCTTCATGTTACTTGGCATCCTCTCTAGCTGTAGAGAAGAGCTGGCCCCTCCTCAGAAAGCTGAGGACACCTGTAAATATCAATCATCCTATGTAATGGCAGTGGAGAGCATGTTACTGGGCATCATTCGTCTGGTTCAGAGCTTCAGAGGATGTGTACCTTCAGAGATGGGTGAGCCTCTAAAGGACACCCTGTCCCATACCCTGTTCCATTCTCTCCATCAGGGACCTTCCTAGCACTGCTGTGCCAGTAGCAATCCAGTTCATTACACTGCTGAAGTCATGTAGAACCTCCTGGCTCCAGCTCTTTCAGAGCATTCTGACAAGCTAACAGAAAAAATTAAAGGGTTTTCACATCTGTTGTTCTGTAAGGGGAGGGGGCTGTCATCCTTTTGTGGTTTTGGATTGTTCAGATTGAAATGCTTATCTGCAACCTACACCAGAAGTGCCCCGGAGTGAAAACAATACCTTCACCACTTCCTGCTGTACAGGAGAAGTGGCTGGGAATCAGACAGATTGGTCACAGAAATCTCACATTGCTGCCTTGTGGTGTTAGTTGTTGTCTTGAGGTGAAAATCGGTTAGTAGCAGCCCATTCCTGATTAAAACTCTTGCTTAGCTTGCCTTTAGCACCTGTGTAGCTATTAGTCCATAATAAAACTGTGCCTCCACCAAAGCCCCAGTTACTAGATAAATATAATACAACTTGTTCCTACACGTGTCTGCATCCAGCACTCGCTGTTGCATTTGGGAAAGGGGAGAGGAGTTGGGCAGAAGGCCGTGTCTGGCACAGCGTACAAGCTCTGTTTCTGTGGGTGAATTCCTGCAGGGATGCATGCAACCAGCCCTTCGAGCATTTGTAGTTCAGAGCCTTGTTCTTGGCAAACTTAGGAAACAATTGCTCACAAGGAGTCTCAGGAGGCAGTCGAGCAATGCACAGAAGTGATGCCTTGGGCATTTGGAGGCTGGAAGTATTGGAGTGTGGTGTAGGGGAGAAGGATCTCTGTGGTTTACCTGCCTTAGGGAAAGGTTTCTGGAGAAGAGTGATTATTACTATTGAGTCTGGAAGTTTTATTTGCGGATCAGGACCCTGTTGTACTCGTGTTGTGCAAACATGAAACAAAAATAATACCTTGTAGCATGTTGCCAGATTTCATGCCTGTTTTGAAAGGGAAGGTTTTAGCCTGACGCCTTGGGCTGAGGGCAGGGATCTGTGGTCTGAGATGTGTGACTGACTGGAGCAGGGGTGAGATTAACAACATGGTTAAAGGTGGAAACAGCTCTGCCATGACAAGCCCTCTGGTATTTCCCTGAGTGGAGCTCAGTTCCAGTGAGGCCGTCATGAGCCATTCTACATTTTTGCAGCTAAAGACCAGGAGACATTTTTTGATAACTTAATAGGGAGTTGATAGCAGGTGTGGTTGTATGTTGGTCATAAGTGAGAGCAGGTATTTGGGGGAAGGAGTAACACTACTAGCAGAAAGGGTTGTAGCTCTGCAGAAATGTCCTTTGCATGGTTCAGTTTGTCCATCTGACATTGCTTGTTGTAGTGGTGTCTGTGACGCCTTTGTCCATAATCTTGGGGAGGTGTGAAGCGAATAGAGATGTAGTCACTCTCCCTCCTCCTTCAGAGAGCTTGACTTACAGGAGCTGCAGTGAGGTCTCAAGTTGATCTTAACTGTGATAGCTAAAAGAGGAAGGTGAGAAGGTAGGGATAAATATTCCTTTGCCCTGCAAATATGATTTCCTAGATTGCCTCCTCTTAGCAGAGGTGGCAGTGGCATCAGAGTCTTGTATGTGGTGTTGACCCACATAATATCTCTAGGTGACCCAATATAACTCCAGCGATATTGCTCATACTGTACAGGCTCTGCCAGCCCTCCTGATTCATGTGGTGCTTCTTGCTGTAACAGGCTGTCCACAAGGTAGCCCTGTCATCTCTACTTTGCTGTAAAACATCCTCCAGGCTTTGGCATGTATCTATCTTTGGCATGCATATATCTTTGCTTTTCCTGGCAAACTCGGGTTTTCCCTGGTCTCAAGCTCTTGGTGGCTCACAACACATGCCGTGTTTCGGGAATAACTAGGCATGAGTGGGTGGGCTGGCAATCTATTTGCTCTTCTAAGGCTGAGGGTGACAGCAGCAGCTGTTCTTCAGCCCCTGTGTGCAGTACTAAGCACCTTCCTTATGTCTGCATGCAGATCCAATTTGATCTGCTGACTGACATGGGCTCATGGACTATGTAAAGTCCAGAAAAAGCCTGGCAGAAAAGGGTCCTCCTTCTTCTTTGACCTTTTTGCTTCTTCTGCCAGGCTAGATTTTTCTGGATTTCTATAAAGTCTATACAACTGGTATGGAAATACGTATTCAACTGGTTGTTACTCAGGTCATGGAGACTAACCCGTTTGAAATATTACACTACTTTATTATATTCTCCCACCTAGCTACTGTGCCGATGACCATAGTGTAGCCTTAAGCTGTGGGATACTTTGCCACGTGATATTGTGGATGCTGAAAGCTCACGTGGGTTCAAAAGCAGATTGGATAAATTAATGGAAATCCATTGACTGGATACAAAATTCATAGGTGCTGCATCCAGCTCAGGAAGTTCCTGTCAACAAATGGTTAGAGGCTTGGAGAGCATGCAGGGAGGCATCGTGTATGCTTGCTCTGTTCTCAAAGCAAGGGAAGGTATCTGCTTTTGGCTGCTGTCTACAGAGGCTGTGAGGCTACGAGAAGCCTTAGTCTGATCCAACACAGCTACTATTATGTTTCAGAGCTTGTTGATCTTGGTGATAGTAAATCCAGTTATTTGGCTTTCTAACTCCTGAGAAAATACATAGGTATGGCTCAAATTCTAATGTGGAAACTGCAGAAAGAATGGATTTGGGGTTTGGGTTTTTCTTGGGGTTTTGCTTGTCTGTCCCTCAAATGAACAAGCGCACTCTGAGACACAACAGCTTTCCACATTGACCCCCAAATTCTAGCGCTGTGTAGTCAGCCTGAACTGGAAACCAGAGATGGAAGGCGTGTTTGTGATTCATTGCTTCCTGATAAAGTGGGGATGGGGGTGTGGTGTGGAAAAAGTGATACAGCCTTCATGTGTCATATCTAATTGATCTATGCTTTCATCAGGAGAAAGAAAGGGTTTGAGGCAGTTTTAAGTATACTTTTACATAGCTGTTCATGAAGTTTTTCTTAATCTTAGCAATTTCAGGAATGTGTAGTCTGGTTTTACTGGGGACCACTGGGAAGTCTTAGAAGGTTTATGGTGAACTATAACCTTTTATACAGTGACCTAGATCATGCAGAAGTGTCCCAACTCTTCCCCCCTACACCTTTTCCTCACCAAAAGTTACTAGTCTGTTTTGAAATAACCTAGTCCACTTTTCCCTCCTTGCCTCCAAAATCCCACTTCCTCCCAGGTTTTGCAGCTTCTGCTCTCAGCTGTATTAACTCTCAGTTGCTCTAACCTTCCAGCCTCAGCCAAGTGGATATTGGTGACTGAGCAGAAGGTTTTTTGCTTGTCTTTTTTTTTTTAAATAAATAGACTGTTGCATTGAAGTAAAGCTTCAGGGAAGTGAATGTGAAGTAAACAAAAATGCCTCTTTCTGCTCTTGCTTCCCTTAGCCTCTCCAGGCCTTTTATTTCCCTTTCCTCTGTGGAAAGTTGATGACAGTTACCTATACCATAATGGCAAAATAAAGTATTTCTGAGAAAGTGGTGGGGACAGCTTACAGAACCAAGAGACAAAAAAATTCTGCTGGTAGAGAGAAATGTCCTAGTAGGGCAATGCTAGTTGCTCTGCTACTAAAAGGATTCTAAGCCTCTAGACCAGAATACACATTCTGGTGCATTTTGGGTTTGTCTTGTATACAAATCCCCCTCATTTTTAGTAAAAAGGGACTGGAGAAAGTGTATGTGTGTGTCCTTCCCTTTTTCTCCCAAGCTAGCTATGCATAAAAGCATGGGCAGCAGTGCGTGGAGGTGGTGGGGTTTGCTAAACTGGACGCTGTTCAGTGAGGGGGACCAGGCCCCACGTACGGTGCCTGGGGAGCGTGCTTATTTTAGGGCTTTCTGGCTCGAGCTGTTCCCTTTGCTCAGCTGTTGTGATGCTACCTTTCCCGCACAGTGCTGTCATGACGCCCCAATGTTTCTATTTTAACTCTCTCTGGGGCTAGATCTTGTGACACAAGGATTTGGCATCTCTCCTACGTGCTGGAACGTGGCATCTCAGGAGGCACAGTGGCTGCAGCTGCTATATCAGAGGGTGCCCCTCCTAGTAGCTGGCAGAAGGGGGACACCCCTGGGATTGCAATGCATCGGAACAGGCAGCATCCCTGCAAAGGAGCAGCAGTGTCTAACTGTGCCCATCTCTGTGTCCTCTAGTCTTTTTCACGGAGTTTGAAGAGCTCGGGACATACTTGCCAGCTGCCCACTGCTCCCCTGTGTCATCTCGCTTTCAGGTATGTAGTTACTGGGGACAAGAGTAGAGTTCTGTGCCCTGGAGGCACATAAGATAGCTTTGGAGCCTGCTGACAAATGGTGAGGAGGGAGGACAGGGACAGCTGGTGGCATGGGTGGAGGTATTCTTCAGGTTTCAAGGTTCGTGCACCTCAGTGTCACGTCCCATTTAACAACTTGCTTCAATGACTGGAATTCAGCACTTTCAGCCTTCTGGAGAAACTGAGAGGAACAGGAACAGCATTAACGTACTTCTGATGCTTTCGATGGAATGAGACTGGGAAACAGAGCCAAACTGTTTCCAGAAGAAACGTAGGAAATCCCTGCAGTCTGTGTTGAGGTGCTTCACAGTGTGGCTCACGCCACTGAGAAGGATTTGCAGGAGGTGGGAGATACAGACTCTTGACCTGATATTCTTCATGTCTGCTGTGTGCTCTGTGTGCTGGCAGAATGAGCAGATACCTCTCTGGGGTGTGAGAGAAGCTTTTTATAACTAGGAATGTGCAAGAAGAGAAGTGGCAGCAAAGGACATCTATGCTGCATTAACCCAGGCTTGCCTAGAATGGAGCGGGTTTGTGTGCGAGTGACTGGGCTTGGGCCTTTTTCCATTACTCCCTCTCTCATTCCTTGCACAAGAGCAACCCTGAACCTCTCCCCAAGGAATTCATAGTGTCGCATAATGCCAGGAACAAACAGGCAGCACGTACTAGCACAGGGGAATGGGCAGAAGTTCTGAGACAACAGAGGATGAGATGCCCCTTTTACCTTCTAACCTAGATTTTGAACCTCAGGCAGAGTGAGAGTTGAGTGTAATGAAGATACCAGCTCTACAGGGATGTTTCTAGGGAAGCAGTGCTGCTGGGTAACTGGCATCTGTGCTGCAGTGCTGTTTGGCTGGGTATGCCCCAGTGTCTTTCTGTGGTTCTGCTCAAGCCCAGCTCAGCTGATGGGCAGCTTATAGGGTTCCTCCCCATTCAAGACATGCCTGCCTGCTGACTGCTTAGCCTTGTTTTCTCCAATCAGTTCTTGTAATCCTGTAATCCTGACTCATACTGGGAAGCTGGAATCATCTCCATTGACAGGAGACTTATTTAAAGTCTTTCAAGGCAGGTTTCAAATAGCTTTAGCTACCTTAGTTTCTATGGCTTTTGCTACCCTCTTGAGGGCTTTGGTTAAGAAAGTAGTCTCTGCAGAGATGTCTGGTGCTGCTGAAGGGTGTTGGATCCACTAGCATCTCCAATATCTGTACAACCAAGGTTTGGCAACACTGTGTTCTACAACATCCTTTCCAAATGTGCTGCTGGCCTGCTAAGGAGGCCATCTGTCCACAGGGAGGGAGGAGGCAGGCTCAGTCCTGGGCATCTCTGCTGAATCTAGCCATCTACTGCTGGAGGTGCAGCGATGCCAGTACTTGCCTGCAGGGCAGTAAGTTGGCCTCCTCCAGCTCCAGGAGTTAGATACCTGTGCTCTCTGCAAAGGCTCAGCCGGTGCTATGTTAGAAATCTCTTTTCTCTCTTCTCAGCTTAATTGAAATCTGCAAAAATTCTCTGCTGCAAGAAAACGGGGGTGATGTCATCAGAAGACGATGCTGGCGGGGAGGCTCCTGGGGGCAGTTTCTGGGAGGTAAGGAAGGATAATCAGAGTGTGAGGGAGGTAGAATGTCTTCTTACCTCCCACCTGTGGAATTAGGGGGTTGAATTTCAGGTTCCTGGGTAACATGTTGCTCGTGGGGAGGTTCAGTAACACGGTGTGTGTGTTACTGCAGGGAGGAGGTGACCCTTTTCTCAACAGATGCTGTGGAATGAGAGTTCCTTGTTCAGCTGACACTGCTCTGAGGTGTGAGAGGGGCAAACAAAGCATCTCAGCTTCTTCCCTCCACTGCTGTGTCTGCCTGCAAGAGTGCCAGAGGAGCGTCTGAGCCCAACTGCTGGCTTCGGAAGGGCCTGTGTTTCCTCTCTGTGCAATGATTGACCTGCTGCTGTCTGTTCAGAAGGAACGTGAAAGTCAATACAGTATAAATGATGATGTTGTATGAAATTTTAGGCTGGAAACTACAGGCGGACAGTGAAGCGTGTGGATGATGGGTACCGGCTCTGCAATGACTTAATCTCCTGCTTCCAGGAGCGAGCTAAGATAGAGAAGAACTATGCCCAGCAGCTAACAGAGTGGTCCCGTAAGTGGAGGACCAATGTGGAAAAAGGTAAGATTGGCAGGTTGGACTGGGAACAGGATGCAATCATTGCACTCTCTTCTTTGAGTGCTGTTTCTTACTGAGGTGACACTGTTTCCTTGGGGGACAAGCTTCCCTTCACCATGAAGGGTGTGACTTTCTTGGGTGTCTTTTTGTGTGTGTGTGTGTTTTTGTAGCCAGTCCTCTGATTCTCTTTGAGAGGTGTTTTCTGCATTGTCAGATGTTTTGTTACAAAAAAAAAACAAATCTTTGTTTAGTTTGGCCAGTCCTTGGGCAGTCCAAGTCTTAAATCAAGCTGCAGCTCTCCCCTTTGAAGGATGGCTTGGCTGTGTCTCCTCCTTCTCTTCCAGTCAGCGAATAACTACTTATGCTGTGATTTAGTGGCAGTGGGCTCAAACTGATAGCGTCTCTTAAAGTAATGGGAAACAGTGGGACAAATGCCCCAAAGGACCTACTGGTCTGTGAAACAGAAGTTTAGCCTCTAAGCAACTAGTGTTGCTATCTGTCCTGAAGCTCAGGTCAGATCTGTGAAGAGAATTTTCTACAGAAATCTCCTAGCAGGCACCATCTGGGACAGCTAATGCTGCCCAAAAGAAATGCCTGTCTTGGCCAGCTGTAACAGCCAGTCTAGACAGTGCCTGTTGGGACTGTGTGGAGACCAGTCAATGCTGACTTGTGTGAAGGGGGAGAGTTATGGAAGTGACTCCATACTGCTAGATGCCTGTAGGAGGAAAAGACTTTCTATTCCCTTTTGTGGGCAGGAGGTGTAAGAGCCCCTCTGGTGCTTGTTCCTGCAGGTCCCCAGTATGGTACTCTGGAGAAGGCCTGGCATGCCTTCCTGACAGCTGCAGACAAACTGAGTGAAATTCACTTAGCTGTCCGGAACCACCTGGCTGGCGAAGACTCAGATAAGATCAAGGCCTGGCAGAAAGAGGCCTACCACAAGCAGATGATTGGAGGCTTCAAGGAGACAAAGGAGGCAGAGGATGGGTTCCGCAAGGCCCAGAAACCCTGGGTGAAAAAGATGAAAGACGTGAGCAAAGTGTGAATGGGGAAGGAGGGATAAGGGCAGCTGAACTGGCTGCCTGATTGTGAGAGCCACTGGGCAAGCAAACTGGGTTTAGCCAGAGTAGCAGAGAATGCCAGAGAGGGAGGGATGTCTTGATGGTCTCTTGTTCTTGGTGGGTTTGTAGCTTCCTTCCCATGTGGGAAGACTTTGGTCACAGGCTCTGTATTCCTGCATAGCAGGTGAGCACTGTAAAAGAGATCTTTTGGAGGTACCTCTTCTGTTTAGAGCAGAGTTTACTAAATGCCAAATTGGTATTCCTATTAGGTTGTCTTGAAACAACCGCTGCTGACTAACAAAAATGTTAACATGCCCTCTGAGTAATGGAGGATCAATGTGGCCAGGATCATGGCTTTCTCTTGCATCCTCCTTGTACAGGTGGAGACTTCCAAGAAAAACTATCATGCAGCCCGGAAGGATGAGAAAACAGCCCATACAAGGGAGAATCATGCCAAGGCAGACTCATCTGTCTCACAGGAACAGCTGCGCAAGTTGCAGGAGCGTGTAGAGAAGTGCACACAGGAGGCTGAGAAGGTGAGTGTGTATTGCATGGATGTGGGTCACAAGGATATTCGTCTCAAGAAAAAGGGGGCGGGGGTAATGTCACTCAGTGAAATGGCCCCTGCTGAAGCCTGTAAGAAGGTGTCAGATCCCATTATTTGAGGTTTTAGCGAGTTAGACTGAGACTTCAGCAACTAAGACTAAGGTCTCTACATCTTTGGTGTTGGGTAAGATCTAATTTATATGTAAATTAAAAAAAAGAGGGGGCGGGGGGGGGATTTGGTGCAGGGAGTGGAAGCTGCAGAGCTGAAGAGGTGGCTACCAAAAGTGGCTGGTTTGCCTGCCTGCAAGAGAGAAAGTGTGGAACGTCCTCTATGGAAGAGGATGGCAAGGAAGAACAAGGAACCTGCAAGAGTATTAAGAGAGCAATGGGCTGGCATACCAGCTCTGGGATTTCTTCTTTCTGTGCTGTATTTGTTCAGCGGTGCAGGGAAGAAAAACTTGTCAGTCCCAAGCCAGAGCAGGGGGAATGCTACTGGTTTGACACTTCACCATTGCTGTCCTTCTGGGTTGATACAGTGCAAGGATCAATACGAGAAGATGCTGGAAGAGCTGAACCGCTACAATCCTCGTTACATGGAGGACATGGAACAAGTGTTTGAGGGCTGTCAGGAAGCAGAGCGCAAGCGATTGTGCTTCTTTAAGGAGATGTTCCTGAATCTGCACCAGCATCTCAACCTCTCCACCAGTGAAAGGTACCAGCCCTGACACAGGAAGGAAGTCTACCTGCCCAGGGTGCCCTGGGCTTTGGTGATGGGTGGCAATTCTGGTGTCCAGCATCTGCCAGGTCTTGCTCCTTCCCCTTCCAAGTGTGTCTGAGAACTGGCATTTGGTCCCTTTAGACTGACCAGTGCTGGTGTCTCTGATCTTGGATAGTGCCAGGCTCCCCAGAGAGGATTCCTTCCTCTTGCACTACTGTCCTGTGTGTGTGTTTCCATTCTATGAAATGCCTCCATGTTGCTACATGTAATCCTAGTCTGAGGAATGTGGCTCTGTTGCCTTCTAATATCCATAGGTATTACACCCATTCTACCTTGAGTATGAGAGACCTTTAGTGAGACAATAATCGTAAGCCCACAAGTTGCCCTTAAGTAGGGGTTACACCAGGGAAATGGGTGCAGCCAAAAATCTTCTGTGCTCCTGTGCTTTTAAGGTGGAGGCAGCAAATCTGAGCCACCTCCTTGTCTGTGTGCAAGAATGTGCCAGGCTCTTTCAAAGCTCATTTGACGAGCTGTGCTGAGAGCTGGCAGGTGCTAGCCACTGCCACACCAAACAAGCCTGTCCCGTTTGCCAGGCTGACTCCCTTGTAAGGGTGGCTCTATTTTCCTAAGGCTGAACAGGTACTGCTCAAGCATCCTTAATCCTGTGGCACTTTGGATGCTGTGTAATTGTGTGTGACGTTACGCTCTTCCTTCCTACTTGGCTTTTGGGGAATTGCTGTGGGACTTGGTTACTGATGGTTCTGTCTGTTCCTGGTCATAGCTTTCATGCATTGTATCGAGATCTCTACCAAGTCATCATGGCTGCGGACAACCAGGAGGACCTGAAATGGTGGCGCAACACTCATGGACCAGGCATGGCAATGAATTGGCCTCAGTTTGAGGTGACGTAGCATTCTCAAGTGTATTATAACTATTTCCAAACACGTAGCTGCTTTACTGAAACTGGTGGATTACTAGTCTTTGCTCGGCAGGCTCAGGATGTTAGGCTCTTCTAAAGTGTCTGTTGTGTTGCAAGCTCTCTGGTGCCCAAAGGGACACGTGCAACCCTGCCAAAAAGCAAATACCCCAGCCTTCCAGCTGCAAGGTCAAAGAACAGGAGCTGGTGCTCAGGGCCTTGGGACAAGTTTCTGTTACAATTTTCCCACAGCCCCTCTTGTTGCACCTTGGGATTCAACAGGAGCGAGCCTGCTGTGCCAGCAAGGCCATGTGGCTGACCAGCCCAGCCACAACTGAAGTATGAACTGGTGTGCTGTCCTTCTGTATTGGTTAGAAAAGATGCACAGAGCTTTTGTATCTGAGTGGCTTGATGGTGTTATTGTTTTTCCCTGAACAGGAATGGTCTCTCGAAACACAGCGGCCAATCACCAAGAAGGAGAAGAGTGGCAAGATGGCTGATGATGTCACACTGACTAGCATTTTGCCTGCACGGGATGGTGTTGTCTCACAGACCCCTCTGCAGACAAGGCGAAGGTAAGGGCTGAAGACTGGGATACATCAGGTTAGGAAAAGTACAGTCCTGCCTAGGGTCACGAATGAGTTGGATTGATAGGAGTGATCTCTTCCTGCACTTCCTGTCTCTTGCCCACAGCCTTGCCCATGGCACTCTGGAAAAGACAGGGTAGAAAAGCCAGTTTAGGGCAGCGTAGGGGTTTTTTTTGGGGTTGTTTGGTTTTGTCTAGTACATAGTACCTCACAAAGTACCTTCCTTGTAAGGATCCTTCTAGCAACGAGGTCTGGCTTGGTGAGACTAGTGCTGTGTGAGATTCTGGCACGCATTTCCCCAATTCTTCTTCCTCCCAGACAGGGCAAGGAGAGTTTGGAACTGGCACGGTGCTAAGTACTACCTGACAAGTCTGGGTATTGCTGCTTCCCTTGCCAGGAAGCAAGCCGGAGAATAGGGAGGGGCTGAAAAGACTCATGTCCTACAGTTCCAGTAGCCATCCTGCTTTAAGGTGACCTCTGACCTAAGTGCACTGGGCAGAAAAGAATGGGGATCTACAGGTATCTCCAGCCCACTACTGTATGTCACAGTCTATCGGATTCAGGGAGCCTATTTGCCTATCTACAGGTTTTCCTATCAAGAGGAGCAGAACAGCTTGTTCTATGACAGCCTGAGGGCACCCGTCCATGTGAAGTTAGTATGGAATGTAGCCTCTTCAGGGGTTTTTGGGTTCTAGGTGCCTGTCCTCTGCCGCACTTCCCCTCTGTTCTTGTTCCTGACTTGGAAAATGGCATGCCAGACCTGTCTCTTTGGAATGGGAGACATGGCTTTTCCTGTCTGTCTTTATTCTTGGCCAGAAACTCTGGACACAGCTGGGCTCTCCAGTTAGGACTGGCCTTCCTTGTATGAGAGGGTCTGCTAGAGTAGGATGAGGTCATGAAGAGTATGCATGTGTGGAAAATAATTTAAGAATGAGTACCCTCCTGGCCCTCAGGGCTCTAACGCTGGGATGCTTTCAACCAAATCTAGTGTCTCCTGGCATCTCTCGTCTCTGTTCACCCTCACTTGGCTGTTGGGCCTCTTGCACCTTGTTCTATAGCATAGCAGTCTCGGGAGGGGAGTCAGAGTGGTGCATGATTCAGGAGGAACTGGGTGAGAGCTGAGCCTACTAATAACCATCTTGTCCCCTCTCTCCTTTCATATACAAAGCGGAGGGAAGGAAGACATTTCGGAGTGGTCAGATGAGGACACTCCCAAGAAGTGCCTGGATGCCAATGGGCATGAGGAGGACATAAAGGTACCAGGTGTACGGGTACGAGCACTGTATGATTACACAGGACAGGAGGCTGATGAGCTGAGCTTTAAAGCAGGTACAAAAGCACTAATCTCATACTAACCTTTTGCTGTCTTCACTTGGGCTGACTGAATGATTGAAACACTCTTTAGAAACTGGATGCCCCCTTGAAGACTGATACTTATTCTTCTTCCCCTGGCCTGATCCATTGCCAGCTTCTCTGAGGTGGATGATAACACTGGGCAGTCCAACCTGTTCTAGACTAAGAGACCAACCTGTTCTAGACTAAGATACAGTGAGGCCACATAAAAAAAAGACTGCCTAGGCCTTGGTCACCATGTAGGGAGAGCAGACACCAAGTGGTATCTTTCCTCTTAAGGCATTTATTCTGCATTGTATCTTGAGACTTTATTAAACGCTTCTCCCTTGTGCCACTGATATAAAAGTTATATAAGTGGTCTGGATTGTCCTTTGAGGTAACCAGAAGACACATGTTTTGGGAGAAAGCTCAGCTGACTGACATTCACTACTGAAGGCAGGGTTCAGCTGGCAAAAAATGGTTATGCAAACTATTGCTCAAAATGGGTGTCCTGAAAGTGGAGACCCTGGCTCCCAGCAGAGGATTGAGTGAGAGACAATGCTGGAGCAAACAGACCCTTCCCCTGTTCTTCCTTCAGTTAAATTTAGTTTGTGTGTGCTATCTTCTCTAACTCCAAGAGGACATCTGGATCTTGAGAGTGTCTCTAATCTTGCTTGGTTTGAGTCTTACATGGTGTCTCTCTGCTACACCTCTCCAAAATACACCCCTTTTTAAAAGGCATTGAAGTCTTTTGGTAGCAGGGACTTGTGCTTTAGGCCAGTATCTATACTGCAGTGTTACCATACTAGTACACTTTCTAACGCTAACGTGTTGCTTTAAAATATTTAAATTATCTTACAATATGGGTGCTCTAGAACTCGACTCCCTGCTCTCTCTTCTCACTCAGCAGACGTGGCATGACTGGTTAGCTTTAGTTATCCCCTTTTTGAATATGCTCTGACCAGCATGCACCCGTAGGGCTTAAGCTTAACAGCAGATGTCTTTCTGAGCCTCTACCAGTGTGGGATGTGCTTATTGATGCAATCAGACCTCTGGCAGAAATATGACCTTCTACTGGTGGAGAAGGGGACTCTTCTGCCCTTTCCCAAAGTAGATGTGGGAAGGGTAAAAGCCCTTCCTGGTCATAGTCTGAGAAATGAGTTGATTCCATGCCTTGCTGGCCAAACCAGACACTCCATCATGGAATAGTCATTTTGGGTCCTAACAGCCAGAGCTTAGCAGCCTCTTGCATTTCCTTCCCACCTGCTACAGAGGAGCAACTAAGAAAGAAATCTCTGAGATCCTTCTGATCTCTCTGGCTTGTAAGCACATTCCTCTGGAGGGAGGAAAGCAGGCAGAAATACAGGGCACAAAAATATTACCGATGTTGCATGGCAGAAGTGAAGGTTTGTCCCTGAGTTCCTTGGCCCAGGGGATGGCACTGAGCATACATACCAAAGAGGTCAGTAACTCTGGCTTTGATTAAACTGTGCAGTATGATACAGAGTTTGATAAGGGGAGAAAACTGTGGTGATTCAGACCAATAGGTCTTGCTTTTTATCAACTCTTCTGAGGCAGGAAAAAATGCCATGCTACCTTTCCCAAGGCTGCTTCCTAATGACTGCTTTTGCTTTCAGGTGAAGAACTAATGAAGATTAGCGAGGAAGATGAGCAGGGCTGGTGCAAGGGCCGACTTCTCACAGGCCAAGTTGGACTTTATCCTGCTAATTATGTTGAGAAGGTTGGATCATGATTGCTACTGCCCTGCTAGCGTCTCACAGCCATACCAGCATCTCCTGCAGAGGTCACTGGGTTACTGCTGGCCCCAATCCGCCTTTGCAGTATATCCAGCAACTTCTGGACTTTGAGGGCACGTATTCCATGTAACTAATGCTTCATTTTAAATGCCTAGACGTGTAGGGATTTTCTAATAAATAAACAAGGATGAGTAAAGACTTTTCTGACTGTGAGCACTGCAGGAGTGCAGAAGTCAAGATGCTCTTGACTTTTACTCAGTGCAGGGAGATAAGCAACACATGCAACTCTTCAAAACAGAGAAAGCAGCCTTCCTTGGCTTCAATGCACGTGCATCCATAGGGTGGTAGGGTCTGCCCTGCACCCAAGCTTCCTCTTCAAGGAACTTTGGATATACAGGGCAATAGAGAACTTCTAGTATTGCTTCCCCTTTTCGGCTCAATCAAGCTGACTGGTGGAAATCTATTTATTCTCCCACATCTTTCAGAAGTCTTAAGTATCCTTCACCTGCAGGCTTGTTGGCTCCCCGGTAAGGCAGCTTCAACAACCTGGATGTCCCCTCCCACTGCAGTCAGATTTTTTTTTTTATTTTTTTTTTTTTGGGCGGGGGGGTGGGGGGTAATGCCAGGAATTAATGATAGTGTAGCTTGGGGACAGGAGAAAGAGGCTTCTATCTCGCATGATGTGGCTGTTCAGGCTAACAAGTTGTGAACAGAACTGTGGCAGCAGGTTGGAGTTGACTCAACGTTCCCTGAGCTAGAATGGGCCTTGACCCACACTGAAGTTTGGTATTAACAAAGAGGCAGCCACATTCCAGAGCTGTTCTGCTTAGCACCCCTAAATGCACCAGCATCTGTTGGGGTTTCTAATGCTTCTAGATTGTTTTGGTTATACCTCTGTCCTTCATGAACACTCAGTGCACAGCAGAGACCTTCTTTTTCCTTCTATGTATTCTTGCCTCATGCATGCTAGAAGCCTACTCCCTGCTTTGCCAAAGACCCCTACACTGTGATGAAGAGTAGCAGCGTGTGGAAGCTACCTCCTGGCTGGGACAACATTAGCTACAGAGGGATAACTCTTCTTCTGGTCCTGAATTGCTGCAGGTCTACTTATGCCCAGTTGTTAAGTGCCATTCACCAGGGAGGACCTATCAAACCTCTTTATCTGGCCTGTCTTTCTGCCCTTGAAAGCCTCTGAGGCTGCTGAGACAAAGTAGGGTCCTGATCCTAGTGCTCTGCATAATCAAACGTGAGGACTGATGGACGGGTTCTGTATAGGATAAGCATAAGAGCTTGAGGGATCAAAAAAAGGGAAAAGCTACTATGTTTGGAAAAACAATAGTTTAAAAACTGTTTACTTAATATACCTGCTTAAAACTGTTGTTGAGAGACATTGTGTGTTTTTAGTAGCCTACTGTAGTGAAATTTTTATTCTGGGTTAGCACATGTGAGGAACTTGGTTAAGTCAGACACAAAACTCAGTCAAGCCTCCACCAACCACACCAGGGCAAACTGCTTCCAAGCTGTTTGGGAAAGGGGTGACTCAGATAAGGAAGCTTAAAGTCATAGGTAAGCATTTGAGATTAAATGACTGCAGAATCTTAACAGCAGCTATTGAACCAAAATGGATGTTTAACAAGTGTAGACTGAAAAGGACGTGGGGATGGACAGATTCAAACACTGTTAATTTACGAGAGATTAAAGTATCACAAACATCTTTTTGTCTGCCTGCCAGACAGAGCAAAAACTAACCTTTTACAGCACAGTGGATGCCTTGAAATGTAGTCTGCCATGGACAAAGAGATCTGAGACTAATGCTATTTAACACTTGTAAGACCACAGAAATGCATCAGCTGTTGAGAGGTCTTGCTCAGAGTATCCCTAGCACTGTACTTCCTGAAAGGAGTGCAAACCAAAAGAACAAGGCTAAAGCAGTTTGTTCTGAATCTATAATGTCATTTATCAAGAAAAGAGAAAGTATTCCCAAAAAGCAATTAAAGATCTAAGCAACGGACATTAAAAGTGCCTGAATTTATCCATTAATTTACCTATTATTCTAGGTTCAATATTTGAAGAAACCTCTAAGCTTCTGCCATGTAATTAGAGGGGTTTGGTGTATAAGCACTTGGATTTAATTAAAGATCTTGTCTCTGATTTCAGTACTACGTCCCAGGTAAAGTACTGTCAGTGTTGTACAGTAATTGAAAGTGTTCCACTTGCTGACCCATAACAGAATGATTTGTTGCTGCTTTGTCCTCACACATGTGAATGTGAAGACAGCATGCCTGCCAGGCTTGTGAGGTAATACAGACAAACGCAGTCAGGGATAAAATGACCTGAGATGTGCTATAATGAATACTGAAATTTACCTTGTTAGCCTGGATATTTTGAAACACTAATGCTAAGGTTAAAAAATTCTAGAAGGGGGTTTTAAAGGATAACATGGAGGTTTGACTTCAATTTCTTTCCTGAGTTCTAGTCAGGCTATAATTAGGGATGGAGTTAGGTGTGGCCAGAACATGCTATGAGGACACAAACGTCCAGTGGACAGGACCTCTGGTTACAGTACAAACAACCTGAAATTCCACAGGACAAAGTCTGAACAGACTTGTTTGTCCTAGGAAAACACGACCACCTGATCATAATGGGTTGCTTGAAGGTTTCCAGAAATACTGACATACTGCAGCTTATGTGAACAAGTCCCCTAAAGGAGTGTTTGCACCAGAAATTGCTGCCAATAGCTGAAGTAAGGGACCGGAGATGACACATTGAGAATGAAGAATTGCTTGGCTGGACTGTACCTCATAAATTTTTGGCATGGCACTTAGACCTGGCTACCCAAACCCAAATAGAACAGTAAAAGAGCCTGTGTAGTAATGAACCAGCTGGAGGGGAAAAAAAAAAAAAAACAAAACCAAAACCCAACCAAAAAACCCCACTTCCATCTAATGATCTTATATTAAACTAATAGCTCTGCCTGGAGACTTAAGTTTTTCCATAGAAGCAAATGAGGTTTCCTTAACCACAAAGGCTGTAGTTGAAACTTGTCATCCATGCCACGCCAAAAGTTTTGTGTGTGAACAAAGACATGCACCCATGAACTAATTGCACTAACGTGCTTGAATTCCAGAAGGCCAGCAAAGCCTATTCTTCCCCCATGGCTTCCATAAAAGCATACAGATGCATCTCTCTGCCTGATGGACAACACAGTGAAAACATTATCTAGTCATGTTTTATTTTTTTAATAAAGCCATTCCTTGTGGAAAGCTTGTACATCTGTGGTTGGCAGATAATTAATTTGGTTCTGACATCTTCCTGGAAAAGAATTTCTAACATCTCACACAAAGCTTGGATTTCCTGTTGATCAGGATTTTTCGAGGAAGAGGAAGTTAAAGATTCTCTGTGACAGATCACACCCATTTCCCCAAAGCAGAAGCTGAGCTTGCTCAACCCATTAATGATGTTTCTGCCCCGTAGGCAAAATCTAGGTTGCAGAGCCCACGGGACAGCTGTGCTCTGTGATGGCAGCTGAGAGTGGTGGCACTCCGACAGCCCTGCATGGAGCTTGGGGCCATTGGTGCTTCAGTTTACTTTCCATCCCACTTCCGCATCCCTTGTGTCACTGTTGTGGCTGATTTGCTTGGCACAAAGCACCGAGGCAGGTGCAAATATGTGGAAATTCTGCTCCGAGACCCCTCAGAGCTGTTACAAATTGTCCTGCACTCCCTTCCCTTCTGCCCTGTTTGCAGATCCAGCCCAAGGCCACAGCCCTGCAGAGCTCAGCTCTGCTACTTCAGGCAGGTTCTCCCTGAGTGAAGCACAGGCTGTCGGTGAACTGGGACTGCCTCAGCTGAATTTCTAGAGCTGCTAGTGTTATGTTATGGGCGGCTGGCTGAAAAATTCCCCTCTGCTTGTGAAGAAAGCCGGTGCTGAAGTTAAACCGGGCTTGAACACTCCACTCAGGCTAGTAGGCGATTGCTTCTGGCGTAACTGCACAGAGATGGGCTGCAGACTGGTCATGGGGTTGAACCCGAGACAAAGCCAGTGCCACAAACTCCATCTTGACCCATGGAAATGTGGTTGGAAAATACTCTCTGCAGGCTGGCAGGAAAGGTTGTGCAAAGCAAGCAAGAATAGTAAGGCTGCATGATGTGAGGCAAAGTGTCTTCAGAGGAACCTTGTACCAAAAAAATGAAAAAAAAAGAAATAGAAAAAGACTTGCAACCAAGTGTTGCATCACTACCCAGGTCCAGGCTTCAAGGAGCTGGAAAACTCAGGCTGCAAGGGAGTGGGACTGTTTACCAAGCTACCTAGGTTCTTAGAAGGTCAAAGAGGATGAATAGGAGAAGAAGTTTCTGAAAAAGACGAACAAATCCTTGCTGAAAGGGGAGGGGACAATGAAGTAGGTTCTGTAACAGGAAGAAATTGGCTAGTTTTCTGTTGGAACATCTTGACTAAGCAGCACGGCTCCAGTGTACTTTTCCAAACCAAATTTCAGGCCAAATCACCTCAGCTGCTTTCAGCGCCTCCATTTTACTGGCCGTGTCCCCCTGGTTTGGTCATCCAGTAACCCTTCTTGCAGAGGTTCCTGGTTTTTCAGTCTCTCAGCTTATGGCAATTGCAGCTGCAGCCCGAGACTTCCTTTCTCCACAAGCAGCGTAGTGGTGGTCAGCACTGCTTCCCCCTCAGTGCAGGGGCCCATAATCTCCTCGTTGGTCTCAGTGCTTTCAGTGGGTCCAGCTATTTACAAATCCTGTGGTCCTTTCCTCCCTGTGTTTCCTTTCTATCCTACCAGCTGGAAGTCTTCTTCCAGGTCCTGTACTCTACCCCTTTGACTTCACCATCTCTTTCCTTCCTGAGTCTATTGTCACTGCTTTCAGCAGGAGGCTGACACCAAAACAGTCACTGCCCCCAGCTGTGACTACAGTAGCCCTTTCTCTCAACTTCTCCTCAGGGCTTCCCCACGGGTGCCACACAGTTCCTAAGGAATGCTGCATCCACAGTCCTATGGATGTTTGTCTCACCGGTGGCCCTGTATTGCCTCTACACATTGTGGCCACCTGCAGAGATGAAGCACTGCTATCTACTCCCTCCCCACCCAAATCCCTCAGAATCATAGAATGGTTTGGGTTGGAAGGGACCTTAAAGATCATCTAGTTCCAACCCCCCTGCCATGGGCAGGGACACTCTCCACTAGAGGGTAACTTGTTTGACAACAGTCCTTGCATTCTGTGATAATTTTATGTTTTCAAAAGCACTTCATAGTAAACCAACAGCTTTCTTGTCTTGCCTTGCTTACCTTATCTCTTCATTAGCTCTGCCTGACCTGCTTTCAAGGGTCATTGTCTTCTGCTTTAGGCATACTCCCTACACTGGTTGTAGGGGCTGCAGGCAACTAGTCCTTGTATTAGAGGGGTTCACTTTAAAAAACTCTGAAGAGGGGTGGTCTGCAGGGAAGAGAGATTACATGTCCGCTGGATAATCTGGAAGGGTCATGTCTGATAGGAGAACAACCTTGCTGGCTCTGACCTCAAGCTAGTGCCTGTGCTGCGGACTGCCCTTGAAAGAGGGTGAGGTAGCTCAGGGCCTGCTCACTGCCCAGTCTCTCCAGCTTGCTTCCATGTGGTGTGATGAGCATGACTCAAAGCTATACATCACTCGCGTGATTGTCACCTGCCAAACAGCCTGCTACCAGAAGGGACACCTATAACATCTCCAAACTGACCATTACAGCAGGGTATAAAACTTGTCCTCAGGTCCAGGAAATCCCAGAGCACATCCACCAGCTCACCCCTGCTCACCCCAACACCTCCCATGACCTGAGCACCTGCCAGGCCAGTCAGAGGTGATGTTACCAGACATTTGAAAATATTTGATTATAATATTGGAAACAGAGTTACAAAAGAAAAGCCTGAAGACATACATGTATACACACATACACACACACTCACTTAACTAGGTTCTTGGGAGCAATCGTGAGCACCATGCCCCTTCCACCAAATGCCAGCAGTTTTGCCTGGCAGAACAGCAACACCAGCTGGTACAACTGAAAAGGACAGGCCTCTTTTCTCCCTTTCAGACCTTCCTAGCCCTTCCCTTCCTTGCTTCAGCAATCGCAGGAACAGGAGGAGATCAACTTAGCAATGCAATGACAATCAGCATTTGAGTGGGGCTAGGGACACAACTCAGCCCATGGCCACCACTTGCCAGAGCGGGTGCAAGGGACAGCATGTGCAAGAGGACCAGTCTTTTGGCTGCAACACAACCCCAAATTAGATCTAGCCAGCCATGACTGCACTCCTCAGTATCTCTCGAGTTATCCATCCATTGTGTTCCTTAATTCATGTGTTCCTTCTACCTTTGCTGGCTTTTCTCCAAACCACATTTGTAAGACTGCAGTAAAATTGTATAAGTTGTAAACCTTAACAGAATATTCACTCTACACATAGTGTATTAGCTCCTTATCTTAGATCTTGCTGGAAGCATTGCATGGAGTCAGTGTGTGATGTGACTACCTGCCTTGGTGCTATACTTTTTTCCTAGGGATGCAGCTACTAATTACACTCAATCCAGCACACTGGCACACTGGTCCCCAACAACCCTCAGCCAGCTGCTTCCCTTGCATCAATCCCAGAAAATACATAGCCTTACGGGAATGCAGGGCAGCTTGCTGATCTGACAGAAATGTAACCCAAATAAGGGAAAAGTTTTCTATATGATCCCTGAAACCACAGGAAACTGGGAGCATCTTCTTACATACTCTGGGAAGGGACCTGCCCACTGAGAACCTGTCCCTTGCTCTAGCAAGAGGGAGAACACTTTCTATCTGATTCTCCTTTCTTCCTCTCCTCCATCTGTGGTTATGCTTGCTCTTTCTGCTACTAAAAACAGCCAGGCTTCCCTGAAATACTGAGCAGAGCTCTCTCCTAGGGTTACTGACTATCCCCAGGGGAAATCATGTGGCTTAGTTAGTGTCTGTAAACTGCTTGGTAAGAAAGGGAAAAAAAAAAGCAAAAAAAAAGCTAATAGACTTGTGTTAGGAATTGCTCCTGTCTCCAAGGCATCATTCTAGGTTCCTGGTATCCCACCGCTCACATTGTGATCCATGGGAAACTATATCTCCTAGTTATTTTTTCAAGTTGTTTACTGAATTTGTCGGCCCCCTTCCCTAATCTTCTCATTCAGAAAAAGCATGAGAGACCAACAGGTCGGAGTAGGAGAGCAAGACTCAGCCACCTCATCCCTCTCCTGCACAGTCCTTTTACCCACATTCTTTGTTGGGCAGCGAGAAGAGAGCAAGGTCCTTCTTCCCCTTTGCCACCTTGCTTCTGGACAGACTCCCAGAGAAGCACTTTATCTCAGACGTGCGAGTGCGGGGCAGGTTTTATCCCCATCACAGCGCTTCACTGCCAAGGCTCTCCAGCTCTTTCACCGTGACCTCATGCCCTCAGACAACAAGACTTCTGTACTGAAAATGTGTCCCCAGTGGTATGGCTGACTGCAAGAACAAGCCTCATCACCATCCTTTGCTTTCCTTTGCTCTCTAGGATGATGCTGGGGACCATCTTTTCCTGACAGAGGTGGGTAACAGCAAAGCAATCTCTGATTAGGAGGCTACATCAGGCTCAGGGTCTGGTGTCACAGAGCCAGGAGGAAAAAGGCAGATGTTAGATGTGATGTAGATGGACAGGGAAGCTGGGGGCCAAAGAGCAGGATGCCAGCTTGGAGCTCAGAAATTCGGCACCAAAGCACATGAGATGCAAAAGAAACAGATGCAGGAAATAGCAAGAACTGTGCAGTGACAGCACGCGCTCGCAGGGAACAGTCAGCAGCAGGAGGTCTTTCCTGTATGGACAAAGGCAACAAAAAGAAGCTGACTGTTTCTCAGACCAGCAGCATGCTCTTCCTACTGCTTTTATGTAAAACTGATGGACAGGATCAGCAGCCTTGCCAGGACTGGGAGGAACCAGCATGGCCTGGAAGGCCTGCAAGGGACCCAGCTGAGGTAGAGAAGCTTGAGTAACCCTGCTGTAGCAAGCCACAGCACAGTGAACAAAAACTGTGCACCCTCCATGGAGGAGAGGAGCCTGCACTGTATCTCTCCACATGTCCCAGCACCCACAGGCAGAGACAAAGTGTGACATTGACCTGTTGGCCTCTGAGGCTGCCTTGGCTCCTCCTGGGCACATGCCGTTTCTCTCTCACAAGCCCCAGCTGGGGTAATGCCAGCACGAACAGACTCTGCCCCTCCTAACCCCCACATGACATTTCCATCCCACAGCCAAACACAGACCTAGCGAGAACAAAGCCAGCAGAGGGGGGAGCAGCACTGCACAACAGATGGTGACAAGGCAGGAGCAAGCAACTCAGGTTGAGACTGCTCAAATCTCATGAACACCACCACTCCCAATGCACACTCATCACCTGAACTTGCTCCTCTACCAGGACAAGATGCAGCTTACACAGCCTCCACTCAGCACCATACACTCCCTCTCCTGTCCTGTCTAGCTTCAGCTGTCAGGGCTCTGAGTGCACTAACAGGCCTTGGTCATCCTGAGCATCCTCTCCCGGGGCCTCTATCCACACTTCTGCCCATGGTTGTGGGGCTGGATGTGTTTTCATTTAAGCTCAGGCCAGAGCTACTACCCCCTGTCTAAGCTAAGTTGGAGGAGTATTGGTCTCTGGCTGTGAGTTCTTGATCCTGACCTGTAGGCTGGCTTATTAGCCTGACCTCAGACTTGCCTTGACACCACAGATATGCCTGGTGATCACTGGGCCTGATCCTGACCTCTGGCTCGACTTCCCAGCTTGACTGCAGACTGCCTCATCACTATGAGCTTGCCTGGTTGTCTCAATCCTTGGTCAAACCTGGCCACTACCATAGGCTTGCCTGGCTCTCCTCGCTCAGGTACTGTGGGGAAGGACCATGGCTGATGAGGGCCCAGGCCTGCTGGCTTTGGGACCTGCCCCCATTCACAGCTCTCCTTCTCCCAGGGGGCAGCCAGCCCACACTGCACCCTGACATCGCCTCTCCTGGTATGACTGCCAGGACAGCTGCACTGTGAATGGGATCAGGGACTTCAACTATTTTAAAAATAGATGTGAGGGGAAAAGCTATCGGTTACTTTTACCTGAATTGATTCCCCAATACTGTTTGTATAATCCCAAAAATGGGCATATAGGCACAATTAAGGGAGCAGCATAAGAGCAGCAGACACCAGGGGCTATTTAAGACAAGACTGCTGCCAAGAATGAGTCCTGGCAGGCTAGATCAGGCTTCACTACCCAGTCCAGAAACTCATTTCGCAGTAGCTCGAATCAGATGTGTCAGCCAGAAGCCTCTCAACTTACTGTAGGGCAGTGTGGAGCCCATATCAAGTCGCACTCTGATCACATAGTTAGAGCTTTGCTGACTCCCAGACTTCACACCCCCGCTAAACCTGCAGGGTTTTTCTGCAGGGTTTTTTTGCCCAAAAACTCAGTTGTTCCTGGTTGCATCCGTATATCCCAAGGCTTTATGGATCTTGCTAAGATCATGGCTCCTAGGTCCCTATTGCAATGAATTCTACAGTCTACCTTACGTACCTGTGGAAAACGTGGAAATGAGTGAAAGCCTTTAAAT
The DNA here is from genome assembly GCA_013400195.1 of Aramus guarauna. Classification (NCBI taxonomy): domain Eukaryota; kingdom Metazoa; phylum Chordata; class Aves; order Gruiformes; family Aramidae; genus Aramus; species Aramus guarauna. Next base: position 86,877 of record VXBL01008802.1, read on the forward strand.
TTAAACTGAAAGTTGTATTGTCCAGGTGTTAGTACATAACTGGCGTTTTTTAGTGACAAGTTGATGCTACAGAGCAATCTCCTTTTGGGGGTAAGGAAATCCAAATTCATTCCTTCTCAGTAGTACCAGGCTACTGGTTAGCTTTTGCTGTTGCTGCCCTTCTGAACCTCTCATTGTTATGCATTTTTTTTTTTCTTAAAGCATGAAACTGGCTATATGCCATTGACTTTTAGTTCAAAGCACAGCCATATCTTTTCCTGTTTTTCTTGCATGATAAGTGAATGACTTTCTAGTCCATTCCCTCCTGCTTCCAAGCAGGTAATAGAACATTTTTAGGCCCTGACACCATCTTTGGCCTGAAGTAACAACTTCCCTACCTTGATTCCTGCCTCAGGCTGCCTTGATATCTGCCCAGGCTCAGGCAGTGCTGCTTGCTGCTCTCGAGAAGTCTCCAGCTAACTATGTAATTTCCGAGTCTCTCCACTTGAGTTGGTGTGCCAGGCCCGGTGTCCTAGGATCCAGCTGCTGCAACAGGTGATGCCTGTAAGCGCTCATCTGAGTTTTTTCTCAGGTAGCAGCTGAGCCAAGGCAGGTATTTCCTCCCTGCCATTCTGCAAGGCCTCTTTCCCCAGGTCATCAGAGGCCCCCCAAGAGGAAGGGATGGCCGGTGCTGCTCCCTCCTGCCTGTGCCGTGTAAGGGGCTGAGGGAACGCCGCCGGTAGCCAGGGCTGACGGGGGTCTCGGGGAGTGGAAACGACCCCGTTCGCGTTTAGACTCAGAAAGCGGTTTGGCAGAGAACGGCACCGTGAAACCCGAGAAGCGACTGGGCCGGAGCAGCGGACGGGGTGATGGCGGGGACAGCGCAGGGCGCTGAGGAGGGGCCCTGACCCGAAACGCCCACCCCTGGGCGCCGGGGCCGCCCCTGAGCCCGGGGAAGGTGGGGACTCCCGGCGAGCAGCCGCGCCGGTGGGAGCGGTTAATGGCGGAGCGGCCTCGCGCCCCCGCCGTCATGCCGACGGGGCAGGTAGGGCCTGACCCCCGCGGGGCCCCGTCCGCGGGCCGCTGTGGGCCCAGGCGGCACCCGTACTGCGGCCCGGCCCCTGCGCCGATTGGGCCCGGCCGGCACCCGTCGCCGCAGTGGTGTCTGGGAAGGAGAGATCATGGCGGCGGAGCCGAGTAAGACGGAGATCCAGACTCTCTTCAAGCGGCTCCGGGCAGCGCCGGCGAACAAGGTAGCGGGGCAACGCCGGGCGGCCTCCCGCCTTTCCGAACAGGGCCGCTTTCCTGTGGCCGCGGTCTGGACTCGGGCCGGGCCCCGGTGGGCTCCGGGCCGCGCGGCGGGGCGACCGGGTAGGGGGCCGCTGGAGCGCGGGGAGGGCCCGGGGAGAGCGGCCGGGCCGAGGGGGACGGGACCACCGGGTTGCGGTAGGGAGTGGAGGAGCGGCGGAGCTGCCGGAGGCGCCGCCTCAGCCCGACCGTCCCTTTGCCTTCGCTTTAGTCGTGCTTCGACTGCGGCGCCAAGAACCCGAGCTGGGCCAGCATCACCTACGGGGTCTTCCTGTGCATCGACTGTTCCGGCGTCCACAGGTCGCTGGGCGTACACCTCAGCTTCATCAGGTGTGTGGGGCCCGGGAGCGGGGGCGGTGGGGAGTGGGGAGCTCCGGCCCCGTGGGTGACCGCCGGGCAGGCCTGGAGCAGCTGTGCCCCGTCGGTGTGGGAGCACGCAGGGACTCGGTTAGAGAAAAGCATTAGCACGGAGTGATGGCTTCGGGTTTTACATGGCTTGTTCGCTGCGGGTATTAGGTCAGTCAGCCCTTCCAAGATGGAGTTTCCAAAGCACCTCAGTGGAACATGGACATATTACTTTTGATAACCTTGCAGAAACACTGACTCCGAGTTGTAGAAGCTGAGAGCAGAGTGTGGTGTGTGAATCTTGCCAGTTAAAGCAGCAATATGGAATCTGTCTTGTAATGCTGAGCAAGGCAAAAAGAGGAACATTATTTAATCTTTTCTGTATTAACCTAGTGGGGAAGAGGGTGTTGGATTTTCAACCTATGGTTCTTATTTTCAGTACTTGTGAAAGCATTTTTGAGTAATAGAATCATGACCTTTACTTATTCAGAGATAAGTTGAGTAACTGGTATGAGACATACTCTGTCACCTAGCTTTACTTGGGTGTTCTGTCAGTTGCTTTGTCATGTGTTCTAGTCTCATCTGTGGGATGGGCTGAATATGAGTGTCTCGTGTTGTGGTGAGATCACATGTAGAACCAAAGTTGTTGCCTGAGCTTTCCTAGCTCATGCTCTGCCCTCCTAACAAGCAATACGAGTGAGAGGTTCTCTAAATTTGGACACTGCTATCTGGTGTGAAGCTGAAACTGGGGGGTTTTTCCCCCCTCACTTTAAAAGTTCAAATTAATTTCTTATGGGAGCAAAGAAGTTACCAAGATGTTCTTTCCCTCTGCCTCCTACACTCTGGGACAGTAGTGGGATATCTGACTGTTCTAGCTCAGAGCTTGCTTTTGCATTTGGTATGCCTGCACAGTAATAATAGAAATAATTGGTTCTCACGCAGGTCCACAGAGTTGGATTCTAACTGGAACTGGTTCCAGCTGAGGTGTATGCAAGTGGGCAGCAATGCCAACGCGGTGAGGAGCCTCTGTAGGCATTTTGCTTGCTTTCCCTCTTGCTAATTGACATACTCTGTTTCTTGTCCCTTTCCATTGTGTGGTTTTCTCAGTATCAACCTCATCTGAAATGTGTAATGAGGGGAGGTGTTTGTCAGGTGTGCTTGGAAGTCAGACTGTGACCTTTGAATGTGGTGTTGTCTGATGTGCAGACCTGTTGTTTCCTTACATGTCATTTAAATGAGAGGCGTAGTCCTCTTAAATGAAAGGAGTTAGTATCACTGATCAGTTTGAAAGCTCATGGTCAGCACTGTGACTCAGAACCATCCTCATGTGGAGGACGGGGATGGCTTGCTTAGACTTCTTGGAGAAAGCTGATCCGCAAATGGTCGGTTCATGCTGCATGCTCAGTACATCATCCTTTGTCTCTGGGAAGCTTCCTTTTTCTGTTGAGTTTATGTCTAACACTTGTTTAAATATGATGTAGCAGCCAGGAGACTGAGTATCCTTCTCTCTTCAGACTGCTTTCTTCCGCCAGCATGGCTGTACTACCACAGATGCCAACGCTAAGTATAATAGTCGAGCTGCCCAGATGTATAGGGAGAAGATCCGGCAGCTGGCAAGTGCTGCCATGGCCAAGTATGGCACTGATGTAAGTCCAAGCAGCTCTGTACTGTTACATGCATAGTGCTAGATGCTGAGTCCTGTAGGATACCTTCTTTTTTTCTCTCTCTTCTCTTCAGCTGCTTATCGATGGACTGAGTGGAGCCCCCGGGCACTCCCCTGACAAGAGTGATGCTGACTTCTTCATGGAGCACACACAGGTGAGAAGAATTGTCTAAACCAGACAGCCCTAACAGCTCTCAAATAGCCAGCTGTTCAGCCAGGAGCTGTCCTGTTTAGTTTGGAAGGACTATAAATTGTATATTCATTCAGTAGTAACAAGGTAGAACTAAGATTCAGTCATCGGCCTCGGACATAGTTACAGATCTAAAAAAATCCCATGGGACTGGAATATCCATGTTCTTTGTTTTTGAGACCATCTTTATCTTCAAGGAATACTCAGAGCTCCCAGCTACTCCCTGGAAAATGCTTTGTGTACCTCATTAATATGTAGTCTCTCTGTACAGTTAAAGCAAGAACTGGCTGTGGCTTTGAACTTCTGGTTTAGTCAGCCTCTCAGTGTGTAGACTCTGGCAAAGCAGATTTGGGCAACTGTTTGCATAATGTTATGTGGGATTTCTTAAGTGAATAGTAACGTGAGAATTTGCTGTATGGCAATAAAGAGAGTGGAAGCTGAGATTCCAGGGAAACGCATTCATGCTTTCTCACAGACTTAAGTTCCTTTCCTTAACCTGAGAAGTCCTAACAGTAGCCTAGTCTGATACTACTGTTAAGTAGTACTTGACAAGTGATGCTGTCATTCCTCCTGGCCTTTCATTCAGCTTTTTTTTTTTTTCCCCTTCAAATTTTGTCCCTGCTAAGGGAATGTGGACTTGTCCATATGTTATCTTCAATGAAGGCATAATGTGGAGTTGGAACACATTTCCCTTGACCTAAAACTGAATACAGGTCACTAAACCTGAAGTAAGTTCAGAATTGTTTGGTTCGTTTATCTTCTGCAAATCACCAGAATGAGCATCTCCTTGCAGTCTTCCAGTACCTGGGATGTAGCAGATGCTAGCCAGTCTCCTGCACAGTCTTCCCCGGAGGTGGAAAAAGCAGCAAAGTCATCAGAAAGCAGTGAAATGTCAAGTGAGTTCCCTGCTGAACAATTTTTCCAAGAACCTGACTTCATTTCTGAGAGAATACAATTCTGTACCACAGTTGGAAGGGCTGAGCTTTCCTTTAGCTTGGGCTTGAAGGAGTGAAAGCTCTGTGCGCTGTATGACCTTTAGTTAAATTAGTGGAGACTTCTAAAAACACTGGTCTATTTGGGATCAGTTCTCTGCTTTTCCTGAAGTGCATGCAAAACTGTTTTGGGGATTAGCTGCCCTGTTTCCCTGCTTTTAGGCATAATTATTTGTCCAAACACTCTTCTCTATCCCTTAAATTTGGTGGGTCTGGAAATGACATATGAATATAGAGGGAAAAAAACTATTTCTAGAGTGAATGACAAGAAAGCCAAGAAGTATTCCCTTGCAGAGTGTTTGCTNACCAAGAATCTGAGGCCGTAGCTGTAACTTGAAACAGCTTTGTGTATTCCCTTGCAGAGTGTTTGCTTTCTTTTAATGTGTTAAGAACACTGCAGAGGGAATAACTTGCTCTGTGAAGACATATGAAGTTGTGCTTGGGAAACTGCATGTTTCAAACTAACTTAGCTTGTTGGGGGTGGGGGGAGGAAAGGCAGAGGAGGTGGAAGAGATATAGTGGAACTGTGAGCACCATGAAAAGAAAGGGGTTGCGAATTAATCTGCTTAATGTTGTCTTCTGGTTTTGTGTCCACAGGTTCCAGCCAAGGCCCATCTATTGACTTGTTGAGCACATCTCCTAAAGCTCCTCTAGGTAAGTAAGACTCTTTGCTATCTCTCAGATCAGTCTTGCTCTTATACCTGCTGTTCAGTAGAGAGCTCAGTGGAGCTGGACCTAATGAGCCAATTTTCAGAACATCTAAAGGAGCTTATCTTCCTTTGGAGCCAGTACCAAGGATCTCCCTGAACCCCAAAACCAAGTCATAGTTTACTGGAGGTTTCTTCCTCCTTTGGATGATTGACTTCAAAGCTGTCACCTTCCCAAAAGCTTGTTTTCATTTTTTGAGCTTTGGACAAAACTTGGCATTTGCATATCTAGAACTTGGCTGATCAAGGCCAAGGCCACATGGCTGTGGTGTTTGTCTTTTGGTTGTTTTGGGTTTTTTTCTTTTCCCTTCAGAACCTTTGGAGCCAAATGAATTCTAGCTCCCAGAGTAATAGGGATTTGTATCTGATTTTCCCCTGCATTACTGTCCTGGCTGCACAAAGAGCATCTCACTGGAGCTTCTTTCCTTATTGAGAGCGTGCTCCTAGCCCACAGTGGGTTCATCCTGGGTGGAAAGCCTGTGTCCTCAAGTCTCTATTCATTCCCCATGTTTTATGTCTCTTCCTCAGACATGTCCATGTATCTATCAACACAAGGGCCTGCTCCTGCCAGAGGTAACTGGCTAACAGCTAGCCTGCGCTGGCTGCTTGTGACAACTCTGCTTGCCCCTTCTGTGATTCTGCCTTCAACTCTAACATTAGCTTCCTGTGCTTGGAGGGAGAGAATGAGCCAACACTCATATGTACCATATTGGGATCTAAGCTAGCTATTGCTTCTTTGGAAAGGGAAATTGCCATTTCTTTTAAATGTTTCCTGACAGTATGAAAAACAAAACAAAAAACCCTAAATCAAATGTTAGGAACAGCAAGCTGAAAGCAGTCTTGGATAGACTGAATGTTTTGACTGCCCCTATTTCAGAAACTTATGGTAAGACTAGAAAAGATACAGGAAAGGCTGTCAAGAATGATGTAAAGTATGGGTTGACAAAAGTCATGTGGGCATGGAAAGGAAGGAGACATTTACGTGGAAGAAAACCCCAACAAGGGCAATAAAAGATTTTGGAGCTACATGTTGGAAGCTGGGAAAAATGTCCTGGACAGTCCCTCTGTTTGCTTTGATCTTACACTTTTCCCCAGGCATCTGCTGCTTGGCTGGACCTTGGCTGGTTGTACAAATGTGGCATGCTTCATGTCCCCAGAGTGACAGGTTCCTGGTGCAAGGTGTTGGGGAACCTGTTGCTTTTACAACTCACTGCATTTTAGGTCCATTTTGTCATTGGTCTGTTCACGTAAACATGACTTCAGAGTTCTTGCTTCTTTGTCCCTAAGGCATTGGCGAGGCACTGATGCTCGTATGGCTCTGAAGCTGTGTTTTCTTGGATTTATGTATGGAATAAATCTAGTCTTTAGCTACCCTGATCCCTACTGGGTAGGGTCACCAACTGCATGACACCTGGAGGAGCTATTTGAAGGTCTTAATTCACTTAAAAGTTTCTCCAGTAGTGGACATGCTTCTCTCGGCCACCAGCTGGTAGTTGTGGAGCTTCTATGTGCATCTTTCTTGGCTGGGTGAAGTCACCCAGGCTTCTGATGTGAAGCTGCATGGTGTGCCCTGGACTCTATACCAGCTGGACTGTGGTGGATGTTCATGTGGGTTGCTGACTAATTTTGGCTTCTTAAATTAGTTCACTTCTGCTTATTTGCTGCTTCCCTCCTCTTGCAGAACTTAAATCCTCCCTCATTGGAAAGAAGAAGCCAGGAGCTGCCAAGAAAGGGGTATGTCTGAGCTCTTGCTTTATGGAGAGGAGATAGAGCGTGTCTCGTATTACCGTCATCCTGGCCCTTGCTTTCTGCCCTTAATGGAGCCATGTACTGTGGGATCCATTTGGGGAAGGGAGACCTTTAACTATATCACTGTTTATTTTGAAAGATAGCTTGTGTATTAATGGACAAAAACAATTAGGTTTTGGATCATTACTCGTTGTGGTCTGAAGTGTACGTGGCTGATCTCTTAAAGTGGCCACTGGTGGGTTAACTCTTGGGTGTTCTGCCATACTCTGCTGCAAGCCCTATTGGATCTGTAGGTTGTGACTGCACATGGAGACTGAAGGCCTGATCAGTGCAGCAAGGAGTAGGATTCTGGTTTTCTTCTATGATGAACAATCTAGGGTGAAGAAATCACATGTGTTTGTTTTTCAAGCTGGGTGCAAAAAAAGGTCTTGGAGCCCAGAAAGTGAGCAGCCAGAGCTTCAGTGAAATTGAGCGGCAAGCCCAAGTGGCAGAGCAGCTGAGGGAGCAGCAGGCAGTGGAGTCCAGGAAACAAGCTGAGGAGTCCATGTAAGTGCCCTGTTTGGGCTGAATACCTTGCATGTAATAGGTTAATGCTGTCCACCCTAGGACCACCTAAGGTGAGTACAGAGCATGCTGCATGATAGGATGAGCAGTAGCTATAAGCCAATATGATTCTTTCAGCAGGGCACGAGGTATGCTGCCATATTTTATTCAAATTAGCATTCCTGGAAGAGTTAAGAGTATTTCGTGTTTCTGTTGACTTTTGGATAGGCCTGAAGAAAGTGAAGGCTGAACTGGATGGGGCATTCTGTCGGGGAGGAGAGGGAGGAGGGCAATGCTTACAGGAAGAAAATAATGGTTAGCAAAAGAAAGAGTTGAATCCCAGTGGAGATGAGATGGGAAGACAAGCAGTAGCTTTTATGTGACTATTTTTGGCAGAGCTGTTGTGGAAATGAGTGTTCTGATGGGTTGTCAGTGTTACTCTCCCCTTTGGAGATGTGTGGGCTGAGGGGAGGGTAATGAGCTGGTACCTACCATAGCTCTTTCCTTTAGAGTCACCTCAATGCGACTGGCTTACCAGGAACTGCAACTTGATCGGAAGAAGGAAGAGAAGAAACTTCAGAACCTTGAAGGGAAGAAGCGTGAACAAGCAGAGAGGCTGGGCATGGGCTTGGTGTCCAGAAGGTACTTGGTGGTGGATGGCATAGGACAGACGGGTGCCTTGGAAGCACCTTGCTCTGGAGAAGTTTCCTGAAGGCAGTAGCTTGCTGCTCTTGCAACAGATAAGGAGCTAATTTAAAGTGCACATATGCTGGACTATGAAGTGTTTCAGGCCCTAGAAGGAACGGGCACTCTGTTCAGAGGTTCTAGTTCTCATTTGAGCCTTTACTAAGGTGTGTGTGTAAGTCCTAGAGCCCTGCTGCTTGACAGATGTCCCCCTGCAGAATACTTCCCTTGAGAAGGTAGTTCAAGACTGGGAGAGAGTGAGGATAAGCTAGATAAGTGGTGAAGAGGGCTGGCATCCCACAACTCCCCCTTGAGACTTGTGGCACCTGCCCTGCCTGTGAAGGCCAGATTCAGTTTTGAGGCAGGTGGGATATAGGGGCTGGATACTGTCAGACCCTTCAGCCCTGACTGCCTGTTTGTTGTGCTAGTTCTGTTTCACACTCAGTGATGTCAGAGATGCAAGTAATTGAGCAGGAGACACCGTTGGCTGCAAAATCTTCCCGCTCCCAATTGGACTTGTTTGAAGATGCTGGAGGCTTCACATCTGGACCCCCCAAGTAAGACTTAGCTTCAGGGTAGTCTTTGGCTTTTCTTGAATTTAATGTCTGGCCTAAATTACCTATTCTTGGTACCTAGGTACAAATATAATCCCTTCTCATTCGAAGATGCATTTGGCTCACGATGGGAAGCAGACTCTTCATGGGGTATGGACAAAGAAGAGGAACCTGAGGTGACCATTTCCAGCATTCGACCAGTTTCAGAGAGGTAAAATGCCTGCCACTGCTACTGTACCTTCCTTGTGTGGGGAACAATGGGATAGATAGGCCTAGGAGCTGTGGGAAGAGATGCTGCTGTGTTATGAACCTTGTGCTGCAGAAGGTAACTTGCTTGGACAAGCCCATGAAAAAGGGCCTTCAGTGAAACAGGCTTGGGTACTTCTTTGCCTTTTGTGTCCGTAAGTTTGATACAGCCTTTATGGTCGTTGAGTACTTGCTGTCCTGAGGTGGGGAGAGGGAAACCCTGATGGTAGCTAGCACTTGAGGATTTGTTGCTTTCCTTTCATTGGATGGGGTCTGAGAGAGAAGTCTGTTTCTTAACTGTGGTGGTGAGCTTAAGCTGAGATGTCTCCCCTCTTGTTTCCTCAGACCCACCAGTAGGCGGGAGATGGAGAACAGGACATCAGTTGTGGAATCCAATGAAGCTCGGCAGAAGTTTGCAGGAGCTAAAGCTATTTCTTCAGATATGTTCTTCGGGCGGGAGGCAGATGCTGAGGTAGATGCATTCTGCAGTGCTTAAGCTGGTGCAGCTCTGCTTTCATCTCCTGTTTGCTCAGGTCCTACTTTGTTCCCTTATAACCTTTTTGTTCTATTTTCTGCTACAGTATGAAGCCAGATCCCGACTGCAGCAGCTCTCAGGCAGCAATGCCATCAGCTCTGCAGACCTGTTTGGAGAGGCTGAGAACACACACTCAGGTTTGTTACTGCTCAGCAGGTTGATGAAGGGGGCAGCTTTGGACTGGAGCGGGTCAGGGTGCTCTCTGGAGCTGGGGGCCTAGGGGCTAACTCTTGCTGGTTCTCATAGGTGGCGTGTCAATTGGAAATGTCCTGCCTGCAGCTGACATTGCACAGTTCAAGCAAGGAGTGAAATCGGTTGCTGGCAAGATGGCTGTCCTAGCCAATGGGGTGATGAACTCCCTCCAGGTGAGGTTATGCTGTGGTACCTTCAGACAGGTTATTGTCATGCTCAGGGACTTTTATCATATTCCGGCTTTTGCTGGAATTATTGTTGTCTTCTCAAATCATGTGGAAAGTCCCAGGTAGAGAGCTGTCTTTTGTAGCTGATGGCTACACTATGATAGCTAGCCAGTGAACTCTCCTTGGCCAACCTTACGCTCCTGCTGGACAGGACACCTTGTTATGTTAGATATGCCTTTTCCCAAAAACCTCAGGCAGAAGTTAAACAGTTAAGGCCATTTTACTTCTTGCCTTTGCATAGTGTCCTGTCTAGGTAACCTCCTGCTGCATTCCAATCCCAAACACCCCATGGCTTTGTTACCTGTCTCTGTAGTTTGCATTAAGTGTTGTAGCATGGTGTCTTGCTATGTTTCCTCCCCAGGATCGTTACGGCTCATATTGATGACCCAGGGACTGCAACTCACAGGGAAGGCAGCAAGAGGCACTGATGCCACCTTTGCCTGGAGTAAACTCTGCAGGATTGTCTTAGTTTGTCTGGGGTGGGTGGGGAGGGGAGAAGGTAAGCAGAGGGGGTCAGGACATGGCTGTGCCCAGGATGCTTTCCAAATATCTCTGGATTCCACTCTATTAAAATTCAATGTGCCCTCATACCCACTGCTATCTACTAGCCAGTGGAGACAGGACTTCTTGGAGGGTTAACCTCACTGCTGTAAAAGATATGATGGGAGCTCCTGGGCTGCCCTCATCAGTGCTCCTGTCCTTGGCCCTTAGCTCACCAAGAGATGGAGGAAAGGGAAATGCTGTTTTTCTGAACATCATATTACCTGGTTCCCATGGACATGACTGTTTCTTTTGTTCTGCTCAGTGCTCCTAATCCATGGTGCTGTGGAGTCCTCTGTATTTGCAGGGTCTGACTTTTACCATGGGATAATCCTTTTTACTGTCTTGTAAACCAGCGTATATTGATGCAGGAGGGGGAAAAAAAATCAAACAAAGCGAAGATTATTTTTTTAGCTTCCAACTACATTATGAGCAAGAAAGGTCCAGGTAAAGAAGTACTGTAAAGATATTTACTGGATCCCTGGTTATTTTGTTGCCCAGCTTTGCACTGAGGTCCAAGTCCTGAACCTCTGCCTTTACCATGAGGTGAACTTTGGCAGTGCAGCAGTGAGGGAGGAGCGTTCAACTTGCCTCTCTGCTCCTGATTCTGATTTTAAACAAGAGCACGTTTTTCTCTTCCTTGGACTATGGTGTTGAGGACAGGGTAGGAAGAAAAAGGAGGGGTGTGGGGGGGGTGGTAAGGGCTAGTTACACAGTTAGCTAAAATAGACACAGGGGTGGTTTGTTCTGAAGTTTGTTAGCAACCCTCTCCCTGGGGCTGTTGACAGGCTTGTGCGGG
>VXBL01008802.1:98681-152442 GCA_013400195.1 Aramus guarauna
CCCGGGCTGGGAGGGGTGAGCGGGGGGGGGCGGAGCTGCCCCAGCCCTCAGGGCGGGTATCAGCGCGTTTCCCCGGCGGGGCACCTCGGAAGGCGGCCGAGACCCGGGAGTGCCGCCGCCGCATTGCGCCGCTCCGGTCCACCTAATACCGCTCCCCCNAGGAGCGTTCAACTTGCCTCTCTGCTCCTGATTCTGATTTTAAACAAGAGCACGTTTTTCTCTTCCTTGGACTATGGTGTTGAGGACAGGGTAGGAAGAAAAAGGAGGGGTGTGGGGGGGGTGGTAAGGGCTAGTTACACAGTTAGCTAAAATAGACACAGGGGTGGTTTGTTCTGAAGTTTGTTAGCAACCCTCTCCCTGGGGCTGTTGACAGGCTTGTGCGGGCTCTGGTACGTGCAGGGCTGGGGGTGGGAGAGGGAGGGTTACTCTGTGCTGTNGAGGAGAGGCCGGGGCGGCCCAGAAGAGCCCAGACGCAGCTGTGGCCGTATGCAGCGTGCTTTATTGCCGGGCTGTCACCGTCACTCGCTGATGGTAGGGAGAGAAAGCGCAGTTAGCAAGCACGTTAATAAATAAAATAACTTAGAATAAATACATAACCCTTCCTACTACCTCCACAGGTGTGGCTGTGGTACAGACTCAGCAGTAGTTATAGGATTAGTTTTAAAATAGCTCTAGCATGTGTTGAATCCACTCAGCTTAGGGCTGCTATAAGCTTTGGGTTACCAGCTCTTAGTAGCCCGTGCTACAGCATTTTATGAACAGGAGGAGCAAGGATGCTCCCAAAGAATCAAAAGAAACTCAAGTTCCCCAGGAAATAATTAGCGTAGGCAAGCTGAGGCACAGGAGCTGGACTAGACAAAGCATTCAGTCAAAGCCAAACTGCTGAGTTAGTTACCATTAACACAACGAGACACCATCTTTTTGTAGTTGTAAAGGCTACACAATGATGCTACAACAATGCCAATATTTACAAAAAAAAACCCCTGGGACTCATTTGATAACTGCTTCCTTCTCCCCTAGTGCTTCTGCCCACCCAGCCCCAGCAGAGATGCTCTGTATGTTTGGAAGCCACAGTACCTACAGACAATAAAGACTTGCTTGCTCTCTCCTCCAACCCCTCTGAAGCTCACCTTTCCAAATTATCTTAATGCACTGTTGGAGGCAGTGGGAGGCCTCACAGAAGGGAACCTGGTACAGCAGAGGAGCCAGACAGCACCACGCAGTACTTACTGCAATCAGGCTTATTTGCTATATTTGCCTTGGCAAGTCTTGGACACACGGAGGAGGAAGCGGAGGCAGGTGGCATAGCAATACCTAAGCCCTTCTTTTCTAGGAACTTCAGGAATTTCTCTACCTTTGATCATACACAGGTGCAGCTTTACTGGGAATAATTATAATGGAGCATGACTGTAGAGCTGCCGCTGGCAATTTAACCACTCTATTGTCTAGGCCAAGTCTGAACACAGTCACACAACAAAACACTGGCAAGCAGCCTGTGCTAGCACTCCCACTGCTCCAGCACCTGCTGAACCATGAGGCAGAGCCCCGGTGAGAGAATACCTGGCTATTTCCAAGTGTAGGCAGCGATAGCGTCTGCTGGCTTGTCTTGCGTGCCAGCAGAGGGTAGCATCACCCTGCAGCTGGAAATAGCTGCTGCAGAGGAGCTGTTCCTGCACGAATTTGGAGCTAGGAAAAAGGCAGAGTTCTTCCTGGGAAGAGACGGGTGGACCTGCAAAGGGGACTGGCACAACTGCACACACACACTGGTGACGTGGACAGAACCCACCGTCAGAGCAGATGCTCTGGGAGGAGGTGCTGTTCCTCCACTGGGTTCTGGAGAAATCCAAGATGGGAACAGTGCTCACTCTCACAACCTTCAGTTTTCAGAGGAGTCTGTCTCTTCATTGGAGCCTTCACTCTCAGCATCCATTTTTCGCCGATGGTGCAGAGGTTTCCAGGGAGAGTTAATCCTGGGTGAGTTACGGACAGGCAAATTAGCTGTGTCTCCGCTGGCGCTGGTGGGACCGGAGACGGAAAGCCCTGAAACCTGAGCTACCCTGAAAGAGAAAAGACAAATGCTAGGCTGCCTAACTTGTCATCTCCAGTCTTTACTGTAGCAGTTTTGGCGTGAACCTGCGAGGAGGACTTAATCACAACTAGCACAGGGATGGAAAGATGTTCATGACCAAGAAGGGGAACACCTTACACTAGTACCTACCAGACTCACTGTGTGAACCTTTCTTCCTGTTTAAACAGATCTTTCTTCTGGGATGAGCCTGTGTCCGCCAACACTCCTAGTTTTCACCATCCAAACAAAATTTCCCTGTTCATTAGAGGTTGTTGCTTCCTCTAGATCTCTCTCTGAGACACACTTTTCTCTGTTTCTGAAGACTTTTCTAAAGATTTTGTTAGCTACACCAAGGTACCTCAAAGAAAGAGGCCCTCTCTGCTCTGGCTGCTCTGTTAGCTCCTCTATTGTTTTATAGTAGAGCAAAGGAATAGGGTACTTTACTAAAAAGTCTTCCTTAGCATGTTACCCTTAATTTGTTGCTTTACCTCCTACTTTAGGCACTTACAATTTCTCAAGTTCCTGATCCATGGCAGGGTCCAGAAACAAGTCTCCTTTATCTGGCAAAGCCCCTGGAAAAAAAAAATGCAAAAACAAAAAAAAACCAACAAAGTATCAGAGCAGAGTTAGACTATTCTTTCTTAAATAAAAGTGCTCAAGCCATAGCAGCACTCAAAATCTGACCTGCAAGACAGAGAAACCGCTTCCTTATACTTATTAGAGAACCAGACACTGAATATTGATGATCATGGCCAGGTAAAGAATGATGATCCATACTCTGTGTCCTTCACGCAGGCTGTACCTGAGCTCAGACTAAATGGGAGGCACTCTCAGTAGTCTCACCTCTCAGAGATCTTTTGAAGAGCCCTAAGGATTGGCAGTTTCCATTCACTAGAGAAAACTACTGAGTACTGACTGTCAGAGAGATGATGGTCTGTCAACTTTGGGTATCTGCTAATTGCCCTATATAGTCATCAGTCTCAGATCCTATCAGAGCAACAGATACATTGTGCCACAGCCTGAAGCATGCACTATTCTACTCAGAGAGATGGATACTTCCGTGCCACTTGCCTTTCTTGTGGTGCACTGAGGTTGGGGATCAAAACACTCCACAGATACAAAACTATTGCTTTCCTTGCAATTCAGGAAAGTCAGGCCTGACTCTGGTGCACATTAAGTCCACAGGAATAAGCATGGATGGACTGTGCTCTAGCATTGCTTGCTGTCTGGGTGAGAGCATGAAAGGCTGGACTAGTAATTGGGTACCCTCTTTCAGCATAAGGTCATCATGCTCCTTTTGATATTTGAAACCCTATTCAAGATGAAGGACATGGTGTAATTCAGGACTGGAAGAGCTGGTTGATCATCCTTGCCATTCTCTGAAAGGACAGTGACACTTCAGGAAGAGCTCAGAAAGGAAGATGAGGCTCTTAGGAAACCCCTCCTTCCCAGTTCTGTAACAAACTCCACCTTGTACAGGGATCATGGGAGGGTGTGATCAATCAGAACAGAGATGACAGGAATTGTCTTCCACAGCCACTGCACACCAGGGCAAAAAACCCACTACTTGGTATTCTGTACCAACAGCGCAGTGAGGAATGCTCCTGTTTTGCAGAAGACCTGGGTGCTCCACTCAGTACCTTTGTGAAGGGGTTTTGTGTTCCCTGTGAGGACACAAATCTGGTTTCTGGCCCTGGCACCTTGCTCTTGAAGAATGGGGTTGCCTCACACAGGCGAGCTGGCAGCAGTTATCAAAAATGTAGCAACAAATGCCTAAAAATTAGAACCAGTTTAGACCAGGACTGACTCCCCCACTTCTTCCAGTTCTGATCTTCCCCTCCTGCAAATGAACAGGGAAGCCTGGCGCCGCAACACAGAGTGTCAGGAGGTGCAGTGAAGTGCCCCAGCCTGCTCCTTTTCATGGGCTCAATTAAAAGAATAGGCAGCTAAAGCTTAACTTGTTTCTGCGTTTGCAGAATGCACAGTGAGGTCTCTGGGCACAAGTATTACTTGGGAGAGTCAGTAAATAACACTTAAAGGATTCACGAATCAACATTGACACTGGAGTTAGGCTGCCTGACAGACTCATCAGCGCTGCCCCAGCCTGAACAAGGCACTCTAATCCCTACCCCTGTTCCTCAAGGGGGGCTACTGGCTTTGTGAGGCCAGAGAGAAGGCAGGCATCCTGACCGAAAGCTCCTTTGCCTGGAACTGCCCTCGCTGAAGGGCTTTGGGGAGCTTGTGATTCCCTACAGAGCAAAGACTATTGAAATCACCCTTCAGGAGAGATTAAAAGACACCAGGAAAAGAATCCTCCGTTCCTTGCCAAGACGCTAGCACCTGTCAGACTTGTGGCTGCTGCCCCTCCTCTGAGAGAGGCCTCGGCAGGAGGCTGGCAGAGGGCCAGGGGACAGGCCCACATTAATGGAAATGAAAACCCACACACTTTGTAGATGGCACAATGGAAGCTGTGGGCAAGATTTTTTTTCCCTGCTCATGTGTTTTCTTTGCACTCGACTAGAAGTGGATTTCACAGGGCAAAGTTAAAAAAAAAAAAGACTTTGCTTGCTGCAATCCAGGCATCACCTTCTCCAGTGAATACACTGCTTCCTAAGCCTGTTTGCAGAGGGGATTGCAGGGCTGTATTCATGCACCTTTGATATATAATCTCCATGTTGCTGGGTAAGCAGCCCTGCCCCAGAGGAGCATTAGCAGCTTAAATGGTTTGCTGTGAGGGGCTCAGCCAGGGAGGGGACACTCTTACTCTATAATGACACACAGAACAAGCCCTCAGGCAAGGTACACCTTTTCACTGAGGCTTGTCTTTGTAACATAGGGACTGGCAGATACTCAAGTATAGATGTAGAGGGAGAGGATACCTACCCAAAGACAGAGGAAGCCCACCCTTACTGGCCAGATGATTTGCTGAGTGGAGATGAGTGAAGATGAGTGTTTGGGCCTCCACACATTTAAGCGTACCTCTTGGATACAGCCTTGGCAAACACAAAAAGCCATTTCTGTTCCCCTTTGCAAGAGGAGGACGAGCACAAGCAAGGCATATGGGGGCAATATGGAATTGTAAGTCTTGAGTTCTGTATGGATTACATATTGTCCTTTGCCAATGCAACACTTTGGTTCCTTGCTCTAGAATAATATTGACCAGCACAACATGGAAATGAGCAGTGAGATGCTACTTGGTAAACCCTCTGGTTCCCACAGCAGTATGGTACAGAATTTTGTAGCAGTTTATGTTTTATGATACCGCTAGAATTTCAGCAAGCCCTAGAGTAATATACTAGCGAGATCACACTGCCTTGAGGGAAGATAGGAAGAGCTGGGAAAGACTGGGCTTTGAGTCTTTAAGCCAAGGAGACATCAGAGATTTTCCTATTAGGTGTACCTCCTTTTCCTGTAGACAATAGCAGTCACTTAACATCTTTGGGCGAATGAAGGGCTAAAACATAGGATGGGACTTCAGTTCAGTATTGTCGACAGCAGTCAGCTGCCTTACTTGTCTCCTGACCACCTCTGCCCAACCTGTATAGCTGAACGTGTTAAAACAACAGTGCTGCTAAAATGATCAGCTGTTGAAGAGGAAAAATATTGTTATGTTAGGGCAGCATTTCATATCTAATTTTATCCTTGAAGAAGCTCCACAGCTTCTAGCAGACAGTAAGGTGCAGTGCTACGTTTTTAAAGTTCAATCCATCGACAAAAAGATGAAAAACTTTCCCTCACTCTCTTTCTAACAGTGTAAAATATGGGATGTAATTACAGAGGAAATTCCACAGAAATGCAGAATTACTGAAAATCTAGAGCTGTACCACTCACAGGAGTCTTACCTAGGGCTCTGTTGATCCCCTGATCCTTTGCAAGTGCCATAAGGAATCCATAGAAAGTCAGTCTCTGTGCACTACTCAACATTTCCTTCACAAGAGCAGAAGGTGGACAGCTAGGAAGAGAGAGACAAAGAAGTCAGTCATCTTGTCTTTTAAATTATCATGGGTTTTTTTCTTTTTTTTTATTCCCAAGACCCATCTCAAACTGGAGAAATAAACCCTTTTAGTTGCCCTGACTCAGTTTAAAACAAACAGCTGCCTGCTTGCTTATTTAGCATTGCATCTGCTCCCCATTTACTAAGCAAGATGTTTGAGCAAGTCTTACCTGTCTCTTTTCCAAGGACAGGGAGAAAAGCCTAGATTCACTCAGAGGCATACACATCCCAACTCTTAGCGTATTCTTTCAAAAATCAACTGGGAAATCCTTTCTTTTAGAACACAATAAACTTTCATGAGGGATGTTATGTTGTTACCACCCTTTTATCAGAGATAGTCATCCAATGGGCAGGAAAACCTCTCCAATGATAGCCTAAATTTGCCAGAAAACAGTATTTAGGTGGGGCTAAATTGATATGTCCCCTTCTTCTACACTCGTCTTAACCCCTGGCACTGACTTCTAAGCAAGATCATCATAGTAATTCTTGCTCTTGCCTAATAAGGATTTCATGCAAAAAAAAACCCTGCCTACTAAAGAGGAAGTGTTGAACGGTCCATGGTGCAGTGGCACCCCTGGGATATGTGGGTGTGGGCTGGTGGTCCCGCAAGCAAAGGTGGTTACCAAAGCCTGGCTGAGTATTGAGCTACAGGATGAAAGGCTGGGAATGGCTCCCCTCACAGTGCTGTGTAGAGCCTGACCTACCAGATGGTCTTACCATATCCTTCCCATCTGAAGCTCTCAGGACATACAGGAATGTAGTGCTTTTGTTATTTAAAAGAAAAAAACAACCTGGCATCTCCATGCTTATATTTTTATAGTACTGAACAGCAGTTCAGGAGTAATTTTGTGGATCACAAATTTGGATTCAGGCACCTAAAGCAGCAATCAGATGGAACTTGTGTCCTGAGTCTTTTTGTGGATCTAGCCCACGACCTTCTAGCAGGGCATGTGCTCACTACTTGCAAGAAACTATGAAGAAAGTGTCTGTCAAAGCTATACAATAAGGTCTGATATTGCTCCATCCCCTGCTGAACTAAGGCTAGTCTTGTGCCCAGGATCTGTAACTGGAGACCAGCTCCACTACAGGCTCGGGTCCAGACTAGCAGTGTGATCTTTGCTTGGTACTAAGGCTTCAAACTCCATCCACCCCAGTGGGCCTTTCCTATGCTTCAACAGCCAAGAACACAACTGTACTTGTTTATCTCCTCTAGTTAACTCATGATGGTAGATGGACCTCTCCTTGAGGAAAGTGTCAATGCAGAAGTGAGAAGGAAAGCAGAGACCCGAATCGATCCATTACTTCAAGAATCAGCTCAAATCCCATGTTTCTTAGGTCCATGAAATTGTTTCTCTCCTTTCATTAAAGCGGTTCAGCTATGATGTCTCCCTTTATACTTCTCCAATGAGATCTACTTGGGAGCTACAGCTTGTTCAAAGTCCTGTATTTCTTCACAGCTCTAACCTTACAAAGGGTCTCCAGAGATACAGACTTCAAATGTTTTGGACTCCATTTGTACCTGTATTTTGATCTGTCACACAAGGACTCCAGGCACTGGTAGAAGAGAGATGCTTCTACTCCATCAAGTGGGCTGCAGTCATTTGGGGGCTGGCGCTGCCGATGTTGCCCAGAGGATGATGTTGGCACAATCACAGTATTTGGATTCTTACCAGCCAGTAGATCTTGATAAATGGCAGCCACACTTTCCAGGAACTCTGAAAAAACAGAAAGTGACTTAAAACTCAGGATGAAAACCAGCAAAGCATCCTCCTGACCTACTAGACCTGGGATCAAACTGTCATTCCCTGTTCCCTGCTCTGTGTTGTACGTAGCACCAACAGGAAATAACTTTAACACTACAGCAACCTGCATATTCAGATCAGACATTATGCACGCACAAACAGCCATTTCCATATAAGTTGCTGGCTTCTTCCTGTCAGGATGATTGTGAGAGGCCACTCGCTCTGGGATGATAATGAAAAGCCACTCACTCTGTTGAAGAAGATTCTTCTCAAGGGAACAGAGGCTAGGCTCGCTAGCACATGGATAAAACAGCCAAGCGTGAAAGCTAACGTCGAACACAAAACCAGTTTGCAAAGTCTAGAAAGTTTTACTTCTCCGTCTCTTGCCACTGATTAAGAACTCATCCAAGTTGGGAACAAACTATATGGAACTGCAACAGGAGAAAAGGGACCAAGTTAGTCAGGGCTGCAGGCTGCATCCCAGCTTGTCTCTGTGCTGCTCCAAAGTAAATATAACATGCGATCTAGAGGAAGGGCCAGGGCAGGTCAGGGCTAGAGTTGGCAGAAAGCCTCTCCCCAGGCTCCTCATACTACCCACTGTTTACTGCAAGAATCTAATTTTAAACAAGTTTGTTTATGGATGTGGTCAGCAGTTTACAAATCTAGATTCCATTTGGAGTGGTTTGCATGTGTGTGGGTTGGTGGGAGAGCGTATGACAGGCTGTGTGTGTGCATTGTGCCTGGGTGAACAGGACAGGGATGGGAGGTTTGAGCGTGTGTACACGAGGGCAGGCTTGTGAGGACTCCAGTGGCATTTAAGTCCCAAGTGAATGGAAGTGTAACGCTGTCCATGAGGTGGGTGGAGAGGAAAGGCAGGAGGTCAGCGGGCCCTGAGGCTGTGCTAAGGTTCTGCAGCTCAGTGGAAATATTTGTTATATCAGAGAAAAACTTTCCAAACACATTTTCTGTCCCTGGCTAAGGGCATTACAAGCCTGGTTCGGCCCAACCCAAAAATCACCATGTTGAACTGTTTCTTTGATGAAGTGTCACAGATAATGTGATATGTACAGGGGAGATACAGAGGAAGTATATACAGAGAAAAAGAGATTTTTGTATTAGGGATAGCAGCTGACTCTTAACTGCTAGAAAGACGGGAACTGACAGGTTGGATCAGATCTGCAGGCCACCCAAGTCTCTCTGACCCCAGACTATGCTCCACCACAGCTTCCAGCTAGTGTCTCCCAGTATCCAAACCTGGCCCCTTTTGCCTGGTCGAGGCCAATTGTGAGCTACGTCCATCAGAGGGAGCTATTTAAGTGCGAGTGGACAGAAATCCACGAGCCTATGTTGCCTTTAGAAAGTGCTCAGTGCTGGGAGATGAGTAAGTGGCACTCCGGCAGTCCCCAGTGCTTGGGAGAGTATCTAACTTTGATAGAGGAAATGCTTCCCTCTCTTTGCCCACTTAAGCAGTTCTCTGAATGAGATTCCCTTTCCTCAACCACATTTTAGGGGGGCTAGGACAAACAGGCCAATGTATTTTAAAGCAGTCTCCTTGTACAGAACAAGCACCTAAATGCTCATCCAACTTTCTCCTCCTTGTCTCCTGAACTTTAGTTTAAAAATACCTGGGGATTTTTACAGATGTATATGTGTGGGTGAACATATGTAAATATACACACATACACAAACTAACATGACTTGATTTCTACTTTTCCTGTCAAGAATTTTAAAAGAAGTACCCCATGTAGTTAAAACTCAAACTAGGGGAGAGGGGTAGAATACGATAAATGACCAACAATATGAAGAAGCTAAATGGGGATTAACTCTTCACTTTCCCTTCCAACTAGGGGCTCTCAAATCAAACGAGAGAGGTGGTTCTTCATGGGACACCTCTGGCAGACCTGTGCAATTCCTTGCCAAAAGGTGTTGTGGCGGTTATAAGTTTATGTGATTCCAAGGGGAGGCTGAGGAAGTTCTTGGGAGAGGAGTCCACTGGGGGTTCCTAAGTCCATGGAAATTATACCCAATTCAGAAACTCTTTGAGTTGAAACCAGGTGATGGTTGGGTGAGTATTAAGGGGAAGAAGTGTATCCATTTGCCCAGTTCCTTTTCCTTTCAAGGCACCAGCTGGTGGGTTTTTCTTATCCTATCTCCAGCAGGGACCAATACTATAGGGGCAGAAATGCTCTATTAAGAAAAGGCTAAGACAAATACATGCATAAGCCATAACAGTTACAGGTATCTTGTTATTCACAAAAAATTGGAACCTCCTTATGAACCTTCCTAATCTCTTGGCATCAGAGATGCCTTTTGTCGGTAGATTCCATTATCTATATATTTTCTGTGAAAAAACATATCCTTACAAGTTTCAAAAAAGTGCAGGGATTGGGAAGCCGTAAGGTTGTAATTCTGTACTAATGGGTAAAGTAAGCAGCTTCCCAGCATTTACCTGAGTAGTAGAACTGGATCTGGAAAGCAAAGAGGAAATCGGAAAAAGACATCAGGCAATCCATAGCATCATCCATCAGCACGATCCTAGGATAAGATGAGAGAAACAGTTTAGCATCTACAAAAGAACTAAAGTCTGTAACCAGGAACCCCAGAACTAGAGAAAGTGCAGCTAGGGAGCTATGTGCAGCTGAGGACTGCTAGTGGCTTGGCCCAGTGTAAAAGGTTAGGAGAGAGGAATGGAACACCCACTGCTGCATGGATGTGGACACCCTAACAAAAAATGAAGGCATCTTGAGAACCTGCAGCACGGAGAAGGTCCTGAATGTCAATGCTACCACACGCTTTGGCTACAGTGTGAACAGAGCAGTGTGACATGGATGTCAAACATTCAAAGCCTCGTGGACATGATAGAACAAACAGCGGCATAAAAACTGCAAGGCTGGTTCACATGGCTATACAAAGAGTAACTGCACTACAGACAAGACAGTTACACAAGTATTAAACTGGTGTAAGCAGAATGAGAGTTATGTTATTCCTCTGTATACTAGAGTTCATCAAACTGTGATATTTTCAGATGCATAAGGGTAACAACATTTATTAATTCCCAATCTATACTCAAACAAACTCCACTTGACTACAGAGCAAATAACATTGCACTAACAATCAGCTTTCTAATTAGACACTGTGAATATCCTATCCCCCCTTCCCAGTGAATGAATCAGTCTCTTTTCATATCTATCAGGTCTATCATCTGACTATCAGGTCAAATTTCTTGGGCCAGGGACAATGTCTTCCTTCTCTCTGCTAAGCCTCAGGTGCACATAGCTCCCTACATGCATCCCTATGTTGAAGCATACTTCATGAATACGGAAAATATCAGCAACAGGCCATAAAGATGAAGTGTAAGTTATAGAAAAGTCCAACTCCTTTCGGGAAAAATACCTCTGGATTTCAGAAGTAAGTCGGGGCAAAAATGTTCATAAAAATGAAAACAAAAACAATGCTCTGGTCACTGTCACTACATAAGGATAAAAAGGCCAGTCTCTGAAATGGGGAAAATCAAACTTGGCCTGATAAATGGCAGCTCAGGCTGGAAAACAGAAGGAAACACTTCACTTTGATGGGAAAAAACAGAGTATTCAGATGGTGCTAAAGAAAAGTAGCTGGTACTTCTTTTCAGCTGTGTGCAGGTCTACTGACCCTGTACAGTCAGTACCTGGCATATCATGTCATTGGAGAAGGATTACCAGTTCATTATAGCCAAAGTACGGGTCATCTAGTAGGACTCTTTTGAACATGGGGCCAAATGCAATCCATGGCCCAACTCCTGCAGCATCAATGGTCTGAATGCATTGCTGGGGAAATGCTGTTCTCTCTCATGTTCTGTCTTTGACTCCAGGAGGCTGTGTGGGAGGCTGACCTAGAAGAGTTATAGGATCTTCCAAGACTTCCCTGCCACTCAGACCAGTTCTGTTCACTGTGGCAAAATCAAACATGCAGAGCAGCTTGAATTAATTATCTCAAAGAAGAAAGACTGGGGCTAAGAGGGTCCCCAGGAGAAAAGCCAGTATTTAAAACAAAACCCTTTGAAGATGTCAAAGTGCTTCTAATTTATTTATTATGTTCCAGAAGCCTCCTCCTCCTCCTGTCTAAAGAAGCAGTAGCTTCAGTTCTTAATTCTCACTAATAAGCATGTTACTGAGATTGTCAGTGGCCACATCAAGGAAATGGCTTTGAAGCTGGCAGGCAGAGCATCTTCATCTCTCGGCAATACTGCTAAGCCACTGGCATTTCCAACCACTATTTAAGCACTGGAAATGTGATGGGCGACATTGCTGATGAGCTGCACTCCCTCCTTTGAAATGATGGTCTGTCTTGCAGATACCCTCAAAGCTTTTATCAGTGCATTTCTCCATCCTGGAGATGCAGGAGAACAACAGTGGACAGGATTTTTTATGTATTCATTATGCAGAACGATATTACATCACCTTCATGACAATCAACTCATCTTACTTGTTAAAGCTAAAGCTATGCTCAGTGGCTGTGCTCTGCAGCACCAAGTCCCAGTCTCTTTCTTAGAGGAGAGAGCATGAGGAAACAGGCAAAGGTTTGAGAATCTGCTGGACACTTCTTGCTGTTAAAGACAGCAAGGAGCCTCTAAGGAAGTCTGTATAGCACATACTTGATAGAGGAGCATCTAAACAGAAGCAGGTGCACTCTGGTGATGCGTTACTGACTCCACTTGGCCCAGGAGTCTGCACTAAGGAAATGTTGAGAAGTCTTTAAATCCAATACAATCATTTATGAGGAGATTGACTGCAGCTGGCTATTTCCCCACATAGCAGTCAGGGAAACTGGGAGAGCATCACATGCAACATATCTGCATCTCTTCCCTAAAATATCTGGCAAGGAGAGAATCCTAGCCATGGACTGTAACCCAGCAGCACCAAAATTGAGGATGAAATCTGAAAGTCTGAACTGCAACTCAAAAGAGTTCATCAGGTAGCTGATATTTCAAGGGATTCTTTATTTATTCTTTCTTGTCCAAATTAGACTTTAAGCCCTCAGGGGCACACGCTTATTTACAAAGTTAGTAGTCAGCACTCAATGAATAATGATAATCAAGGAGAAACTCTGGAAAGGACTGAAGAAAGATGCCTACACTTGAAGGACTCTGGCAAAGGGTGTAGTGGTCTTTCGGGGTTCGAGTGGGTTTGGCTGGCAGGAAAGCCTTGCTACTGTGCCAATGGGGAAACTTTATGATCTACTGATTGCGGTTAAAATCTCAGAAACCCAGACTAACAGGATGTCCCCAGGACAAACTCTAGACCAGGCAAGTTGAAAGGACTTTTGCTGTTCTCTGCTACCATTAAAGGCTAACTGACACAATCTGTCTTAAGGCCAGGCTGGCTCAAATGACTCTTCGGGGACTTGGTTTGTTTACTGATACATGGAGGCAAAAATAAGCGGAACACACAAAAAGGGGCAAGATCTGCACTCTCAGGAAATCTTTTAACAACAGGGGTACAGAATTGCAAGTCCCGCTTCCATTAGAACTGGTAAGTGCAACATGAGCTTATATACCACATAAAACAGCATAGGAGCTGTGAACAACTGAGCTCTCACTACTCAAATGCTGACAGTGTTTCTATTACAAGAGATAAGTCACTGCTCAGGTACAGATCTTGAAATCATGGCATCAAACCAGAAAAATCCCTTAATTTTCTGTCCTTCTGTAGTTTCAAGATTCAGAAAACCAAAAGGTGTCTCTGAAGATCAAAGGTATCTCTGTAGATTAAAATCTTCTATCTGCTAATGGCTATAGCCCTTTGAAGAAAAAAAACATTCAAGAAATCTCACAGACACAGATAGCTTGGTTCTTTTTTGGATACGATTTCTGCATTTGTGTGGCAACAGGAACAGAAAAATGGAGCGCTCTGGTGTCACGCAAATAAAACCTATATTGTTGTAGCCTCTGTTCTTCTGCTCTGACATTTCCTGATCTTACTCCCAGTGTTTGTTATCAGTGCATAGCAACAGCTCCTGGATGAGCGGAGTGCACCATGCTGTGAGATCATCTCAGTCATGCAGCACTGAGACTACAACTACAACTGCTCTGTTCCCAAGAGTGCCAATAATTACACAGGTCCTGGCTGTACCAATGAATGCTCTGGCTACTCCCACCGCTACTTTATTTAATTCCTTTCCTAAGCAAATTAGCAACAAAACCATTGGGGCTGTGCAGACTGAAGGAGGAACAATGTCAGTGGGTTTGCATGTGACATTCATGCTTTGCAAGGACTCAGTCAACTGGTGCTGGAAGACAGCCTGCAGAGTTCACCTTTCTAACTGGCAGAAACCAAGGAGAACAATGGGAAGCACAGACCAGAAAAAGGACAAGAGAGCAAGCAACAGATGGAAGGAAAGAGAAAGATGGTTTAGGAATATGACAAGTTTTATGAAAATTGTTCAACTAGATTAGCATGTAACAGAATAATAGCAATGTGTAAGTAAATCTCTAGCCAGCCAAAAGTAGGAGTGAGGTCATCCCCACCTGAGCCTGGGTGCCTCTGACAGAGATCTCATTTCCCCTCTAACACCTGCTCCCAAAGCCGGCTTGTCTGTCCCTACGGCACACGCACAACAGCGCAGCAGGCCCCTGAATGGGGCCTCTAGTTTACAACAGCCTTGTGGATTAAATTCCTTGACACAAACATCATAACATGTGTAGATATGCTGAAGTCTCCTTTCATGCACCATCACAAATTCCTGCTCAGCTCAGCTGGAACCCTGTGAAACACATACCAGTTCATGGGACTGGTGCTTGTGTACCTCCATGAAAGGAAGCAGCAGATATATCCCTGATACAGGCTTAGCATTCTTTCTTAGTCTGGCATTGGATGCCAAGCAACTGTACTCAGTGGAGCCCCACAGGCCCACTGGTGAGCTAGAGGGAGAAGAGAAACTCAACTTTTAGTTTTAATTGAACCAACACAGCTTTAACTGCAATTCAATTTGGATAGCAGCACACAGGAGCCAGGGATGAATTCAGAGAATCAGCCCAGTGGAAGTACTAGCAGATGGGTAACACTTCTCTTTTTCACTTTCCTTAACATAATTTCCATGGGACTCTGATGCTAATGAAGGATAACAGAATGACAAATAGAAAATGAGGACCTTTTCATTATTTAGGCCATGAACAACATAGGCAGCAGTTAATACCCCGATCACGCGTCTGGATCCTGTTTCCAAATGTCATATCTAGGTCCATGAAAAAAGTGAAGTTTCCACGCCCCCTCTGCTGAGATGGCTAGGAATGAGAGCATTTATTCAGTAACCTTGCTGTGATCATGGGGTATGTGTGCGCGCACGCACTCCTGCTGAGATCTGAACTGACCCCCCACCCCAACAGATGTATATACCTTATTACATTTTCACTATCAGATAGTTAATAATCAACTGCCTGGGCTGGACTGGAACCAGCAAGCACTATCAGTAAAAAATTCCGTATCACATTATCAGTGCCCTGAGCCATCTATCTGGTTTAGGCCTTGTCTAGATTAAAATAAAATTTCAAACAGATTAGCTACCATGTTCTTAGCTAATGTACTTTAAAACACTGGCAATCCTTCAGAGGTTAGTACCTTTTAACTGTGAACAACCATAGGAATCTGGGGTGAGGGGGAACACATTTTAAAAGATGGTAAACAGTATTTGAAATAGAGTTTAAAATCATGTCATTTAAAAACACATCGACATTCTTTTATATGCAACTCATCTTCTGAACAGAGCCAGCAGCAGCATTCTGCACTGTTATTTCAGTCCCTGTATACCTTAGATATACACTCTCTCTCATTGCTGGAAAAACACCTCAAAACATGGCATCTCTTTTCCCCAAATCTTAAAAGCTGAAGGTCCCTGTCCATACCTTTACCCACAGATCTAGTTCCTAAGTCCGTGTGTGTAGGACTGATCTTGTCTTAAAAGAGAGGATGAGGACCCACCTTGCTGCTTTCTGAGTGAGTTCCATGGGGAAGTCAGGGCAGAGCAGCTGCAGCAGGCAGTGGTATTCCTGTGCTGTCAGCAAATCTGCAGGAAGAGAGAGGTGAGAACATCATAATTCTTTTACAGGCTGTTCCCTCCCCTTGCTTCCTTTCTAGGAAAAAAACCTCATATTCCCTTCTACTCTCAGCTCAAGTAGACTGGGTAGTATTGACAATATAACTGCTCCCTAGACCCTCAGAGCTGGGCTCTTCTGGTGGAGTTTCTAGCAAAGACAATCAGAAAGAGGCCTAATAAAGGGGAAATCCTACTGAAGAGGCTCCTGCAGAGAAACTGGTAACAGGTAGTGATTCAGCATGAAAAAGAGGTAACCAAAACAGGGCAGTTTCAAGTGAGAACACAGTTTGATTTGACTTGAATATAACCGTGTGGAAAAAGGAATCATTTCAAAGTTGCTTAAATTTGCTGAAATTCACTGGCACGGTGACATTCACCACATTATGCCTGAAAACCATCCACAGAACATCTGGCAGCAGTAACAAAGGCAAACAAGGTTTTTGGGTTGTGTATGGAAGGCTACAGAATATAAACCACAGACGTTATTACTTTGGCATTTGGTAAGGCAGCTGGATGCGCTCTTCTGGAATAATGTGTACAAATCTGGTCACTGTATTATAGGAAGCACAGAACGAAGATCCAAAAAACACAAGAAAACCAATCAAATTATTCATGTTTTAGAGAGCAGCTTTGTGAAAGACTGGTCAAGAAAGGCCTCTGTGGTTCAGCAGAAGGAGTCTAAAAGAGGTGACTCTTAGGGAAGCTTATAGGACCCCAAGGGAATGGAAACATACTGATGTCAAAAAGCCCTACATGATTGTATGTTCGTAGTCCAAAAGGCTGTGGACTGGAGTTAAGGAGAAAACTAGCTGAACAGCAGCAATTTTTGCAGTACTTCTATATACAGAAGAATGCAAAGTATGGAAGAAAGAGCCAGGAGTGGAAGTAGAGCCAAGCAGTAGTCAGGGAGGGGATCCAAAGGGCACAGGCATTAGGACTGAGGTACAGAGCATGAGCTCTTTTGCCACAGACACATCTTAGCCTTCCTTAGGCTCTCTAATCAACAATGTCCCAGATGATAGCCACAACTTCTCCGTATCTTCGCAACTCCCGTAAGCCTGGCAGTTTGACAAAAGCGAGAGAAAGGGAAAATACTACACCTTTGTCAGATGTTTCAAGAGGCAGGTATGCAGTATCAAAGGGACATTTCACTGCAACATCCAACCCAGCCAAATTAATATTTTCAATGCTGACTAAAGAAATACTGCAGGAGGACTGTCATCAAAATCACGTTATAGACTGTTCCTTTACCTACATTATTAGCCAGGAAAATGGAGAGGAGAGAGCTACTATTTTGCTCTTCAGTTCAGGAAACCCTATAGCTGAAAACCACTGTTGTCAAACTCTTTGACATCCATTATAGACACTCTCTAGAGTACTATACATTGCACAGCTTTTGGGAGGACTTTCTATCTAATGAAGCACCTTAGGTTTAGGGTCATTCTATGAAAACGTGATTTTGTTCTCTGTGGAAAAGCCAACTCTGCAGTCAAAAATCTGTTATAACACAAGGAAGTCTCAGCCTGTGCAGAACTACAATACCATTGCAAGGATTTGGGCAACCTATTCTACTGCAAGGATAAATACATCAGAATCTCTCTTCTACCAAAACTTGAATACTGAGCTGAATTAAATTTCTGTGACTGCACTGAAATTACAGATGTCTGGGAGAATATGGAGGGTGCTGCAACTTTTTTGTATTGTCATTTCTTACTAAAACACAAATCAGAGGCTGCTTTCTATTGCAGATACTACCTTGGTCCCTCAGTCAGTGTATAATCTGAGCTTGCATTAATGATGGTATCCAGTGGAATGGTGGGGTTTTCTCCTGCAATGTAAGCTAATCAGTTCCTTGAATGTCATCAAAGAAAGTATCACTGTGTTTTATGTATAATTGCAAAAAGATATTATTGAAAAAGTCCCAGTTATCAGGGGCAGGAAGATACATATTTTTAATTGAATTTTCAGCTCACTATTTCTCTTTCATGACACTACATAGAGGAAAGAAAATTCTCTTCTCCGTTATTTTGTTGGATCAACAGTCATTTATAGCAAGAGAAATTTTGATTCTTGAGAAAACTATCTGATCATGTAAGGTACATCCAAGTTTCATAAAATCATTTTCAACAGGCTCAGCATAGGAAGCAGGTTACAGGAAAACAGAAGTTGGGCATAAAAAGGGTCTTTTGAAGCAGACACTTTCTCATAATTAGAAGACAGTATAGACCTCTTACGACTACTCTTCAAGGCTTTCTAAATCTAGCTTTGAATAATGCTGGGCATTAAACTTCCTATCTTTGTCTAAGAAGTCTACATGTTGGTCCGAAGGAGTCACACCACCTGGAAGCTGTAAGCATTTTACATTTTTTTTTGGTTAAGTTCAAATTCCTATTTCTGCATCCTTATACCTCTTGCTGTCCATTATTTGTTCCTTTCATTTGTCAACAGATCATTACAATAACCCTTTCTTCATACTGTATCTTATTCAATCTATTCAACTGATAACTATATTTATTTAAAGTTAAATCTGTTTAAATTTACCTTACCCTCTACATGCCTCCCTACCTAGCCCAGTCGTATCTGTTGCTCTGCTTTGATCCCCTTTAGATTTTCCCAGCGTGGTGTCCAGCAGTGTACAGAGCATCCCTCACACATTCAGAACAGACAGTCTCTAGGAGGATAATCTGCCTACTTTCATCAGCGAGGCCCCTTTTCATTAATTCTGAATCTTAGCCTCCTCTTTTCCCCCCCTGAAGGTGAAGGAGCTCAAGATTTTTTTGAAGGATGAGGTTTCCTGAGAAAGTTGCACTTTGTTCACGGTCCCTGTCAGGTTGCGAGACAAAGGCAGCCTGAGAGGGTAACTGGGCCTTAAGCAAGCATTAGTTTTGACGCATAAATAGGGATCTCTCACTTGTTGGACATAACATACTTTCAAAACTTATAATAATTTACGCTGTCTTTTTCTCCTCCCTCTTCATACAAAGTCACAGCATCGTCCTTACTCCTTCATCACAAAACAATGACACAACATAGAGCAAAAGCAGAAGTCTGCTCGAAAAGACTTTGGGAAAGGGTGGCAGAGATCCTCTCCAGCCAGCGCATCAGAGGGTGAAGTCCATTGTCAATAAAAGTGGAATTAATAACAGTTTCAGTCTTTGAGCAAATGGTCTGTTTAGGTGGGAACTGCACACAAAGCTGAAGTGCTGCAGAGAAGTTCCTTCTCTAAAGAAAGAAGCCCTTTGCTTGTTATGCCTGGAGAAACAGCACCAAATTAGTCACTGAAGTACGCAGGCAGACTGTTTTAGGCTGTAACATAACTGAGCCTGTGGACACCCCAGGCGCCTGACCAATAAATCATATCAATTTCTCAGACTACGGATGGGTACCTATTACACAGGAAGGGGGATCACCACAGACCTTAGGAGGTGTCTACAGTTTGCTGTGATAAATGTTTTTCTGTTCCCTACAGCAAGGTCAGTGAAGACCAAGCAGAAAATTACATTTGCCTGTGTACCATATTGTCTGCCAAGAGCTGCTTGGAATAAACAAGGGCAGTTTTGGTGCATGACCACATTGCTCCTTCCTGTCTCCAGGCCACAGCTGAGTAAATAGTGTTCAATGCTGCATGATGAAGAAAGAAAGAAAGAAAAGAAGGATGGTACCAGTCAGAATGAGTGAAAACTGGAATCCACAACCGCTGCTTTGGTTGCTACCACAAATTACTGTATCTCAAGTTCCAGTAACAAATGAAGCAAATCACGGAGAGTTTAAATCTGACCCCACAACACAGGGCAGCGAGCTGTATGCACTCTACCATGCTCTCGCAGTGGAACAAACGTGGTCATACCATGTGTTTGAGGATGGAGAGAGATTGCAATCTGCATGTTAACCACGTTCATTTACAGCTGAACCTAACACTTTCCTCTTCTACTGCAAAGCAGCTAATAACAAATTCCAAAGTGATTTTAAAACAGCAGTACACGAAGAAGGAGCTGGGAGGCTAAATAGAATAAGTGCAGGAAAGTGGTACAGCTAGAGTTGTTCAGGAAGTACTTTAACCTTTTGGTCGTAATTTTTGCTGTACTGGTCTTCAAAATCCTGCCCAGCCTGTACTGCTGCTGCTACTGTGCCACTAGCAAAATCCTGACTCTTCCCTACAGATCTCACTGTCTGTGAGTAGTTTATTGTCTTTTGGTGCCTGAGGCAGACTCTTCCTCATGTTTCAGAGACACAGTGGAGAAGGAAGTTTGTCTATGTGGTACAGTCTTAGAAAACAAATACCGCTTCCTGGGTAAAAACGGCCTACCTTTGAGAAACATGAAGGCAGCTGCTTTGTATTTCCCTGGTTTTTAAAACACGTATTGTTTTTACCAGCTTCATTTCTGCTTTGTATGTGGCTGACAGATGGCACCTGACCCGAAGTGATGCAAACTCTAGGAATGTGAAATGATGTGTTTATGCTGCTGTCAGTGTCGTGAGTGAAGTGGAGACACACCTGAGTTGTCTTTAGTTATCTTTCATACCAACAGCAGCCTGGCCACAGAAGCCTGGAGCTCAGTGAAGGTTGTAAAAATCTACCCAGGAAGCCAATAAATATTTAGGACTTAGCCTGAATTGCAGTCATTGCTGCTGTATCTAGGCTGCTTTCGGCACAAGAAATAGCTATCTACAATGCTGTGACAACACTGTGACAGCTATAAATATGCCCAAAGCAGTAGGAGAATATTTACTGTAGTTGGTGTATGAAACCTGCCCCAAAAAGTCACATCAGTAACTTCCCAGAAACACAAGGATTGCCTTGATGAATATACATTTTAGTTCCCAATTCCCATCATCTTTTATGTACAACCACTATCCAAGCAGGCTGGAGCCCTGGGCAATGTAGCCTTCCCCTTTGGATTATGGCAGGACACACAATTTCCACGGGTTGCTTTTCTACCACAGTAATGAAGTCATTCAAGAGTCATAAAGTCATAGAGCTGTAAATCAGTCTCCTGGAAATATAACAGAGAACAGCCTAATAATTTTTTTTTTTTTTAATGTTGGGAGAGTCTTTCCTAGCCTTCAGTTTTTAAATGTTTCTGGTATATGTAAGTATCACATCCTTAGGATTCTCTCTATATTTGTACAAGCTTGCAACCTTGTAGAAAAGAACAAAACCAAACCAAAGCCCCTAAAAATAAAAGTCTGGGTGTTCTTGTGCTGTCTATAGGAGCCGCGATTTTACCAAAAAATGAATGTAAACATGAGTAGTGATATTACTGCAACTTCACAACTCATATCTGGCTAATAGGCTATGCTCTGCACATGCCTTGTTCACAAGATACCTATGGCCTAATATCCTACATATATCTAGTGGTAATAACAAACAGAAACCCAAGAATTCTAGGAAAATTAATCCATGTGTAGGACCTAAACAGTGATATACGGCTGTGTAAAAAAATCCCATTTCTTCCTCATAACACTTTCTCCTCTAAAAAAAGAAAATTCTTCCTTTTCAATTAATCTTTTATAAAATTTTGCATTGAGAGATTTTATGAGCTATCATGAAAAAGATCAGTTATTGTTACTTGAGAGAATGGTTGTTTAAATAAGAATTTGAAACAAAAAAAAACATTAAAGGGCTGTTTCTTTAACCAATTTGCTTTTTCCACTGACAAGAAGAGATATAAAATAAACAGAAACCAGATCCAGAATGTGCATTTGTCTAATTTTAAAAAAATATTTTCCTTATTTTCAAACAAACAAAAAAGCAAAACAGCAGGTCACATGATTATCCCCATAATTTGAGATGGAAGGTTAAATAAAGGTAAATTAAACAATAAAGAATAAGCACTCACACACTTTCCCCTTAAGTTGTATAAGCATGTTCACGTAAGACGTGTACAGTACAATTCATTCTGCCCTTGAAGTGTACTGACAGCTCCCGCAGTCATTAGAAAATAGTCCTAAGAATGTAGGAAAATCAGAAGAAAACTGAGACACCAACTTGTTACTTTTAAGCAACAGGAAAATGCACTACAAGCCAAAGATTTCTGCCAGGTTAGCTCAAAACCAGCTTCATTTCTTAAGGGAAGGTTTTCTAGTGAATAGTTTAAAGAGGGTAATTGTCAAATCTGTTTCATGCATCAACATAAGAATGTGGGCTTGACATGGAATCTTGGACATAAGTAGCTTTAAAAGACCATGTGGCTTTGTACCAATGTCTGGCTCAATCTCATTAGGTACTAGCAAAAAAAAAAAAAAATTCTTAGTTTTAATAACTGGATGCATTACCTCTACCTTCCTGATGGTGAAGTTCAACAAGCAGCTAAGCCCTACCCCTGCTGAAAGGGGCAGGTCCCACTCATCTCTCTCCTTTCCTTTCCCCTCACCTGTTGCTGGCCACATGGTTCTGAATCAGCCCTTGCACCAGCTCTGGCACTCAGCAGGCCCCTTGTTGAGAAAATTCAACTTTTTTCCTGGGCTAGTAAATTGAACTGACTCTCAGAAATATCTGATGAAAGCTCATACAAAGCAAGCTGTGGAAGAGCATGGCCACATGCAGGGAAGAGAGAAGGTGGAGAAGGAGAGCAGAACCTCCCCTCCTCAGCAGAGATAAACTGTTAGATAGGCTCAGGTAATTCCCTGCTCAAGATGTTTTAATTCTTAAAGCCCAGGATGTATGCAAGGCATTGTCATGATCCTCCTAATTAAAAGTAGGTTCAGCTTTACTGGCTGTACTTGCACCATACCTGCTGAGATGGTTTGTGAACATTCTGCTATCAGACATACTCTTAAGGCAAGAACTTTTGGCATCCTTACTACCCAAGCAGGCAGATGAGTTCAGGTTATTCACAAAGCCCATCTATTCTTTCCACTGATACCATTTAGGTCCTCCCAGAAGGGATCCCAGAGCATCCTCAGTAAAGGACCCCAGAAGACTTTGTGTCTGACATGACAGCAAAAGCAGACAAAGTAACTGAAGAATGCACAGAGTTGCTAGAGTTTGGTTCAGGGGGAGGTGGGTTGGTAGGTGGTGTGTTCTTCCAGGAGGATACTTGCAGCACTGGCTGTACCCTGGATTGCCCCTCCTGACCTGTGAGAATATTAGCAAAATCCTGCCAGAAGTAAGGGTGCTGCTGCAGGCAAGGAGTCTTCACAAACAAGATGTTTTGCACTCTACAAAAGTAGCATGGCTGCAAACAGCAGACTTAGATATAGGTGACTCCTGCTGACAACAGGTAGCAAGACCCAGCTTCTGATGTGAAAAAGCAGAGTGACAGAGATTTAGTGAGATTTGCCTGGAACAACCTGTCAGACTCAGGACAAATATAGTGGAGAGCTAAGCAGACTGACCTAAAAAGATTTGTTTGGGGAGTGCTGCAAGAGAGAACAGTTAGAGGGGATTAGCACTGTGGTTGAGCAGAAAGCTAGTTTTGAGGCACTCAGGTAAGAAGGAAAATATTCAGCTGCAGTGAAGAATGAACTCATTTGTTCTGGAGGGACTCTGGACAGTTCATATGAACAGTAAATTCACTGAAAAGCAGGCTTATTATGGGCAAAACTCCAGTAGCACCATATTTTGAGTGAGCTAGAGGTTTTTTAAAGAGTAAAATCCTCTAGATGGTGTGATTGTTTTCCTGCCCTTTGATCTTGCCAGATTAACAAAAACAAAAAATGAATTTATAGAGAACTGCTCCAATTCTATCTCCAAAATCCAGAATCTTGCTGTTTATACAAACTTTAATCATCCTCTAGTCCCTTTCAAATTCCCCATAATTATCCTTCAGTATCAAACCTTTCATGTGGCAGCTTTACTTCAGCTTTGAGTGAATGTTACTCAGGGCAGGATGAGCTGTGCCAAAGGTACAGTCCAAGGCTATCATCTGGCGTGCTTATGTGGTTAGCAGGGCACATCCGCAAACTGAAAAATTTAAACTTTCATTAGAAACATAAAAAAAGTTCTCAGCTGTCATGGTTGTAAAGAAAACATTCCAATAGTGGAAGAGTTTAACTGATACAGTGTGGCATTCCTGAATCCATGGACAGCCTGAAACATGACTCAAGTTTGAACTTTCCACCTACTTTGAGGACCTTAACACTATATCTAATGCAACACTAAAGACAATATTAACTCTTTAATTTCTTGTTTTAACTATAGGATGGGACTTTAAATGGAGGTGGAGCTTAAAGAATTCAGAGTTCCTGAAGTGTAAGAACAGCAAACAATAAGAAAGGAGAAGCAGACACAGTATTTCCAGAAGCAGAAAAAGAAGATAGAAGATGACAAGCAAAAGAACCTGGTTTAAATTTTCCAGTACATTATTGACTACAGCAACCAAATAGTGGCTTAAACTTTATTTACTACACGGACACCCAATTTTTTCCATGCAGCTTGCTTTAATGCTTGCAAAGATAATTCTGTGCATATTCTGAAGCACACATAATCCTAAAGATACACTCAGCTCATTGAGATGATCCAGAAGGACATGTAGCCTGCTCCAAAGGACATAGGCAAAAAACATAGCAAACAAAGAGGCTAGTTTTGTGGACTACAGTACGAAAATGTATGAATTCCTGTCATGTTTCAGAGGCATTAAAAAGTCAAGTAAGAAATGTTAAGAATGTCCTAACATCTGAAGTTAAGTGTGATTATATGTAAATATTCTTGGGTAACTGTAAGCCTGTGGAACAGCAGAGATCACCCCTGGTAATCCTCAGTCCGTAGCTACAACGGAAAAGGCATCAGATAATAAGAGGCACTTTAATCTACCAAATACAGGCAGAGCAAAACCAAACCAAAACAACACAACACAAGACTGGCTCTTAAGACAGATAAACTAGAAAACTAGAAATAAGGTACAATTTCACAGTGACAGTAATTTGTAACTGAAATGGTGTGACATTATGTTTCAACTATGAAACTATTTTTCCCTTTCCATGTAATGTCACTGAAGATGTAACTAGCGCATCTTCCAAGCAATAGGTGAACTAATAGATTTAGACTGCTTCTATCTTGTTCAACAGCTGATTTTTTCTCGCTTTAAGTTTTCAGTCACTCATTGAGAAAATAATCAATCCAATGCCAGATCTAATTGGCCTTGTAAACAATAAGGAGGAAACATTCCTGTTGGAGTTCTGGCCATCTGGGGGGCAGACTGCTCAACCACTTGAAACAGGACCCACAGCAATCTTAATAGTGAAGTACAGGAATGCCGGCAACACTTCACTGGAGGGGACCATCACCATTTCCCAAAGCTCTCAAACAGCAGCAGTAATCTTTAGACAAGATGTGGATCAGCCTCTATTCAAGAAAACAAGTTGTCATTAAGCTTAAGATCTTCAAAACAACTAAAGAATTCATAGCTACACATCATGAGATGGGCAGAGTAAATGGGCAGGTGGTACACAGCTGCATCTCAAGCAATACAGGACCTTACATACAACCCCTCCTCCCTCAGATATTTACTAGGTCTAGTGACAATAACGGGACTATGGCCACAGAGAGGCACACAGTCTTCAGTTACTGTTTGGTATTTCCTTTCTGCTTTGGGAGCCCCAAGAACTGCAGTTAGCTGACAGACAGCTCATCTGTGTCATGCACACAGGGTCAGGGAGCAGAAGAAAGCTGTAACGTTGGCCCAAAAAGAAAAGAAGGTAGAGGTTAAGGAGGACACACAATGAACTATGGAAATACTGCAGATTACTGTGGAAATCTCAGATCAAAGACATCCTTGATTTCCAGTTTCTTTCTAGCCTGACCTTTCCAGGAAACACCAAAGAATGATTTCAGTGAACCAGTTCCAGTAGAATCAGGTATTTTCAAATACTTTGAATCTCCCAAGTGTCTCAGACTTCAACGTGGCATATGACAGTGCGAAGTGC
The DNA here is from genome assembly GCA_013400195.1 of Aramus guarauna. NCBI lineage: Eukaryota > Metazoa > Chordata > Aves > Gruiformes > Aramidae > Aramus > Aramus guarauna. The sequence continues at coordinate 124,423 of VXBL01008802.1, forward strand.
AATGGTCAACAATGAGTAAATCAGAAATGTTTTGGATTTTCCTCTTTTAACAACTGATTTGGAAGAGGCTTTCAAGGAACAGTGCAGTTGCTACAAACACCCCATGGAAGAGAGACAAAACATTTAACCATAATTTAGATGACCATCAAGGACAGCCTTGTGTGTCTCCCCCTCCCCCTGCTCTGCATTGACTCTTAAATAATCCACTGCAAAGTTTTGAACAGTTAACTGCACCTTCACCAACAGCTGTCATCACAGCAGGCACTCTGATACTGGTTTTCTGAAATGTGTCCATCATGAGCCCAACCATGAAAGAGACAAGTTCAGGCTTGTGAAGAATGGAGAATCCCACATGCCACCAAGATTGACACCAGTAGGCAACTATGCAAAGCAGTCGACTCACTGTGGTTGAAACTCAAGAAGCTGATTGTGATCCACAAAGCACTGAATGGTCTAGCACCTCTTTCTCTGTGCACTTGTGTTTACCTGGAACCATTTGACTACCTGAACAGGAATCTTCCAAGAACTGAATGCCATTCATAGTCCTGGCCATTCTTTGACTTTAGCGCACAGTATATTTATATATAGGTGTATATACAGGCTATGCAGTATAATCCCAAGCACCCAGACTGCTGGCTAATTTTCTCCAATTTTCTTTCACAAATTATAATGCTGAGAAAAACAATCTGAAAGGAAAGGACATTGTTTTTATGAGCCTTGGAGTCAACAGTTAAAGCATCTATTCATAAAAAGAAGCATTGCAGCATCTGGACCTATGCTTGGGCAGTGTTGTTCAGTCAAGTAAAATGTTCTCAAACACACCGACACTGAGTCTCTTTTATGAGTGTAAAAACTTAAGAAGAAAATTAACTTCAAACCAAACAAATCAATAAGAGGACTGGCTGGAGGAAGGTAATCTGGTTAATGACAAGACTGAAGAAGTCATCATTAGTTATTTAGAAGGAAATGCAGTGGAGCATGTAAGCTCCACAGAGAATGTTTGGAGCCCATTACAATATCAATGAGCTAGATTAATGATTATAAATGACCACCACTACAGAACTGGTCTGAATGCAGAACAGAATGAATGCACTAAGAGAAACCTGAAACAACAAGGCATCCAACTCCCCCTTTTAAGGGTATGCTTTTGGCTAAGGTTCTGTAACGTTTCTTGATTTTAACTCTTACAATACTCTAGTAAACTGTATGTCCTAAAAATAGTAATATTTTTTATTAAAAATTGAGAAGACGACAGATAACAAAATAAGTTCGTTTTCTCTGTATTTCACATGGAGAAATACATGCTTAATAAGAATTTAACACAGATATTAATTTTTAAAAAATGAAACAAAGCTTTTTTTAAAACATTCTTTAAACTTCAGCCCAGCAAGTTCTAAACTCTTCGGATGTCTATTAATCCTGAAAGTTTCTCATGGACATCATGCATCTTTGTCAAAGTTAAACTTTGTCAAAGTTTAACTTAAATGCCACCTATTTTACAGCTAAATACACTTCTGTGGACCATCTACCATGAACCACAAGTTAAGAATATTTTGCTGGAGGAAAGTTCACGCAAATGCCCTAAATCCTCCATCATTATGCCCTAACACTGATGGTATGCATATATTATGGTAATCAGGGAAGTGTAAGAAACTAGACAAAAGAGTGGCTCTTGTTGCGGACAGAAAAAGGACACTTTCTTGTTGCTGCACAGGGCTTTCTAGAGGGGAAAAAAAGGCCATCTACTGGAGGACAAACAGAGAGATGAATCTATACTGTAATCCTGGCTTGTAGAAACTGAAAATAGATAAGAGTTCAGTTGTTTAATCTTTTTCAGCCTCATAATGAGGTCAGGCTCTTCGGGATCTTTGTAAGGATCTTTATGGCAGGAGCAATAAAAAGGAATATCACTTAACTGATTAGTGGTGGGATGATAGCTTAGCATACTGAGCAAATTATTTTGACCAGATATGATATGCAAGTGATTTCTCCTAAAGGAAGCATGATCAGTATTCTGTGGAAACTCCTAGATAAATTGCTGCTACTGAGAAGACAATGCAAAGAAGAAACAAAACACAACCTCTAAAAGGACTGGAATTCTTGGAATAAAAGATGGCAGGAATCCTAAAACCCCAAATACAGTTACTGCTGACTAACCCATTTAATGACAACAGTGAGATGGGCCATACGTAGTGAGTAACACTGTATTAACCTCTACTAGCAGCTGGGGCCTTAGCTACATTGTTCTAGCACAACTGTACTCTTTGTGGTTTCACTTAAATTTTTTCATCTCCTATGCAACAATATCCTGACTGTTCAGCAAAAAAACCATCATGGAAATGCAAGTGTGATAAACCCTCAGAGTGGGAGTCAAGATGAAAGCTGCTCTTTAAGCATCTCCAGCCATTGAAGACTTACAAAACACATGTTCCTTTTATTTGCTGCAACATTTGCCCTTCTTCTCCCATTCGATGTTGAAACTTACGGACCAAGTCTGAAAATCAGATGGTGCAAATCATACAGCAATATAGCTTTAAGTAGTACTTAAATGTAATGTATTTCAGCATATGTTCTTGACTCAGAGGAAATGTGCTGATCTTTCAAAGCAGATCTTAAAAGCTGAGGTCCTATTTGCTCCATGCAATTATAAATGTTTCTTAATGCTGCCCTGTTGGGAAAAAAATTGCTTCCTGGTGTTTCTGGCAAAAGAACTGTATCTAAACTCACTACATTCAGATGTAGCTGTATTTTAATAGTACTCTATGTGAAGTGGATGGTAAAAAAAGGCATGCTATCTAAATGTATTAATTCATATTCCTCTCACTTTCACACAATGTTTAAAGACAACATCCATCCTTCCAGTTGTCTTTCACATGAGTTATCTCCTGTCTGGATCTGTTTCAGGCTTTGCTGTTCCAAGTCCCCACCTACACGTGCTACTAAGGGCTCTGAAACTAGTAGTGCTAGCTCTTAAGAGATTCAAGATTAAATAAAATTATTAACATATAGGGGATGCCAAAGGAAAGCAGAAGAGATCCCACCTCCAAAAAAGCTCCAAGATGTTCAGAGGACAAATACAAATTTCAAGAAACAGCTCCTCAGTTATTAGAGAAATATAGAAGTGACTCTGGACTCAAGAACCTGGGTCCACATGCCAAAACAAGACTTTACTTTTCAGCTCCTGGAATCAGAAACTCTGATAGGAAGAACGGGGGCCTTGAGAATCCATGCTAGTGGGCAACAAACAGCGTTGGAGTTCAAGGTTTCTAAATTATCTCCACTAAATGGGATATGTTTGGAAAGTCACTTTACACGACATGTTTATCAAGGAAAAAACAAATCTTCTATTTACTTTTGCTCTTTCCTTTTAGGAGGATGTTTTCTGGGGCTTGGTAAAGAACAAACAGACGACTGCTGCAAAGGAAAATAGACTGAGAGGCTTTATGTGTACATCTCATTTTCACTTGCAGCTTTGTATACACAGCTGTGACCAGAACAGACTTTTGTTGAATGAAGGACATGCAGTTCTGCACCCACTGCCACAGCACAAGGCGGATCATCATTAATGCTTTCCAGTTAATGTTTGAAATAACAAATCAGTGAATTATTTGGGAATTTAATGAGCTTTTCTTCTGAGTTCCTTTTCTTTTTGAACTGCTGTCTGTATCATTCTAAAGTCTTTCCATGAATACAGTGTAGACTTGAAAGCTTTTCAGTGCTAGACAGATCAGATTCTAATTTCAATGTCTGAGTAAAAATGTTAACTATTCTAGATGGTAAAAGGAAGCAATGAAAATACTTTCTATTATACCTATTAGGAAACAAAAAAGAAAACTATACAACTACTAGAAGTCTCTGGTATAGCAGGAATATGTGGAGATGCAGGAGTGGAGTTTGTGGCTGCAATAATGTGCCTTCGGATGCTAAATAGGAAGAGGGACAGAAGAGTTTTAACTAGATAAAACTTACGCTCTGACAAATAAGTATCATTTATTACTCATCTTTCCAGTATTTTAATTTCTGTAAGTGTGAATACTGCTGGTCAGCAACAGAAACAAGATTAGTATTTAGTGCTAATGATATATTAGCAAATGGCCTTATCCGCCTCAAAAATGTCCCAAAGCTATAAGGAAAAAAATCATTGAATGAACAGGTAAAATTAAAGCAGGTGAAATAGCATCTAGAATTATTAAGCAGAAAGATAAAAAATAGTTATGATTTTCTCAAAAAAGTGACAATGTTCAGCAGAGTCACAGATCAAACAGCATTAGCTGCACATAGGAAGTCTGGGATTAAGTCACAATTCCTCCCCTGGTTGGGAATACAGAAGAATACAGTGGTCTAATGATTCATTTTTGAGGCACTTCATAACAGGTTAAAAGTTGATACGTAACTTTATAAACAGACATCTGTAATCCTTTTATGAACTTGGCTGCAAGCATTAATGGGAATGGAAAACATGGCATGAGTGAACAATTTAGAGAACTGAATAGTTATAAAATGACCAAAGATGATACTATCCCTGAAAATTTGGGACAGCAGTTACAAGACACTAGTACATTTGCATGTTTCAGGTAGAAAAGTTATCACCACAAAAGAAACCCCCAAAAAACCAAAACACTGGCAGCCTAATTTCCTCATAAGGAATTAAGATCCCTTGGAGAAAGAGGATGGTTACTTGTCAGGGAAAACCCAGAGATCTGTGATACAGAGGCAAACTAACACGTTTAAGTAAAATATGGAAGTGGCTGGAGGAACTCTGCATGACCCTTAGGTGGAAGATCACACACACACACACACACACACACACACATATATATATAAAAAAATATCTACTATTAGACAAGGAAAGTTCAGCAGTTCAGCCAGTCCGGTAACTGTGACACTGCTTACTTCCCGCTGTGCGCCTGGTGATGCTGGTGTGGGGCACACGATAGAGGTCTTCCCATTTCTTAGGATGATGAATTGCAGTGCTGAATGTGTAATTTTGCCTTTCTTGCTCTGAACATCAGCTAGAGCTGAAGCAGAACCTGTACGGCAAAGCAACTTCTGTCTTCTTATTTACATAAAACAGGCACAATCTCACCCTCTTAAATTACGTCCCCCAGACTTTTCACTTTCAAAGCAGAAGGCCTTGGGTCAAGAGAGAGTCTTCTGTCGCAGAATGCCAAGGGAATTAGAGTATCTAATGTAATCATTGCCCATTCTGTATAGAACATCCATGGGACAGAGTCATGCATTTAGTCAGCTACTCAACACCAGCTAGATCCTTCAAGTTATGGGTCCGGTCTCAAAATAATGTTGAATATTTTCCTCATTAATTTGACTGGGTAGATTATCGCTGAAAGCCTAATTGTGCTTTATTGTGCCTTATTGCTAACTGAAAGGATGAGAAACAAATGAACAGAATCCCCAATGAAGAGATCTGAGAGCACTGCGAAGCAGACAGTCACTAGTGTTCTAAACAAAACCTCTCTTTATTAATTAAACTGGTTAATATCTAAATTTTTAAAATATAAGGACATAAGTGTTTCTATTTCTAGGGTTTTCTTTGTCTGTTCCAAGACAGATCATCCTGTGAAATTGGAGCCCAACATCAGCTGTACAGAAGGAAGGTCTTTAAGTGATAGTACATGATACTGCATTTAACAGTGTTCCTGTGCCAGTCTGCATAATGAGTGGGGGATGAAAAGCAATCGTTTTTCTTCATGTACAGCTCAGTGAGGACAGTTCCAAGCCTGCCACACAAAACTTCTTTAATAATGCAATCCAGTGCCTTTGATTTGAGGAACACGCAAAAGAATAAACAACCTATTAATCTAAATTTTCTCATTTGCCTGAAAGTACAAAGCGGCAACGAACAAACCTCTTGGCTACATTAAGTGTACTGAAATGCAAAACTGCTTTTTTTCTCACCCTACAGTTACTCAGGAAAAAGGAGGGGGGGAGAAGAGGGAAGGGAGAAAACAGGCAAGGGAAGCAGAAATGGTTTTAATATAAATTGCTCAGTCAAAACACAGGGCACAATGAATTCTGAAGAAGGCTTTCAAGTATTGCCACACGAAGGCACTTTAATACAAGTGGATATGCTCAGAAGATGAATGCAGGAGATAGCATTACTTAGTAAAGAGCAAGAATCCTCAGGCTAACCAGCTCTCAATTGAGCTGGTACTGTCAAGACGAAGGAACCACTGGTAGTAGCTTGATTAATGTTTTCAGTGGTTTTGTTTGTTTTGGGAAGCTTCAATACAAAATACAGGTGAACACCTTGATTAATGTTAGTCTCCTGACTGTCTGCAGTGGTGTGCTTTGCTCTGTTATTCTAATGTACCTGCAGTCAGCAGAGGTGCTTTCATTATCCATCCGCAAATTTTAACATCTGAAACAGAATTATTCTAGAAGCACTCTCAGTCTGACTCAGACCAAGCCTGCTGTGCCCAAGCACTATGAGTGTGGTTGGAGGATATGTTTAGGCATTTGGCTAAACAGTTTTGGCAAACATTCCTGGTTCCCCTACAGCCTTTTTCACGGCTTGAGAAGGGCAGAGAGAGATTAAAGTTGCTTGTCAAAGCAGCTTCACTACATCTATGGTTTGGGTAAAACATGCATAGTTTCAGTCAAACTCTTCTCTGTATGTATAGCAAATTATAAGGTACACCAGAAAGTTAGGAAAAAGAAAAAAGGTACTTCATTGCCTGTAACATAAGTGGGCTTTTGGAAAAAGTGGAAAAAAATATTCTGACAACTTTGGGATGAGCAGAAAACCATAAACTGAGAAAAAGGTAGGACCTACACCATAGAGGAACTAATCCTGTGGGTTAAGCATCCGTAATACTTTTTGTATGGAAGGTTCAGGAAGAGGCTTGAAATACCTACAACCAGGGTGTTTTCAGTAAAATGTTATTTGAGCCAATATACTAGTCATCTTTCTGCTTTGGCTCCCACTCTTCAGCACTCAGTTAAAGCCAGACAAGACAAATTTAGCAAACTGTTGATAGCTTATTCCTCAGTTGTAAACAAGAGATCTGAAATTATATATAAATTGTCTTCCGAGGAAGAGAAGTTTTATGGTGCTAAGAGCAAGTTTGGCCTGCTAGGCCCTTTATATCACCACCAAACAAAACTGTAATACAAACATAGATTTTATCCTGGTTCATCGACTGAAAAGGGCAGTGTCCTACTCTCCTCCCTATCTTTCATTCCCATCTTCTTCATTATGCCAACACAGCCCCGCTGTGAACGGGGCAAGAAACTGTTTAAACGGAAAAGTAACTTTTTTTTTCCAGGTTATTTTTTCATTTGGATCAGCTCAGTGCTATCTTCACTACACAGCCAGCTACACCCCCACAAAGAAAGGGAAGAAAATAAAGAGCAGAGAGGAGGCCAAGGACCACTCCTTCCCTCACCAGTGACAATCTAAAAGCACTTATCTAGCCACAGGCTCAGTTGTCTTCCTTGGGAAGAACGAGCTTCCTTGCAAGCCACCTTGTAGGATGGCTGGCCACAGGACTCCCAGCAAAACTCTCTTCTTCTTTCTCCAATGTCTGAAAGGAATGCATCACCCTCCTCAGAATGCAATCCACAAAATGTCCCTACCTCCACAGCAAACAGGACAGAGTGACAGGCAATATTTTACAAATGATAGTACCTGTGATTAGAAAAGGGAAGTGAAATCCATAATATTCCTGGTTAAAAAAAGAAAAAAAGTCAACACTAGTGAAAAAGCAGGAAATTAATCTCTTGGAGAGTAAGTTTAACTATCTTCGGCATCATGCAATTCTAAATCATTAAGGAAATAGCTTATGGTTATTACAGCTAGAGAAATTACGGGGATAAATCATTCTGAATCTATCTACTGAAGAATCTCTTCCAAGAGTAACATCTTGAACTAAAGTTAGTGAACAAGTGCCAGGTGCCTCCAATTATATCCTCCAGTAGCCACCATCTGAAGAAATTTAGGGTCATCTTAATTAAGGACAAATGAATCTTTAATCATTCACTTTAGTACACAGCAATGGTGTATAAGCCTCTGTTCTGTAGCATTCAGAGGCTGCATTTTAAATGGTTTTATTAAACAAGATAGGAACATCCCTTGCTCTGGGCAAAAAAGTCATTAGATGCAGCTAGTTCCACCCTGTCTCTCTTATGTGTTTGTGTTTGACTTGGAAAGGTGCGTCTCCTTCTAAAGTGCCATGTCTGTCTTAAGGTTTTCCAACCAAGTCAATTTTCTTTCTTAGTAATGGGAGTACCTACCCTTTTGAAAGTTTGTTGTTTTTTTCTTTGGCTTTGGGTTTTGGTTGGGTTTTTTTTAGTTAGTCATGATTATCAAGAGGTTGAAAGTGTAATAATCAATTTTAAAATTACCAGATTAGACTTCTCTGCAGACAGCAGGTTATTAATAGCTGAAGAGTTCAAAATTCTGAAAATCCACCCACACTTGGACTGACATGCTGACATAAGGCATATTTGGGCTTTGCTGTCAGTTTCTAGTGCTATTTGGAAGATTTACTATTCAACTTTATGAACAGCAAACAGCATTACAACAAATCACTCTAACCTGAGTAAACTGAAAGACCTGCTTTTGTATCTTCACAGTTTAAAAATCTATATTTCCACTCAATAGAATAGGGATCAATCAATTTATAGATAATAACCCTTTTTGAGACTTTACAGCATTGCCTCAGCACTGAAATTTTAATCTTATGTTACAATTTCCTATTTCAAACTGAATTTTCCCCTGTTTACACCTTCAGATGTTTTGGAAGTCATGCAAAAATATAACAAGGCTTTGTCCAAGCTTTTACCTAATTTCATGCACAGCTTATAAAATGAAGAAAGAAGAACTACCTGCTACGGAATTTGTTCAGTACATGGAATAGGAAGGCAGTTAGTATTAATCAATTATTTCAGTAGTGTGAGTCCTTGTTTATCTCAAAAAAACCCCAATGAAAAGCCATTTAAAAATTTGACAGCATTATATTTGTATGGCTAAGCATTGTAAGTGTCATAAAATGCTAAAATTAGGAACGTGCAGAAAACTTTTATCTACCTCAAGTCTGTATATCGTCATTTCCTCCATTATTCAAATACTATTCTTCAGCCTTATTCTATTACAGCATTTTTCCTAGTTTCTTCATAACATCCATCATTCTTTCATACAAATTGCATTGTCACAGTGGTGCCAAACATCTTTATTGACAGATTTTTGTATTATACTTTATTTGGATGGAACGTCACATATTTTCTTTTCCAAAAGGTGCACAGCCTACCCAAGATGAAATTCAGATAATAGCAGAGATTAAGTTCTCAGCCAAAACCAGACAATATTTTAACTACCTTTCTGATCTATTTCAACTGGAAGATTTGAGTAAAACTCACCTAGTATTAGCACAGATATCTTTCATAGACTCTAAGTAGGATAAAAATAAATAATACAATGTAAAAAGGAGTCTGCTGACAGCAGTGAATAATAGTGAGAAGCCAGGAATTTGCAGAAAACTGGAAAGAGAAACAAAATGAAAAAGGTTAAAAAAAAAAAAATCAGACAAGGATAATGATATGCATATCAGGAGAAAACTCTAGTAATGATAGTCCTCTTGACATTTTGCTCCATGGGGGGAAAAATAGCGTTCAGAAAAAGCTTATGCTGTATTTAATACGGATGATCCTTCTTTTTCTGCATAATCCAAAACATTTTCCATTTCAGTGATAATTTGGGAAGATGTCAGTAGTCGAGTGGTGCTTAACATATTAAAAAATTAGAAGCAGATGTTCATAATTTCTGTCAGAATTTTGAAGAGGGTTGGCTGACAAGCTCTCAGCACTACTGAGAATTGATTTTCAAAGTCTGAAACACCTGGGAAATTTTATAGGACTAGAAAAAAGCTGAAGTCGCATTAGCACTTAAAAATTACAAGATCAGAGGCTTACTTTGACTGAAGTGGCTACCCAACAAGAGCATGCAGTACACCAGTGAGTGCAAGGATGGGGTTGAAATAAGGCCTGAAGTGCTGCCATCAGTTGAGATAACCTAGGCATCGGTACCATGGCCAGCTTGGTAGTACTCCCAAACAAAATATTCAAACAGGAAATATTGGACTTCATTGGTTAATTACTAAAAGCTATCGACCATGGAAAAAATTTTCTTGGTGAATTAAGTAATCTTTTCAAATGGGAACATAAGTCTAAATGTAAAAAAAAGCATCAAATAACAGGCTTTGAGAGATACTACACTTTATACCAAACTGTGCTGTGATCAAAAAATTTAAATTATTCAAAACAACCACCAAACACGTTAACAGGATAACTGTTATTTCTCAAAATGAGGATGAGGAATCACTACTTAGAAGGTGTATTTCTCCTGGGGTCCCCAAGAATACCCCCTTAGTTCTACATTCTGAAGGAATTTTTCAATTAATGGCCTAGAAAAGAACAAGAATTAATGATAACATTTGTGTGCCATAGAGAAACTGAGGAAACACTAAAAATTTAAAAGGAATGAGTAGTAACACAGAAAAACCTCATTGACATAGTTGGCTCACACCTAGCTTAGAGTAGCCTCATATATGAAACGCTCTATCTAGAAACAAAGAATGCAGAGGACTGCACCTGGGTAAACAGTTTCTGTGAAGACAAGTGGAGAGGAAAGTGACCACAAATGCTCAGAATAATGTGGTCCTCAGATGAGTAAACACAGCAATGTCAAGTAGAGAGGCTGAGTTACCAGCATTTGACTGATATGAAGTACCCACAACTCAGGAATGACGGTGAGAATTGAAAAGGAGTCAGAAGCGCTGTAAGAATGATCATACGCTTACAAAACACACCTCACAGAGAGAGGCATAATGATGATAATTTACTTAGCTTATCAAAAAGAAGGATAAGAAATTGACTGCAACACGATTCAAATACTTCAAAAGAATATAATTTTCATAAACTTTAAAAAAAAATATTTTTAAGGTGAAGATAATCACATTGTTAAAGGTCGCCACAAGTTGATTGTAGTAGCACGTTTAGGATTCCGATTTTACGAGCCCCTAATGATACTTTCCAGTTCAAAACTAAATCTTAGTAAATTCTGACCTCCAACAAAACAAAGTTATCAAATAAACAACCTTCTTCCTTTGTCAGGATAGTTTCTTTCTCACCTGGGCCATCTGTCATCACAAGCAGTCTTTGCAAGCAACTGTTTTCTCGGCAGCAGCATTGAGCATGCATAAGGGCCACCCTACTGCGTGCCTGCCGAACCACTACACGTGGGTCAGGCTCCCTGCCTGTGCGCGAAAGCACGTGCGAGCACACCAGGAAGGTGTCGGAGAGCAGGCTGTTTGTAGTGGCCCTCCTTCCCATGAAAACTCAGTACTTCATGGGGACCGGGCTGCAGGCCAGCCTAATTGCTCTGGCAGCACCGACAGCTGACTGCTTCCTCCTGCTATTTTTCCTAGGGGCCCTTCGGCCCCTTCAGGCTCACATGACTTAATCAAACCTGAATGCCTTTCTGGAAGATATGCAAATTATTTTTCAGTCGGACAAAAGTGTTTTGGCTCAATACTGGTGTTACTAAGTGAAGTTTAATGATGTGCTATACAGGTCAGACTACGTGGCCTAATGGTACTTTCTGGCTATAAACTTGACAAGTGTATTACTCTTTAAAGGAGGTTTTAAAACTATTAGTATATTACATTATATTATCTAATTAGACTGGGCCAAGTGTCAATACAAAGCAATAGGACCTGTATTTTAGGGCCAGGATTGTCAACACTGGGATTTTTGCTCTTATAAACTCCCGGGCGATTTGAGTTCGGCCACGGTTGCAGAGTAGCACACTCTGCATCCCACCTCTCCTGTGACCTCACACTGGTGCATTTCAATGCGCTATGCCAGCAGAAAACTAACTCAGAAGTCAGCAGCAGAACCAGCTGAAGTACTGAATATTTTTCTGCCAGTTTAGCGTGCCGAGACAGATCAGCACGAGATCAGACAAGTGCTGGAGCTGCCATAAGAAGGATGTGAGAAGGCAGTATCTCACTAGCCAGCAATTATATCACGTTATGCTGACGTGGAACTGGAGCTTTAATTAAGGCATTAGTAAAGTCTCAGATGCATTGAGAGAAGACAACAGCTTCAGTTTCTGATTTATCCTAGGCATATGACCAGAAATAGTTCTCTTTTTCCTGTTAAGCTCTTACCACAAGAAACTGTGTAACTAGGATATCCTTCTCTTAAATACTGAGCTGAAACTTTTTCCACTGCATAGTAGGATAAACCAACTATGAATGTTTCATAGCCATGTGAAGCACTGTAGTCTAGTTTTAAAGCCATTTAAAATCTGATTGTGAATAAAGACGAATTAGGTTGCTTTCAAGGTAATGAAAGTACAATGTCTAAAAGAACAGGTTTCAACTTGCGGTATTTCATCTTGCCCTGGGCAACCCATTCATGCTACGTGGTGGAACATACAGTCTTTTATATTCCCTTTATTTATATTAAAGATACAGTGTGGGATCACAAAATGCATTACAGGTGACAGTGCTTAACTGAATATTGGACAACTCTACAGGACACACACATGTACTTTCTTGGTTCTCTTTCACCTGTTAAGATCAACTCAAAACCCCAGGGACACTAGAGATAATGCTAAGATAAAGATAGTATCAGTTGTTCTAGTTACAATAAGCCTTCTGGGATAAACTGACAAGCATTTCACTGGGTGCAGAGACCAGTTCTTTCTAAACAACAATGGTGTATCTACCTTATCCAGCTAGCTGCACGTCCTTGTATACATTACTAGAATTAATACTACACAGAACTCCACATAATTTGTTGTTTATTTACCACCACTCTTCTCACATGCTAATGAGTGACACCAGCTCTTCAGAGGGAGAATTTGCTTTTCTTGCCAACGCACCCTTGGCAGACTCTGCCCTTGAAATAGAAGATTTCAGGGAGAGACTGAAGCCAACAAGAGGGAATGCAAGGGAGGATAGTATGATATGAGAAGAATGCCTGCAATTTTGCAGGGAGAAGACCCAGCTGCCATTTATTCAGACGTTTCAACTCACACAGAGACACTAAGCTGTTCCATCAACAAAAGGTACACACTTAGATACTCAACTGGCAGAAAAAGCCAGGGAACAGGTGCTCCCCTGTGCTTTAACCTGCTTACATAGTTATAATTGAAGATGCCTGCATTAAGAAATAAAGCAATATATTATGCTTCCTCCCACCCCCTAAACCAAGGAAAACCTCTCTACTACATCACCTTCATCTCCATGCTAGCAAAGCCTACACAGATAATGTACTTACCAGGCAGCTTCTTCAAATTGATTTGTGACTCAGGTAAAACATGCTGGGGTTGGGACTTCACTTCTTAACAGGCAAAAGCTTAAAATCCTTCAGAATTTTGAAACTCCTTCAAAAACAATGAAGTCGTTTCCCTCTCTTTTGTGGTCTTCCAAGCTCTGTTACTCCATAATGGTGCTTTTGGCCCTTTCCAAATCACTTGACACTACTCGGAAGCAAGGGGATTGCCTGCTGTAGTTTTATCAGAATATATCTGTTCAGTGCAGCCAAAGCATGCAATACAGTGCATATACAACGGAGTTACAAAGCAATTTAACTCTCCTGATTTTTAATGGTCCCTAGACTTCTTTCATCATTCAAACATGGAAGTCACATGTTAACGCTGTAAAAGAATTAAAGGGCTTCTTGTAGAAGTAACTTCCAGAGCACCCTAAAACTGCAGAACACAGTATCTCTTCTGTACACTAGCATAACTGGGGAAAAAAAAAATAAAAGTTACACGTGCAGAAACGGGCAAACAAACTCTGCAACAAATTTCAAAGCTGGTGAGCACTTAAGATATTCCACTGTAGTGGAATCTGAGGTAGTTCAGTGAAAGCCCAAATTGAATTTTGCAAAAAGTCAACAAATTGATTTCCAACTCATCGCATTCATCCAGTTGAGTCTGATCCACAGCAAGATTCAAGAGAAGTACGTGTATGCATTGCTGACTTTCTGGTGGTTTTAGAAGAAAGAATGGGAGGGTGGGGAGCTTGCTCATATTGGTATCCCACCCAAAATCCAGCTTGTGAAGCAGCACACAAGGATTTACCCCTCTCCTCTAATTTATTAATTTTCATTTTAGCATTATGAATGAGTCAATAACATTTACTGCCACTTATGCCCAAGCTTCCTCACTTTCTGCTATACTCGTCTTTATAATGAATAAGCTAATTATATTTTAGACATCTATCAAAAGCTACTTAACCTAGTCTGGTAAGCAGAGGGAGTTGTAAACCAGAATTAGTTTTAATTTATAATTATCATGGCAAGGAGAGGTAGAGTATGTTGGTTAAAATAACTGAATGATATTTTAAAAGTTATTTATTAGAATCACATTTGTATTTTGCTGACTGCTTTTACGTTAAGGCACCCAGGTATAAAATTCCATACAGATACATTTTTTTTTTTGTTTAAAAAAAATTAGCCAAGAATTGCAAACAATCATGCTTATAGTTCTAATAAGAATGAGCTGAAACACACCTAGCATTCAGTAGAACAAAAGTATCCATATTTCATCAGGTAGATTTCAATTTGTACACTGAAGGTGGAATACCAGTATTTATTTCTCTGGTAGCAAACCTGACAATTTCTTACCTCTACCTGATCCCATCATAGTTCACTGCTCTTTCAAATCAAATTTGCTCTTTGCCAAATCAATTGTCTCAGGGGTTGTGTTGTAAATTTGATTCCTAAAGTGATCCAAGTTAAAAGTAATCTTCAAAAAAATTCAGTAGTGAAAGGACAGGAGAACACTGTACTGAGTATATCCAGATAACCTCTCAGTTAGCAAAGGAAAAATAAATACTTGTGCAGAAAAATCCACAGACTACATATCACTCTAGTTGGAGTCAAAGTCCCAAGAAGTTCTCCATTGCATTTCCAAATACAGCAGATGGGAGACAGTCTCAGAAGCTAAACCTAAGGTATTTTCTGCAAGTTGTTTCCATTTACAATTATTTCTCATTGTTGTTGCTTATGCTTATTTGGATTTGTTTCTCCTCAAAATCATCACAGAAGGCAACAACAATGCTAATTCTTTTTTAGGACTCAAGGATAATTGTATCGGTCATATCTGAATTTACCTTGAAACCACTTTGAGTTCAAAGTTACCTGAACAAGGTCCCTGAAAAGCAGAAAATTCATTCCTGGATACCTCAGTAACTTAGAAACTCAGTATTTGGAAAAAGCTTTCTTGATATTTTTTTAACTCATCTCTTCTACAGAGATACAAGCTATTTCATCCTGGATTTATTTATTTTTGCTTGTATTTCTTCAAAAAGCTACGATAGTCTGAAAACCAGATTTTAGAATATCTTCTGGCTGTAACTTGAACAACGATGTTCCACACAGACTACGTTGTAAGGAACATGTTGGATGACACAGTTAAATCCATCACAATTAGGCTCCTCTACAACGAATTACTACTACACTCTGGTTTCAAATTGACCATTGCTGTGTAACCTTAGGAGTTATGTAAATTTCTTTTGCTAGGTTGCCTGCAAATGGTCTTACAAGTCAAAGAAATAATTTTCTAAGGAAAGTTAACCTAGTAGCAAGCAAATATCCAGTGTTTTGAGGCTGCTTAAAATATTAGATTTACTTAACACTTACCAAATAAACCTCTTCTCAAAATAACTTTGAGCCATTCCTTAGAAGTAATACTGAAGTCTGTGCCCTGCAGAGTAGTCAGAAGTGAGTAAAAAGGAAAATTCTTCTCTACCTATATCCACGTTACATAAAAAATGCTCAAAAAAGAAAAGACAATGAAGATGACTGATTTGCTTGCACAATGTCACTTTCATAATCTGAGTTTTTATGTTTCTAATATCTTCCATTTGTAACAATCAGAAATAGAATCATGCAAATACCCACAAATTATGTACCAGATGTATTTGGCCAGCACCTAATGTTTTATTAAACATTTAGCAAATGCTCAAAGAGAGTAAGAAAAGTGTCAATGCAAGGCAACAAATTTTAAACTATCTGGCTAATATCAATGGTCCACCTCATCTCTGCTGAAACTGTGCTAGGTCTGAAAGAGTGCAAGATGATTGTATACATCACATGTGACAATCTTCTGCAACGAAACCACAACAAACAGAACCACCACTTTTATATTTCCTCTCTGCATGTTTGGTTAGTTTTCACATGAATAGATATAGCTCTTGAAATCCAGTTCTAACTGTCAAAGTCTTTCCCGCCATCCTCCAGAACTGATTTTAATATCATCCAAAGAACCGTTAAAAGGCAGAAAAATTCCCATAGGAAAAAAATTCTGAGTCTGAATTGTGTGTGTGGTTTGGGGTGTGTGTGGGGGGTGTTTATACTGTTTTACTCACTCTTTTTTTGTGTGTATTTAAAGAAGAGTTAAATTTTCATTAAGGCCTTGATTCCATCAAATTTGGTCTATACAGATATCTAATTAGTCTCGGTTTTACCTATCCAGTCAAAACTTCTAAGTCCAAAGACTACTTAATTTAATCCAACAGGTGGAACTCCAGGTTATAAATAGAAAAATGAAGGTACATTGAGATTAAGTGATTTGCCCAAGAAACAGATTAACAGGATTAGGATTCAGGAGTTGCCAGTTTGAATTTCTTTGCTTGTCCAACATTTGCTCCGGCAAACCAAGTACAACAAGGAGAGCAGAGAAAGGAGGAAAATGCTGACATCTTCCACTTGCCAACCAACAAAAAAAATGCCAAAACTCTATTCAGTATCGGCTATTTGCCTACAGATTCACTGCGAGTACACCTAAAGCATGCCTATTATCAGAAATAATATTTTGAGTACACAGGAACTAATCTAATTTATTTTAAATCAGCATAAGACCTTATAAAACAAAGCTCCAGACTCTGTATGTGCATGCAATGGTGCACAGAGGGATGTTGCAGATACATTCTTCTAATAGAGAAAGCCAAAAAAAAATAATGAACAAAGTTTTCAGTAGCTGTATCACTTCTTAAAAAAACCTGCTTCCCTTAGTAGCCATGTTTAATTGCTGCATCCACTAAAGCTGGCAGTGTTTACTTTCTGAGAAACAGATAAATAACATTTCACTAGATTTTTTTTCTTTAATATTAGTCCTGCAAGATGTCTTAGCTAGGATTCAAAGGAACTCTTCAAGAGATTACAAATTTTATTTCAGTGACTAGTGATTTGTTTCTCAACTTCTCTAGTCTAGTATGATTTAATATGGTATTCACTTCCCTTTGCTTTGCTTAGGGGATACTTTAGATACAAAAGTTCTGGAAGATTTGTAAGAGAAGAAAAACATCATGGAATCAAACTTTCCTAAAAGGTTTATTCATGAGCATTACAGAATAGTGAGTACCAAACTAAAATGAAACAACATAGCATCATTAGAAAGGCACATTTTGCTAAGTGTTTAACGTATAAATCTGGAAAAAAAGCACGTTTGAAATGCAGAGTGGAAGGGTCATTTTTATGCTGCCTAACTTCAGGCACCAAACTTAGGTCCTCAACAAAAAGCCTGCTCTACCTCAACTCCTAACATAATCAATATAAAGAAAGATTACCAGATAGTGACTGATGGCCAGGAACCCCTCTGAACTGTTCAAAACTGCCCTATGGATTAGGCACTCTCTGTTGACTACCAAAGAAGCCTATGAAAACTAGATTTCCAGTTTGAGCATCAAACTTGTATACTCAAGAGGACAAGACATGATTGACACAAACTGCAACAAGGGGCAAGCTCCAGCAGGTATTCTTTAGCTTTGGCTTTAGCTACACCAGTGCACGTATTCAACTTTCCCATGCAGCAGCCTCTTTAGAGCAAATGCCAAAATCCCACTTTGCTGGGTTTGAGATCCAAAGCTCGACTTTTAAGCCTGTATTTCCAGATAAACAGCAAGGCATAACATAGCCAGATCAGGTTCTAGGCTTCTGCATTTCATTACTTAAAAGAACTTAAATAAAACTTAAATAAAAGAAGATGGCCCTTCACAGAACAGATGTACTTAGGAAATCTTTCGCTAGACATGTGCAACTTGCCTAGACTGGACCTAAGAGGAAAGAACAGCATACTATTTTATAAGGTGGTCCCTTGAAGAACAACTTGCTTGAACAAAACTCTACTAGATAGTACTTTGAAGCTATGGAAAAACAGCAAAAGATTGCAACCTCTATGTAAAAGGGAAATATTCTGAATTTACAATGAGGGAAGATGAATAAAGAAGTTACTCCAGCATATAAAGTAGTTTCTATTTTGAGCTCCTTCAAAAGAGAAAATCTCTTGCCAATTTTATGTTAGAAGCTAGCAACTTCTATGCGTGGAGATTGGCTAAGTGATACAGTTACCAGCTAAATACCGGAATGCTTATGAGCCCAGGTACTTTCAGAGATGGTATACATACACATGGAATTACCTCCCTCCCCAAAGAGGGACGGATTATTGTGAAAGTGGTGCTGAGCATATGGTTCTACAATAGAGATAATGAACGTGATGATATGACGTCTATCTTTCTCTAAAGACTTTGTCTAGAAAAGCAAGTAGTAAAGGGAGCTATAATGTCAAACTTCAAAAGAACTAAAAATACATCCTACATCACCCTATGTAGGTCATCCACGGTGATCTACTATTCTGAGTAAGACAATGATTATTCTCAAAACTTTTAAAAAGAGAAAAAGAAGAGAGGTTCTTACAAACAATTTATCTAAACAACATTGCCATATACTAACATATGTGTGTTTTCCTACTTGTCTTATGATAAAAGAAGCCTATATCTGTAAAAAAAAATAAATATAATTTTAGCATATAGAATTGAATTCATAATACCAAAAGGCCAGACATCTTGATTTTACCTCTGAGTATGTGAACTTCAGCTAGTCACTTCATTTCTCTGTCTCTTTCTGCAACTCTAAAGTGAAAATAGTATTGTCAAGATTTTGGGGAAGCTTCATTCCTTAACAGCTGTAAAATATCTCAAGATATACAGACAGCAGGTACAGAAAAGTGTCATAATTAAGCACCATTCTGAAATGAAGACATCACATTTGAGGTTCTGTCCTTCACAGAAGAAAGCCTTGAAACACTTCTCGGTGCCTTAAGGACAATTACACTCGCTCAGTCATTTCATAGCTTTGATAAAAGAATTTTCCAATCACAGTAGACAGAAAAAGTAAAATTAGTTCAGGAAGAAGCTACAATATTAACTGTTCAGTATCCTAATCATGTTGACTAGCATCTGCTTTGCATTGTAACCTTGCACAGCACAGCAATCCCTCTGCCACTGTTGGTAGAAATGAAGAAAAATCATAGAATCACAGGGTACCAAGTTCGAAGGGACCAGAAGGATCACCTGGTCTGACCCTTCTTGGCAAAAGTTCTGTCTAGACAAGATGGCCCAGCCACATCTTAAAAGTGTCCAGTGTTGGGGAATCCACTGCTTCCCTGGGGAGATTATTCCAATGGCTGATTGTTCTCATTGTGAAAAATTTTCCTCTTCTGTCCAATCGAAATCTCCCCAGGAGTAACTTGCACCCATTACCCCTTGCATTTTCCATGTGACTCCTTGTAAAAGGGAGTCTCCATCTTCTTTGTAGCCACCCTTTAAGTACTGAACCATGGTGATGAGGTGTTCCCTAAGCCTTCTTTTCTCAAGGCTGAACGAACCCGATTCTCTCAGCCTTTCCTCATACAGCAGGCTTCCCAGTCCTTTGATCATCTTTGTGGTGCTCCTCTGGACCCTCTCCAGCTTGTCCACATCTGTTTTGTATAGTGGGGACCAAAACTGAACACAGTATTCCAGGTGGGGCCTGACAAGTGCTGAGTAGAGTGGGATAATGACTTCTTATCTCTGCTGGTGATGTCCTTGTTGATGCAATCCAGCATCTTGTTGTCTGTCTTTGCTACTGCAGCACACTGTTCACTCATACTCAGCTCGTTGTCCACCAGGACCCCTAGGTCCCTCTCCACAGAGCTGCTCTCCAGCCAAGTGGATCCCAGTCTGTGCTGCACTTCTGGATTATGTTTTCCCAGGAACAAGACCTTACACTTCTTGTTGAACTTCATAAGGTTCTTGTTAACCCACTCTTCCAGCCTATCTAGGTCTTCCTGTAGGGTGACTCTCCCGGATGTGTCCACTTCCCCACTCAGTTTGGTATCATCTGCAAACTTCATCAGGGTGCACTTGATCCCATCATCCAGATCACTTATGAAGATATTTAAACAGTGTTGGGGCCAATATAGACCCCTGGAGGGACCCCATTTGTTTGAAGAAGAGCTATTTACCACCACTGTCTGGGTGTGGCCTGTCAGCCCGTTCCCCAACCACCGCACAGACCACTTGTCTAGACCATAACACATTAGTTTTTTTAGCAAGAGGCTGTGGGGAAGCATATCAAAAACCTTAGAGAAATCCAGGTAGACAATCTGGATTAGCAAAATCTATTAGCAGCATGGAGAGTGGGGGTGATAAAGAGAAAATAAAGAAAAAGCTTTGCTTCTGACATAAGATAGCGATGCAGAGATAGCTTCACACCAAAAGCACTGAGAGTTTGACTTTCTTTCAGATAATGTATGAGTTATTCTGGGAATTATATAAGGGAAATTTTACTGGAAGGTAGGTGAGAACTTTGAATATGCAGTAACTTAAATCCAGCAGAAAGAGTAGGGAGAAAAGTAGTAACAGATGATCAGACACCAGGACCAAAAGGAGACAAATATTTGAGAAACAGATGATCAAACCAAATAGATAAACTCAGGATGAGGATAGTATAATGACACAAAATAATAAAAAACAGGCAGGTGAAGAGCTGACTAGAGGAGGAGGTGAATATAGTTCAGAATGAAAGTTTGTCCTACAGTGCAAAGGAACAAAAGGGGAAGGGTTGAAATTCCATTCAGGACAATATTGTCTTTCCTGATGTCTCTTCTCTCTCTATGAAAATGAACACTAGTAACACTTTGGAACCTGATATACTTGCACTTTCCAACGGAAAAAAAAAAAAAAAAAAAAACCAACCCCAAACCAACACTTCTTTTTAAATGTTTGGTTTCCTTTAGGTTTATTATGCACTCCATGTACTCTCCAGCCCCTCGACAATATTGCTTCTTCTCTTAAGCAACACCAGGTTATTCCCTCCATTACAAATAATACACAAGTTCTACTGGGGAGTCTATACCAGTTTATTAAATCAGCTGATGTAAATTTTGATTGCTTGTGGGGCTAGACCTTAAATGCAGGAAAACCTCAGAGAAGACAAGATTTGACAAGTATCTCTGTGAGCACTAGAAGTAGCAAAGCTTTTATTCTACAGATTGTGGGTTTTGGCTAACCAACATTGAAGTCTAGGAAGGTGTGAACTTCTGTAGAAGCTTTTCCTGTGCCTGAAGCATTTCTAAGGTCTTTGTCTTTATACCTGAAAAAAACATTTCAAGTAGCTTTCAGGAATTTATCTAACTGGCAAAAAGCAGGACCACAGCTCTGGATTTCAGGAGACCAGACTTCAATCTCTTCAGAGAGCTGCTTGGAAGAATCCCATGTGATAAGGCTCTAGAGAGAAAAAGGTGTCTAGAAGAGCTCATTGATATTGAAGTATTTCCTCCTCCAAGCTCAAGAAAGGTCCATTGTGCCAACGGAGGTGATCACAGTCACGCTTAGTAAGAGCACAGAATGCAAATCACTCTCAGATCAGCTTATGAAGGAAGGTATCAGACAGTACATTATCAGAACCATGTCCCTGCGACAAATTCAAAATAGATCAAGCTTAATTTACAAACATTACTGACTACATTTCATAACTCATTTGCAGATTACAGGTTTTCCATAGTACTACCTTATCCCCATTTCACAAAGCAGCAGTAACGTATCAAAGTACTAATCATGCATGCAGATCACTTCTACAGATATTCATCTAGGATTCTTGAAAGGTGCATAACAGAGCATAAATGAAGAATCCTATTAATCGTATACAACACCTTTATTCATGATCATACTGATTTAAACCAGACTTACAGACATTTATAGAGGTAAGGTGACTTTAAAGTGAACTAAGAACTTCTACAGCTAAGCACAGCTGTACTGTTTAGCTAAACTAATTCAACATCACACCTTTAGTCAAACATGGACATACTGCACAGCACCAACGCCTCAAAACAAAGTGCAGAGTAGGGACTTCCTGAGAGATTACGAGTTTGTAGGCACCAATTATCTTGCCTAACAAGAAAACCTTTGCTGGAAGAGTGTGGTAACATAGTTACAGAAACATACAGCTCATGTCAGTCCTTTCAACACCATGGGAAAAAATCAGTTCCTCAAAAGAAATAAATGGCACTCCCAAACTTATTTTACCAGAATAACTGAATTTGAAGTTTTTGTGAGTATAACTAACAGGAGGAGTGGAAGAACAGGGGGTGAGAGATTCTAGTTGTCCATATGCACAGTCAACAAACAGGCGAAAAACCTGCAGGCCTACTTGACCCAATAGGAGATATAGACTCTAAAGTCAGGAGCACATTACATAAATCTGTTGGGTTAACTTAGGAAATCCAGGAAGTGAATCTGTGGTGATGGAAACTATGAATAACAAGACCATCAGAGAGAAAAGCTGTAAGAAGCAGCTGGGATGATAAAGACACAGAGATGACTGGTTCAGAGATTTTCTGTGCAGCTGGACAACAGTACTTGAAGAAAAAAAAAGACAGACATTAAAAAAATTAGATATCTCTTCACTTATCATGACACCTCCTAGCACCTAGACTACTTTGAAGAATTAATTGCATGTGCATAAAGGAGGGTCCTTACTCTTTTTATTCACACTTAACTAAAGCATACATTCTCTCTTCGTAGTGCTTTTCCTCAGTTTGCATCTACACTGCTCACAGTAGCTCAACACACAGATGCTAGAGTTTATTCCGCAGCAATGAGCGACATGGATGCACCATAACACCACTCCCCATATGTCAGCTGACCTGCTGAGACAGAACAACTAGTCTTAGGCTGCTGTCAAAGAAATATAGCTCTGCAGCTTCCAGATCCCAAGCTAGCATCTTGAGCTAGTGCTGAATTGTACCATATGGAAATACCAACCCTGAGCTTAGATTGTCCATACAAACATGGTATTATACAGCACAGACATACACTTGAAGCCAACAGCATGGAGAGAAGTATGTTTCATGGTTCACTGAGAAGTGATGAAGATAATTCTTTTCTCTGTTTAGGCACTTTCAGTCTCAGGGCAGGTTAAGAGCCAACAGCGGGTGGAAAGCAGACGTAGGCTTCACAGAGGCTCTTATTTTCTTACAACCTCTTTGCAGAAAGTCACAGTATAAGGAATCAAGAGAAAACAAAGATTTTCATCTCCTTTCTCTACCTCCCTCCCTTTCAGCATCTCTGCTGCTGT
Source organism: Aramus guarauna (assembly GCA_013400195.1). Taxonomy (NCBI): domain Eukaryota; kingdom Metazoa; phylum Chordata; class Aves; order Gruiformes; family Aramidae; genus Aramus; species Aramus guarauna. The sequence continues at coordinate 147,853 of VXBL01008802.1, forward strand.
AGAGTAGACTAGAAACACCATAGAACATACTAGTTAATGAAGCTAATGCTTCATAGGTCTTCTACTGGATGATTGCCTACGCATATGCAGTGTGCAGATCATCTCTCACGACTTGTCACAAGTGAGAGAAGAGATAGACCAACTTAATTTAAATTAAGAAACATGGAACATTCAGAATCCCAGCCCAGATCACACAACTTAGAATTAATTTTATTCCAGGGAACTTCCCCACAATTTGGAATGCTAACTCTTCAAGGCCCATATTGGAACCTAAAAAAGTCTTAATTGAAAAAATTCATTTCAGTTGGTTTGAATAAGACTGCTGTCATAAGGATGGGAAACTTGCCAAAAGACTGCAAAGCAAATGGTAATAATAATTACCAGTTGAATTTTGGATAATTGCTTAGCAGAAGGCAACAATGATCACTGTACAAAAGCTCATTTAAATGTTTCACTCAACTGGGACAAAAAGTAAAGAACATATTAATTTGCCAATGACACAACCAGTGAAGAACTGTCAAAAGACACAAAATAGCCAAAAGAATGTTAGAAAACAAACAGAAAAGTTTATTGGTTTTAAAAAAAGTGCATTGAGAGAGATACACATCTAGAATACAAAGTTGAAAAAACATTTGGCAATTAAGATGAGCTGGTGCATGTTCAGAGCTATAGTTGAAAAAGAAATGCAATATTGGTGGGGGGGACCCCAAAACCAGATTAGATAAGGAGGACTTCCAGTGTACTACATTTAATTTCTCAAGCTGCATTGACAGAATGGTATGAACTGAATTCAGGGAGAGGCTAGGCAAAGACTCCATCACTGATCCACATGCTAGTACTTCTACAAGCGATTATTGCAATACATTTTAGATGTACGCAATGCAGATGCCTTAACTTACAATGCTTGTAGATATACCTCACCATCTCTAAAATGTAGTCCTCTACTTATTTCTCCTAAGCTTAAGAAATTCTTTGTCCTAATATTCCAGAGTCATCAGTGGTTCCAGGCAGAGCTACATTGATAAATGATAAATAGCAACAGCTATAATTGTAGGGCAAAAGAACTGCAAAGTGAATAATAAAGGCTGGAGATCAATCATTTCAGCCAAGGCTATTTCATTGCAGAATGAGCTTCCAGAGAACATTGTATTAAAATCCATAGCTTGATTAGCTTTAGGACACACTGTGTACCTTTCCTACAATAACATGATATAAAGATCTGATTTGGTTTTAATAACAAAAGAGAAAAGGCAAAAGATTCTGACATTCACTGCGATCATCACTGCACTGTTCTATACATCTCCCTAAGCAGAGATTGGCTAAGCTACAAATGGAGGTAGTGTAACGGCTTACAAGGGAGAGAGTAAAAAAAAAGACAGAGGAATTTAATGTAAAGACTTACATGTGGAAGCATTAGAATGACACTAGGAAAGGAAGGGGGTTTTGGAACCCAAGAAACTAATCTTGTCAGCAAAATGCATTAAAATAACATCTTTCAAAAAAGAGTTGGGAGAGCAGTGGTCCTTCTAGCTCTTCCCAATCTCCAGGTTACATGAATCATATGGATAGGGCATTTCTTTAATTTTTTTAAGGAATCTAGCCTTCCTGGCGAACTCAAGAAGAATTAGTCAGAGAAACATACCACTCTTCTCATTCTGTGACAAGAATTGTGTGCTTGGTTGAGGAAAACCTTCCTTCCCCAAGCTTCAAAGGTAGTTAGAATTTCCTAATTCCTAATTTCCAATTTCCTAATTCAAGTGTGCAGAAGCAGAGGCAGCCAGTGCACCACATGATCAATGTGAAAGAAGCAAGGTAAGTTTATAAGTAGATTTTATTTCAATACAAGCAGTAACAGTACTTTTTTGTCTGAAGGGGAAGTAAGAGTCTGTAAAAGGATCTTCAACCAATCTAGTCCAACATACTCTCTGCAGCAGTTTTATGCTTCAGCAGTGTATGCATCTAAATAAAGTCACAATCATACCTGAGGAGAAGGAAAACATCCTGTATCTGGTGTTGAACCATTCCAGGGTTATATCTAAGATATCAAACAGCAGCTATTTTTGTTGGAAGCAATTTTAAATTGAGGAGAGGGGAGGAAAAATAAAACAAACAAACAAACAAAAAACCAAAAAAAAAAAAAAAAAGAGAAAAGCTTTTGAAAACCACCAAAGAAAGCTGAGGCTCTAGAAAAAAGTGCCAACGGTCCTGACTGAGCTTTCTATTCACTTCTCAATACATCAGGCCTGGAACAAGTTTCTCAGTGCAAAATTTCTCTAATTGGCTGGAAAGCATTTAAGGAAAAATCTTTTTAATTAAAAACAGAGAACCAACAAGACATGAAAGCCATGGGGGTTGGGAGAGGCATATGTTGACCTTATGAAGCTTCACAGCAGAACTCTGCAGGGGCTGTTTAAACTGAGAAAGCACAGTTTTAATTAAAGAGTCCTGAGGAACAGACAATTCAAAAGAGCAGGTCAGCTAGATTCCAAGAGGTCAATTTAAGCCTAAGCAGAGGGAAAACAAGACTTCTGGTCATTTTGCCTTCCTCTGGGAGAAATCTGTTGCTAACTGAGCATTATGCTCTCTCTGTGCTTCTCAACACACAAGCTAGCTGTTAACTAACCGCCTTCTATGGGTGTTATGTATCATTGGTAGGCATTTCAGGGAGGGAAGAAGTTTTGCGAAGCCCACCTCAGTTTCTTGACACTAGATCACTTTGGCCTCATAATGACTAGAATCCCAGATATGCTTATGCATACTTGAAAACAGAACACTGCATCTTGCTAAGCTTTTAAAAACAGTGGGAAATCCTGTAAAAAAAACAGATCCAGCATATCAAACAGAAATCCTCTTTTAAAACAAACAAACAAAAAGTAAAGGAAAAGTTTGTTTGTTTGAAGTGTGTTATGTTACTATCACATTTACTGAAGCTAGTAATTTTTCCTTGCTATTTGGAGACAAAAGGAAAAATAAATCTAGTCTCCAAACAAAAGGAGTTATGAAGGGCCATGTAATCAGAACCCATCAAGTAGCAGGGCTAACATAGAAAAATGTAACAAAAAAGCTGCTGCATTTCTCCATGAAGAACTACTTTCCAGTAATTCAAATGGATAAGGAATTAAAGTAGAAAAGTAATATCTACAGTAATTTCCCAAGAGAAACAATAATGTTAGTGCACTCCAATTAGTGTATACGTGGTCCTGCACATACACAGATTATTACATTTAAGTATTGCTTCTGTCCAGATTTCTCTCTTACTGTCCCTTTGAGAACTCATGGCTAGATGCATCTGCTTGGGTGAATGAGGTGCATATTCCAAGTCAAGGCATGGTTATTTCAAAACTGACAGACAAAGCAGTAAATTTCCCCACATGAAGGAGGAACCAGATTAAGCAATCAGTTCACTCATTTGTGAGAAATTGTCTACTTTTCTAAAATCTCAATAAAACTCTCAGAAGTGGAAAACTGGGGGTTTTGTTTGTTTGTTTGTTTTTTGAGTTGGCATAAGCTTGAAAATTGCATTGTCTTACAGCTTTAATTTTATTCTCCCTTGCTTCCTCCAAGCACGGTGCAAGCCCTCATTTACTATGGTGACCTATATCCTCACAGAGCTGGCTTTTATACAGTTTATCAGGGATATCCTCCACAGATGGACAAAACTAAGAAAAAGGCACCTCTCAATTCTAAAACAGAAATTCAAATCTGGAATTGAACTTAAAAGTAAATGTGAGGGTAAAATGGCAGTAAGCGCTTTTACAGCAAAGGAATAGATAAAACTGAGAACATCATGGGAGACATGAAAGTTAGTGGATGTAATACTTTTGATAAAGGAAGACAAAAGATGCCTTCATAGTTTTTTTGCAATCAATGACAATACTGAAGCAGGGAGTAATCACTGCCCAGAAACAAACTCAGAAAACTGGGACAGAGCAGAATTTTGCTGTAGAAGGTAGAGGGCATATTTTCACCCATTTCTGCACACAGAAATTCTATTGAAATAAAACTGGTGTTCAATGAATAAGTCTCCATACACCTGACACAGGGCACCAAATGCAGAAAGATACCAGTTCAGGTCTCAAAAGCAATATACCAACGTTAATCTAAGCTATGTTGCTTCTAATTTCAGAACCAGCAGGTTGTTTGTCCCATGCTCTATTGCACAGAATAGGATAACCACAAAGCGAATTTCTTGCCAGGACTGTATAACTTACCTAACTCCTTGTGGCAGGTTGACCTTGGCTGGAGGCCAGATGCCCACCAAAGTTGCTCTATCACTCCCCATCCTCAGCTGGACAGGGGAGAGAAAATATAATGAAAAGCTCATGGGTCAGATAATGACAGGGATATCACTCAGCAATTACTGCCATGGGCAAAACAGACTCAACTCGGGGAAATTAATTTATTGCCAATCATATCAGTGTAGGATAATGAGAAATAAATCCAATCTTAAAACACCTTCTTTCTTGGGCTCAACCTCACTCCCAATTTCTCTGCCTCCTCTCACAGCAGCACAGGGGGACGAGGAATGCAGGTTGTGGTCAGTTCATCACACCTTGTCTCTGCTGCTCCTTCCTCCTTGTGCTCTTCCTC
>VXBL01008802.1:152551-196262 GCA_013400195.1 Aramus guarauna
CCCCCTTCTTAAATGTTATCCCAGAGGCACTACCACCATGGCTGATGGGCTCAGCCTTGGCCAGCAGTGAGTCTATCTTGTAGCCAGCTGGCATTGGCTCTGTCAGACATGGGGGAAGCTTCTAGCAGCTTCTCACAGAAGCCACCCCTGTAGCCACCCTGCTACCAAAACCTTGCTGTGCAAATTCAATACACTCCTGCACATAGTATGATGTTTAAATTGTCAAAACTATATAATCATAAAATGAGATGCTATAGCAACAAACTATCTGTACATAGAGTCATGATTCCATGCAAGCTTGTATAACTGTTTTTAATTTGATATGTACATATGGTCTTGTGTTCTAGTGCAGCGATCATTAAGAAACAACTTAAAACTAATTTCTGGAATAATCCAATTAGAAGATCATAGAATTATAGAATCATTATGGTTGGAAAAGACCTCTCAGATCATCAAGTCCAACCGTCAAGATGTACCACCAGCCACGTCTCTAAAGAAAACTCTAAGGTGAAAGTCTTACTTGCTTTTGGCATCGCTTAGTCTGACTTTTTCTATTGTTAAGAGACTCATTCTGTAGTTCAAATTACCAATGATCTCACTTCTGGTTGCTGCTCTTTGTTGTATAACATGATTCCTTCCTACATTCATCTAAAAGCCATGTATTTCAAGGAAAGAAATCCAGGTCTAGTCTATGCCTGAGTGTGATAATGGCCATATTTCAGCCACCACGTTGCACAGGTTCAGCTTCTTCTTAGTAAATGAGTTCAGTTCTTAAGAGACCGTGAATGTTCCAAGTTCCCCTATGTGCAAGAACAGCAGAAAAAACCTCATAGCAAATGAAATTGAAATGAATAAAATCAAGGTTCTCATCTGTAATTACTGCTAGAGAATCAGAGAAATTGGACTGAGTAGATGAAAATATTGACAGCAAGTTCTCTGAAGTGATCCATTTCTCTCTCTAGTTAATGTAAAAAGAAAATGTATATAAACGTAGAAATATACAGGTAAACATGCCATATTTTCCTAGACTAAAAAGTGCAGCCACTGGAATTTAAAGTCAGAAAAATATATATTGAACTCTTAAGGCCACAACCGGAGCATATTAACATCTACCTGGCTTTTGTTCCTATGCTCCTCTTTCCCGTTCTTTTTCCACAACCTTTACCATATTCACATAAAACTGCTAAAAGTAAAAGAGAAAGGAGGTATTACATAGCTAAAACTTTTTGGCTCTTTCCAACAAATCCAGGTGCCCATCATCTGGTAGAAGTCAGATGTTAGATAGATGAAGCCTGATGAAAACTTGCATTGAAAGTACAGCAGTGGGTACCTTCCATCAGATAGCTTCTTCTCAATTTGTTAACAAGGTTCACCACTGACAGCTGCAAATCTGGTGGATGACTTCTTCACTATCATCACTAACTCTCCTACAGAAATATGTTCCAGGAGTCTACACTTCATCTTTCCTGACTATAACCTGACCTCAAATCAGATATGTCCTCACTGCATACTGGTTAGATTAGTACCATACAACTTACCTGAAATCTTAAAAAACACTATCCATGAACTGAGACAAAGATTTAGAATATAACGAAGTACCTATCACTGAGAAGAAGGTGTTACAGACAGCATAGTTACTCACTTCAGTAGCTAATTACAGATTTTGTCATGTTTAGCTACAATTCTTTAATTTCCAAGGATCTAAATGGCATATGTCAAAAAAGTCAAGTCATTATTCATAGTCTTGCAGAAGTGTTGCAAAACTTTGCCAGAAGGTGAGGTTTTATCTATATTTAAGAGAATGGTTCTAGCCCTCTCTGAAACAAGAAGTGAGGCCCAATAGCCTGGAACAAGTGAGGCTTAATAGTAAAAAAAAAACCAAACCCCACCAACATGCATATTTGTACAGCAACATTCAGTGTATTTGCTTAAATACTAAATTAAAACTAAAACAAAACATAATTTTAGTTACATGTAGTTACATGAGTTTATTTTGAACTCTGGCCAGGTCTGTAATACCTAATATACCGAGCGCAGCATAAAAATAGCTAGACAAGATAGTACATTGCTGAATAGTTATTTTGGCTTTGGAGCTTTTTCCTTGTGGGTAGGGTTGGGGAACAGGTCACACAGTTGTCAGTGGTTGCCCTTCCACAGCCATCAGGATCCTGCAACATTATCTAGGAGATGTGCCAGGACTAGCTCAGGCACAGCTCGGGTGGCAGCATTCACCAGCCTACAGCCCAACACCACTATATAGTCTACCTCCTGCAGGGCTCCTGGTCAAAGCACTCAGTACCTCAACTGCCTTATAATCTCAGCGCCTGCTTCTCTCATGCTCCATGCTCTATATTCTAACCATCTCTGGGTCTGCTACCCTGCTCCCATCCAGTGATCCCCAGTGATCCCCGGCATGGTTTGTTTTTTTTTTTCCCCACACCATCCATCCCTATGCACAGGCCCACAAATGTCCTCCCTCTGATCTATTGTTGCTTGACATGCTGTTCTGTAATGGAAGTAGCATTGGCAACAAGGTGATCCTATGCTACTTTATGCTGTGACCATTTTTTAAATATTCCACAGGCAATTGCGATGGTGTCTCGCACAGTGCCTAACGTTAACAACGTTAGAAGATTAGAACACAGTGCGAAGTGTCAGTATTTGTACTGCATTAATAGTCTGGCTAATGATTTTAATGGCAAGGTAACAGGACAGCAGCAGATGCTGGAATACTTGCCTCCATTTTTCCCCACTGTTCGGAAACACCTCCAGAAGGTCCGAAGAAAAGATGCCCTATTATGAGGGGTAGCTTGGACAAAGCTGAACTCACGGAATAAGATGTGTGTTCCTTGACGCACGCTGTTAAAACTGTGGAGATAAAGTCAAAACAAGAGAATGTTAGAAAGCTGAACCAATGTGAATGTTCTGGGGCCAGCTGGAACAGTAGCAAGAAAACCACTGGCAGTTACAGTTTGTGAAACCAAATCTCCAAAGCTTATACCCATCTGTTCTCTAGAGAGAAGACTATTTGCAAAAACCACATATTGGAACTTAATTATAGGAATCAGAGGTTTGTGAAAGTAAAATTCATTCTAAAGAATCCCAGCAAGGGGTGTCCAAGAGCCACTTATTTGAAACCATTCCATTGGAAAATGACTGGCCAAGAGTAACTGTTGTTTATCTGACCAGAAAATGCCCTTTCTTTTAGTACCATTTGAACTTCACTGCTATTCTCATCACAGTTTTCTGTGAAGCCACCAAAAAGCCCTCTTTAACAGGAGCCTCAAGATTTCCTTTCTTGGTTACTGAAACTTGACTGTATAGTATTCATAAAATCTATTTCAGTTGTCATGAAAAACAGATCGACCCCTCACTAAATGACACTTTGCACTAGAGCATTTTGAAAAGAGTAGTTGGTCGTTATGATGGATAGTCAATTTGATATTCACATTCTTGTATTTTAATACAAATTTCTCATATTTGAGTTGCAAACACCTTAGGCTAACTTATTACAGCAAACATTTGTCTTAAACAAGGCTTTCTGAAGTGCAAGAAACTCTCCTTTAGACATGGCAAAGTTCAACATGCTAGAACAATAGAAATGCAAATACAAACACTATATACCAAAGGGTATAATGACAGGGTTGCCTCAAAAATAGATTTGGTGCATTTCACTCTGCATCGTGCAAGTGGGACAAAGCTTTCAAACACTCCAGAGAGATCATTAAAAACACTCACTTGGGACAGCTGCTTAACTCTCCCGCATCGGGGAGAATTAATGAAAAGATACAAGTTTACTTTCATCACAGCAGAACTTCTCCATAGGTAGCATCTCCACAACAGAAAAAATCCAGTGGTCAGTGTGAATCCTTTTAGTTTGCAATTTTAAATCAGCTTTTTAAATATAAATAGTTTAAATCACTTTATCCTTCATAGTATAGAAAAGGGTATCACATTTGAAAGAGAATTATACCAGAGTTGAGCAAAATTAAAAAGTCATGTAGCAATTGGGGGTGTGTGGAGAGAAGCCAATTCAATTTTTCAGACAAGAATCACAATTTCTGTTTTTCAATGTCCTGGTTCTCAAAAACATGCGAGTAAATGGATTTTTTTTTGTCATGTGTTGAAAAACTAGGTGCAGAACACTGTTTCTAGAGCTCCTACCCAGACAAAAATGCAACTCAAAATAACTGCAATCACCTTATGAAAAAAAACCACTGATGACTCTTGACTGGAATTAAGAACACTTTCTGTAAATATCATGGAAAAATATATTATTTCATATTTATGAAACCTTATTCATCCACCAGTGCTGTACAAACCAGAGGAAAGCACAGCCATTGTCTCAAGAGATTAAAGTAAATAAATAAATCATGTGCCTGATCAAAATGCGCCAAAATTACAGGAAAGGGCTCCCATGGCTATCCTTGTAAGTAAAGAGTATTCATTATACAGTGCTGGGGAAAGTAACTTGCATAAAGGCCCACAAGATGCCTGTAACAAAGCTGGGAATGGGATTTCAGATCTTCTCATCCCAAACCAGAGCCTGTAAGACTTTTTTCATTTCTAATTTGCATTGTTTTGCTGATTATTTGACAGGCTGATGAAGAAGAGAAGATACAAATGAAAAAGAAGAAACTTGGTGTAATAGGAGAAGGCAGCTTTCAGAAAGATGACATACATAAAGGAGACATTCAGGAACAGAAAAAAGATGGAGGCACAATGATACAACTAAATGCACCAAAATATGTTGCTCAGAACATCTACAGCACATTCTACCCCTGGAAGCAAATCCTGGCCTAACTGTAATGGAAAGGTCCAGACATGAAGCTAACAGACTATTAACTCACAGCAGACAGCCCTACTATATTAGTCCTTAGTTCTAATAAGGGAAAACTCAAGTGACTTGCATTTTCAGCATAGGATGGCTCTAAACCTAGCAGGCAGAAGGGTATGATATCATTTGTTGTTGCTTACTCAGTTAAAAGAGTGGGTGGATATGTTGGAACATCAGCACACCTGGATGTGCTGACAGCCAAGTGCCGCCAGCTAGCTGAGTAAAAGTAGTACAGTATTTCTTTCATTCCTCATTTCTTGCAATAAGATTTTGTTTAACTATACAATGGAAAGATTTTTCCCCAAAAGCTCAAGCCTGCAAGCATAGGAGTCAGAATTTTACCCCAGTTAAGATGCTGCATTTCAGAGACCCTACTTTATAAATTCCTTTTTATATGTTGTAAAAGTTCAGCCCAAAGGATGGAGCTATCCAGCAAGCAGCCCCATGACAAATCAACAGATCTATTCTCAGGCAGGGCAAAGATGACTACAAGGGACAGAAACACTATACATTTTGAACAAACTATATATTTTGAAATTCCTCTATCATGGGTAAATGGGCAGTACAAAAATAACTTGGCCACCTTTTCCTTAACAATTGCCCAGAGGTGAAGTTATGGTTAACGTAATTGCGGCTATGTTTAAAGTAATAACGGCTTGCAGGTAAACTCTTCTGGAAGAAAAAGAAATGGTGACATCCCAAAGCTGTTACAGGTATTCCAACAGCATGTAGGGAGTATAACCAACACCTTACCTATCATTTTTATATACAGGTGAACAGATGTCTTTTCCAGTTTCTTTTGAACACAGAAAATAAAACAAGCTGCAGACTCGGAGGAAGGGCTTAAGTAAGCAAGATATCAACAGCAAAGCAACAAACTTAGTTCAAACATTCTCAGCAAGTTTAATAGCTGCTGAGATTCTTCCCTCAGGATTGCTCAGTCTTCCCTCTGTCTGCCCCCCTCTCACTGAACAACCCATACCCTTAGCAAAGTTAGGTGGCCAGTGCTTATCAGCACATTTGCAGGAGAAAGACTTACAAATAAACCAGGGTATCTGAACAAGGTATTAGTTTGTCCTCAATCATTTAGAAATGGGTTTATGAGCCCAGAAGCAGGGAAAATATTTTTTCACCTCTCTGGTTAACTTCTTCCCCTCTTTTTGGCATTTAGTGTAAGAGATTCCTTCAAGAAGAAAGTTTTCAACAACTCTGCAAGTCTCCAAGCCTCCTATTGCAGACCTAACGGTTGCCTCAGCCCTCTACATTACCAGTAAATAGAGTAGGCAAATTAGAACATCAACAAAAGTTACTAATGATGTGATTTTATTTGTCTTGCTGAAACTGAGACTAGAAATTGAACTGAATGTTCATCACTTAACAACAGATCACTGCAGACACTCATATTTCACACAATAATTGCTACACAGCTGGATGCTCTGTTAACAAAGCAACTTTTCCCATTCACTTGTGAGAATATTCTGGAAAAAGATGAGAGGAAAATAAAGCAAGGTTTTCGCTCAATGGGAAGATCTAAAGAAACTTTTGCAGTTGGGACTTCAAGATGCTTACTTTTTCACTCCTTTCCTTTACATGCCCCAGAGCAGCCAAACCACAGAACAGCCTCTTCCAGTGCCACTGATGAGAAAGCTGCGTCTTGCAGCACACCCAGTCTACACTTGTGGGACGGCACACGCACATGAGAGGAAGAAAAAGAGTTTTGGGAGGAGATAGTGATAAAACAGCCCCAGATCTCAGAAATGGCTATGCTGGGAACTCTAGCACTCAGGTGCTGCTTCTCTGAACAGAGCTGCTTTCAGTAAGGCTTTGTCTTCTGTATAATTACATTTCAGCAACTTGCCAGAGTTCAGAAACTTTCAAGCACTCTTTTCAAACCTTTGGACTTCTAAATAGATTGTAAAAGTCCCAGGATGCTATGGTAACATCCCAATTGAAACCCACTACAGTAGTTAGCCTCTGCCTGCTGAACTCGGGCAAAACCAAACATGCACAATGCAGGGAGAGCCCCAAGTGCCCGAGAAGGACAGAAGAGCTTGCCAGGACCCTCCTGTCCCCCTAGCAGGTGCCACCTTTGGTTACCATGCAAAGAGCTGAATGAGGTCACAGGACCCCGCCTCTACTAAATGGAAAACAAGGAACAAAGACCTCCTTAACTTACAGCATCACTGCTTGCATTTTCCATTGAGAGCATGATGAAGGAAGAAAAACTCACTTTGAAGGCTTATGCTACTTCTCCAGCATGAACAATTTCACACACGCACAGACACATTACTTTTCTTCCCAGTTACAGAGGTGTCTAAGTCATTGAAACAGAATTGAGTGTCTTAAGTGAAAATAAGATAGTCTCAAATGCAAAGTTGCTATCAGAGGCTATGTCTAGACTGACAAACATCTGTAGAGAGAAACAGTGCAGAGAACCTGATGTCAACATTATGGGTATCTCTGGGTTCATTCTTTCTTGAAACACACTCTGAACTAGCTGTAGTCTGGTCCCATGGGCTGAATGCTCATTTGCAGTTGGAACACATCTTCCAGTTTAGTTTCATCTGAAAGGAACCCAGGTCATGAGCTCCAAGACTGCTTCATGGTGTGAACCAAAGCACAGTAAGTAGGGATAATCAGGAGTATTAGGATTAAAGACTGTGGTACAATGGGTAGCAAAGAACTAGCTCTAGCAACAGAAAATACCGAAATTCAAAAGGCTTTAAAACCCAGGCAATTTCTGTTGTTAAATAACTTATACACACAAAGCATCCTCAAGCGACTAATCATACTTACACCAACACTATGCTCTGAAATAGCAAAGTGAGGTTTACCTTGCCTGGAATGAGCACTGAGAGAGAAAACTTAAAACTGTAGGCACCATCGGGGAAAAAAAAATAAATTCCAGTTTCACTACTGTGATGAATAAATTACTGCTGCATGAGTGTACTATAACTTAAGATCATTCTATTCTTCACCTATTGGTTTAAGTCTACTACACTACTTGCAATATTCAGACGAATCACTGAATTGTTTCTTTAGCTATCCCTCTTGGAAGGTAGTAGGAGCATTAGCATTCCTCAACTCAAAGCTCTTGTATCAAGTGCTTTTTAAAATTTGACAGATATTAACATTTGGGACAAGGAATTCAACCTCAAGGAAATCACCATCTTCCTCTAATGAAATTAGCAGTGCTTTTTAGGCACTTCCTCTGAAAGGTGTTAGTAGTGTTTAAGACAAAACAGATGCTGAAAGCTATTCCTGATGACTGGCTTTAAGGAAAAATCCTTTTTTAACAACCAGGCAGATAGGAAATCATTAACACTCTTAACATTTTGGTGAGACTGGATGATGTAAAACTGAAAACACAGAGACTGGATTTTTTTAGATCCTTTCTGTCTCATCTGCTCAAGTTTATTTCAGCTGAAGAGTGTGGAAAGAAGGGAAGGAATGACACAATTTTTAATTATTTGTTTTCAGGCTTCTTGGTATAGGCTCAGGAATCTCTGTATTCATGGCAGAGTTAATACAGGTGGTACAGAGATTATCCCAAGTACCATTTGAAAGGAAATGAACCACAGCACCTGTGACACAGCTCAGAGCAGGCAGCAAACAAGCTTTCTTATGTTGCTCTGTAGCAAATCAAACCCTCTGAGACCAGTCTACAGATTCTGGAGAAGGAAAGGATTAAAAAGCAAGCACAGCAACTCCTTTATTACTTGGAATCCCTTTATCTTTTTTAGAGTCCCTCTCCCTTGATTTTTGCTATGCTAGGTCAGTAATTTAACACCTTGAAGCTTTCAAATCAAAAGCTAAAATGACCTTACTGTGCTGAATTATTAGCCCAGGATTTGGAGGAAAAAAAAAAAAAAAAAAAAAAAAAAAAGAGGAAAAAGGAGGGGGGGGGCAGATCTCTAAAAACAGAGGCCTTTTGATCAGAGCAGCATCCTGCAGTTTGCTGTAACTCAAGCTGGCCATTCTTATATAGTAGGAATTAAGGACTCCCCCTGCCAGGCAGGGCCCTATTAAAACACAATAGCTGTTTGAAAAGGGTAAGCAAGCTGATATGGATATAATAGGCCACATATTGGGGCCCCTTTCTACTCTGAAATAAAGCTGCTTCTTAGAGTTATGAGCTGGGAAACCTAGCATTCAGGAAGATGGGAAAGGGCGTACAATGGAAGATGGTAAATAGCCCTGCAGAAGCCCTCCAAGGTGCTTAACAGAAAAGTAAAAAAGCCTCAGAGATAAGCATCAATCAGCCAGGACTAGCTCTTTCAGTCTGACCAGGTGCTGTTTCAGACCACACGGTGTTTCAGTGAGTCTGGAAAGGTCTTTCTGGTATAAACAAAGATTTAGTTTTTACAGTAGAAGACACTATGAGTTGCACACCAGAGAGACAGCTGCACGAATACCACTATAACTAGTTTTATGGAGATCATTGCAAGTCGCTACCCAGCTTCCCTCAAAAACCCTTGCCCTTTTCCCCCAAACCTAAAATAAATATATGAAAATTACAGAATTATAACTACACAAAGAAAGCTGCTAACTCTCCAGCTACTATATTTAGTATTTGTTCAAACTGGTCCAACTAGACATTTGGGAGCAAGAAGAAATTCCTTATTGAACTGCTCTGTAACCTATATGCTGAGGGTATGGGAGGTTCAAGTCCTCAGTAAGCATTATTATCATTATTACTATCATCTCCATTCTTTGGCTTCCTTTATTAACCAACAGATGTATTTTTGTCCTCCCTGTCACGCTGCAGAATTCATTCACTAGCTGCAAGATGCTACAGAAACCATGTAGTGAACCTGTGGCAAGGGTGAGAAGATGGCACAAAGAAGAGAGACACTATTAAAAATACAAGCAACACAAGGTAGCGTTCAAATTTCCAGTAGTCTAACGACAACTCTGGAAGTAGCTATGGAATTGACATTGGCTGGAGATAGATTTTGATACCAAAATGTCAATGTCCATTGAAGGAGGAGTATGAATTTGAAAATTATTGACTAACTGCACCCATCTCATACTGCTGAGATCAAAGCATAATGCTGAGTGAAGGCAAACTGGCTTCTCAAAGTTGAGGCCAAAGTGTAAGCAGGAGTAAGGGCCTGCTTGCTCCATCCTGCACGTAGTCTCCTGTATCTCTTATTGTAAGACAGTTTCATGTTTTATAAATTAGACTTTTCATTATTTTAAAAGGCAGCAGCACAATCATGTTACAACTGCGATGATCCAGGAACTACTGAAATATAACTTAATGACTCTTCCGCAACGATTCAATACTGGTGCCATGCATGCAGCTCTTTTCAGTCTTGGTTAGACTGGAGAATTTCAGAAGAAGAAAAAAAAAATGTACAACTAATACTTTCTCACCTATTCAGTTGCCTTGGCAAAAACTATAGCACATCAAAGACTGAGCAGTTTCCAATATTTCCATCATGGCAACAAACGAACCTTGCCAAAATTCCTTAATATAGATGAACCTTCATCATTTGACATTAATGCTAACTCTGCATTTAGAGATTGCTTAACTAACCTATTTGTGCTCACTACAACTGCTTGGCTACAGTGTTGACCAGCTACAGTTTGTCTAATTTATTTGAAGATACACAATAGGATTAATTTTGCAGGACATGAGGTTACTGCAAGTCTCTAAGGCTAATGTATTCTGGAATCTGTACGGTTTCGATGTTACAGGTTCTCTGAAGACATCCAGATTTCTAGAAACTAGACTTTTTTGTTTGCTTTAAAGACAAGGAAGATAAACCAAGTTTTAAAAATGCATTTTTCAGCCAAGCTACAAGACTTTGGTTTGCTATTCATGGAGATACAGGGGCAGTTAAGGGATTTTATCCTATAAAGGATAAGGAATCCTATTACGGGGTCTTATCACATCCCATTGCTGCAGGCATTTACTGATTTTTACAGCTTGGCATATCCAATTTAGGAGAAATTTTGCATTTGTTGGCCTTGTCCACATTGGAACACACGTATTCTTAGCAAGGCAATTAGAAATGCTCAAGATTTTCTGTGACACCGCAACATTTCACAGCCTAAGAATGAATACAAAAACCCAACTTCAATTCTGATCCACCTTTTCTTAAAGTGTTCCTCAAACTTACACTACTTTATTCCAAATTAATACAAAGTCTTATAAGCCTAGATAGATGGAAGCCAAGAACTCCTCTGAAATTGACCTCCTATATATAGAGAGTAGCCTAGACTCACGCCAAAATGGTTCATTAAAACCAGAACTAAACCATATGAGTTAGTAATACAGAGAAAGGTATAGTTACTGAGGAAGGTATCACGCATTCAACAGGAGTTCTCTTACAGCTTGAGACATCAAAAACTTTACTGGAGGAAACAGTATGCTCAAAAAAAAAAAAATTCCTAACAGAAAGTGGTAAAACTATGTCTTGTAATTCTTAAAAAGAAAAAAACCCACCATATAATAAGGGAAAACACATCAATGTGTACCAAACTTCCTATGTTGTTATATTTTTCCAAAGCTCCTATTCTCTAGTGCTTTTCTACTGAATTCCAGGTGCCAATTTCACATTACTAAAACAGTTTTCTTCAAAACATTTATAGAAGCTGCAGGAAATCCAATCCTTACAGCATGTCACCAAGCATGAAAAGAGATTACTGCTTTATATACACATTGCAGATTGTGTGCAAAAGACTGTAAATAGTCCCACTACATCTGTTGTGGATATGTCACTATTTATCTTTCTCATTTTTTCCTATATATTCCAACACAGTGACTCAGCAAACACAGCTGACTGGCTTTCCAGAATGATGGAGAAAGACGCTTGTCAAATAGTGATCTCAGCATCGAATATCTATTTTGCATCGTGGTAAGCTCTACTACAGACCTTTCCTCAGTGGAAGGCAGACAATGTAAGATTGCCACAGTTCACCAATTCTGACTTGAGGGCCCTTTCACTTCTGTAAGAATACAAACTAAAACAGAGCAGAGATTTGTGATCAGAAATGCAAGAACAGGGATAAGGCAGGAACTACCCAATACCACAGATATTAAAACCAAGTAGACTGATGGAGAAAATAAAAAAAAAGACCTTGCGGCATCCCAAAAGGAATATGATGAGCACTATGAAATACTCAACTGATGAAATGAGTTATGGCAAAATAACCACAAAAGTACACATACAGGAGAGTCCTTAAAGAGTTTCTTAGGAACAGCAATGACTTGTATATCTGTTTTGTTGTACTACCAAATGCAGACAGTGGCATGGACTGGGAAGTAGGAAAACTATCTTGGTTATGCACATTTGTGAAAAAATACTTCTCTATTACCTTCTAATCAAGATCAGAGACATAAATTTTCAACCAACCCTAGGATTTTGTCCTTTGCCCTCTCTCCCTAAATTATCCAGACTTGCTTCAAGAATAAATTTACACATTTGAAGTGTGTCACAAAAGTCTGATTTTAACTCTCAGCTGGGATGATGTATACATCTCCAAATTTGTACTAGTAACGTTAAGAACTATGATGAAAAGCAATTAAAAAAAAATTGGAAGCATAAACAGAGTTATGCTAGAGTTATGAACTAAAACTAGACAGAGGATAGTACATTCAACTCTAGCCCAGACAAAAAGCACGAACACAGTTAACTCAGATACACATAGTCCCAATGCTTGTACCATTTGCCAGGTTTCTGGACTTTGGCTTTTGGAAAATTTCGAATGTCTTTTTTTCAGTTCTATTAGCTATCAACACTGCCTATATGCAATTGGCTTTAAGCATCATTAAAGGAAGCTCAATTTCATGGCAAATGTGTTGCATTTCAACATTCAAGACTGTAAGAAGGAATACAAATATACCCAACTACTATAAGGTCTCCGTAAGTTAGTCAGTTCACTTCTGCTGCAACTATTCTGACAAAGACCACAAATAAATACGTAATTTCCATGATGTAAAGGAATAGGAAAGAAGTGGGCAAAGACTGCACTGCTACACCAATGAATACATACTAGAAGCATCATTATCCGACCACACTGAATATAAAAGTTGTGATTGCTTCTCCTCAAAGAGCAAGAGCACTGCACAGCTCAAGTCAGTGTATAACTAAGTGAAGGGTTATCTACAGATCACTACCCTGTGCTGACAAGATGTTGATATCAAGTGCTAACATTCAGATGCTATGGCAACTTCTCTAGATTTTTCTGTTACCAAAACAGTATTAAAAGTTTCCTGAGTGGAGTATATTATTGCACACAGCACCAATGGTAAACATCCTTCATGTTCAATTCTATGTTACTCCTTTGGCTACAAGCCTTCCAAGCTTGTCCTGCTTACCAAAATGATTCTTTACCTTTTCCCCTGCCCCATTTTTCTTTGCAAGGTTTTGAACTCATCTGAGTACCCACTTACCTGTTAGATTCTCAAGAATGTGGGAGGAAAATACTACATTTTCTAATATATTGGCAACATGTATAAACTACAGTGGGAATCAGTGTGTTATTCCCATTAATATATGCATTTTTTTCCAGCTGTTTACTCAACAGCAGTCATCCCAATCAGCATATTTGTCAGGCTAGGACTTGTTGAAATGTTTCTTACAAAGAAACAACTCTGGGAAAAGCAGGAATTCATAGATCCTGTCTGTCAGATGAAGATACCAACGCTGTTTCTGCTGTCAAGCAAGTCTATAATAAAAACATCACGCTTCAGGTGGCAGATCTACAGGTTCTGGACAAAATTTACAGAAATTTAATCACAAATAAACCAAGTTACCCACAACCCCCAAATCTTCCATAGCTCTCATACAAAAAGCATACCTCATGCATAGTAGATGGGGTATTGAAATCCCATTTCTAATATGGGTTGGAAAAAACTTAGATTACAAGGAAGAGACTTTGTCACTCTGACAACTCTTCTCTGTACAGGTAAGACTGGAAGGCAACAAACGGACTTTAACAGAAAGGCTTTGTGTCCATTAGCAACACTAAGTGGAGAAATATGCAACTATTATAGGTTCCTCAGAAAGATCTGTCAACAAATTCAGTCCTGCAAATCCATCCACTTGGTGGAGAGAGACTTTGAAAATGTCTCTCATAGCAACTTATTCACATTAGCTGGAAAATCTGCTCCTTGGAGCTTCTCGCATGAGTGCTGAGTTCATTCTCTTTCCACTGATAACTGAAGAGCAAAGGAGAGGCAGACAGCACTCTTATGCAGTGCCCTAGGGATCACGGAATCCCAAGCAAGAGCCTGTCAGGAATCATCAAGCACATTATCCCAGCTGAGATTTTCTGCCCAAAGGGCTGCTTCACAGCTAGGTCACTGACAGCAGCAGCATCATACTGATCGCATGGCTCTGTGCAGTCTTGCATTGAGTGTCATAATTTTGCCTTTTTCTCTCCAGAGCAGAAGACACGTAGGAATCCTGAGAGTATTTGAGAAACACGTGAAATATAATTTTTGCAATTGCTCATAAGATTATATCAGAAAGAATATCAACATTTTCTGTAAGAACCTGAAGTATTGTTATCTCCCAGAGGCTACTGAGTTACTCAAAACCAATACACACAGAACTAACACTAAAAAAAAAAACCCAAAACAACCAACAACACCCCTCCCCCACAGAGTCTTACTGAGAAATTCTAGCAAATGGCTCAGAAAGGGAATCTGGCACAACCTGTAAAAGCCCTAAGGACCTTCTCAGTAGTATACAATTGTATAAAGCACAGAGAAGACATTCTACAATGCTAGATGCTGTAAAGTATATGCAGTACAATATCATTTCTGTCTTGACTAGCTTACGCTATCCTTGCAAACAAGACAGAACAAGTTATTGTGAAAAGGGGAAAGATGCAGAGCAGATGATAGCAAGATCATAATCATGATAAGGCCTACATACATAGAGATGTAAAAAGAAAATAAATAAAAAAAATTGATGGCTCTAAGCTAGCTCTAAGAATCTCTCCTCTTTATAAGCAGATAATTCAGCTTATTTCCAGTTGCCAATTAAGGTTGTCTTCAGTGAGTGACTTATTGCTCATGGGCATCCCATCTGTCCCATCCCTGGCCCTTCCCCCTGCCTTTCCCCCCCCCCAAGGGTACTGAGATCATTTTAAAGAGGAGGACATTGTTTACTCTACAGATTTATTTAGGTAATGCTGTATAGCAGTACAGGACTGAACAAGCCAAAAGTTGTTCTGACACCAAAGCCTGTGTCATTGCTATTGCCAGAGAAAGCCAAGAGAGCAGTATCATATTTGTCCCTAAGGAATGAGTTGAACAAATTGTTCCAGCCAATTCAGACAGCAAGAGAAAATGAGATACTTTCATTGCTAGAAATTGATACTTCTCACCATGATAACATCTTCTTATCCAAGGATCTCAAACTATATAGCACTGGCAGTGCTGTTACTCTGAACAAAGCAAACGTTCCTTTGTGTAAAACAGGGCTCTACACAGTGCAGACCTGGTATTTTGAATTGCCAGGCACACAACAGATCTAAAGGCAGTATCTGACCACCAACCTTCCAAATGCACACATCACAGACACCTTCTCAGATAAATATTAGCAAACTGTCACACAAGATCCAGCCGGGGCACTGCAAGTTAGAGCCAGCAGAAACATCCTTTACAGTAAAAGGGGATCTTAGACATGAGCTTGCAGAGCCCAATGGAAGTAGCGATGCATCTGCAAGCTAAAAGCAGGCTGTCTTTCTCAATCATGCTCCAGCTGGCAGGTAGTCAAGGAGACATTTCACTAGAAACAAAAGAAAACAAGAAACATTTTGGGAGAAGAACATAGACAAAAAATGCCTTTTCCCATGTCTCCAGTTCACTTGTTTATCAAACAAACTGTACAAGTGATAGGAAGAATTTCCTGTCCAAGGTAAGTTATCACTGGTTAGTATTTCTGAGCTTTCCAAAAAGTCTTGAAGAGAGTAGCACATCTGCCTGCAAGCTGGAAAAGAAAGTTTCAAGCAAAGGGTTAGCCCAGAAGAAAAGCAAAAATTACTAGTAGGAAGTCTCTTGGTCAATTTTTTTGTTGCTGTTGCTTCTTCTAGCTGAAGTGGAAAAAAGCCACGCAGGTTCCCTTTAATATCCCAGAAAATAGAAAGTGGGATGCTATGCACATTCCCTCTGCGTGACCAAATGCATTAGCATGGGGGCCCTGTTTTTCTTCAGTACAGGAAAGATCAAGAAAACAGGATGATAAATAATGCATAGGAGGAACATGTCCCTTTAAGATATGCTGGCACAGAAGTTAGGCTGGAAGAAGTAAAGCAGCATTAGTTTGTAATTACACAGAGAACTTTCAAGAATCTGCATTTCATGGAGATTCAAAAGCAGAACAGAGATTTCTTGGGTTGGTAATGCACAAATACCAGTAGCATTTCAGCATATCTATAAAATCAAGACTAGTCCTAAGTGAGACATAATTTTACTCATTTAGCTTAAAGATGTGGATTAATTGGCAGAAAGGTGATTGATCCCTATTCCTGTAATCGTCAGGAGTGAGTCGGATGAGGGGAGCTTCAAGGAACTCCCAAGATTGAAAGCAGATGTCCACATGATTGGGACAAACGAACAATGGAATAAAGTGGGAGAAAAAATATCCTTGAAGACTAAAAATATTCTGGAAGGAGAACTGTAGAGATGAAGGTCAGCCCTCTGCAATCAGCAGTCCTGGTGCTAGGCTGGGGATAGCAGTGGAATACATACCCAATTTCATTTCCTAGAAACACTCATTGCCTGTATTACTTACTGCTCCATACAGAGCTACATGAACACATAGTTTTCAGCTCTGAAATTTCACTCAGGTAAGTTAAACCCTCAAAGATTTTCTTATTCACCCATAAAAATAGTTGTTGAAACTAGCATAAAGATTTTAAGTGACTCACGGCGAGATAGGACATTGCAATGCATGATGGAAATGTCATGATTGCTCTTCAGTGGTGAATCCAGCAAGAGAGGTCCATGGAATACCACTCTTGAAAAATGTGCCCTCTAAGAAGAGTTTGGAGAATATTTAATACCCATCCTTGACACATTAACTTCATTATTTTGGAAAAGTTACAGAAGTCGTTATTTTATCCCATAAACACTAAAAAAAAAAAAAAAAAAAAAAAAAGGAAAAAAGTCACTTGCTTGAGCCTACTTGCTAGCTTTCTAAACCCTGGGCTTGGTCTCTAATTTTAAGTGAGCATAAATAGGGAAAGCACAATGTGAAAAACTGGACATCCTAATACCAATATTTTCAAAATATACACATGCCAATCCTCTCGCTTAGAGTAACTTGGAACAAGGAAAACACTGGGACACTGCACATGAACCTTCTGGAATCTCACAAGTTATTTTTGAGTTTGAAGATACTGAGATTGAAGATAAAAATCAAGATCAAGCTTATCTGCTTGGCAGAGCAATGCAAAACCAGTGTAGCCTTCAAAGCACAGCCCAAACAAATGTTGACAGTTGCATGGATGAATAGAAGTCTATTGGGCAGTGAGGACTCACCACTAAGCCCTGGAGCCAGTACATATGACACTTTTGTAATAGGAAACTGGGTCTACCTATACCCATATTGCTGATCATTTATTCTCCACTTTAAATAAAGAATCCCACATTTCAAATCCTAAAGAGTTTCACAGCTCTCAAAATTACTAAGCCTGTTTGTGCTTTGGTACAGGGACAGTTTGATCTGCTAAACTCTAGACATACTATAAAAGGAATAAAGAAAAAAAAAAAGAGAGAATGACTAGTTCTGTGTAAATCACAGAAAAAACAGACATGCAGCCTTTTCTTGTCTTTCAAGAAATCAGAAGCTCCACAGAACACTCAATGCAAACAAAAATCATTTTAGGAATTCACATCTTTGAAAATAAATGGGGAAAAAATAATCTCTAGCACCTAAGTCAGTCAGAGGGTTGTGCTCTATGGTCATGGTTTTGTTTGTTATAATGAGCTTGAATTACTATTTATTCTTTCAAAGGTAGAAGAGGAATAGGAAGTTAAAAGCAAGGGTTATCATGTCATGATTAAGAAATATTATAGAGAAGCAATGTGAGCAGTTTCGAAAAGTGTGGAAGAGCTCTTCGCTCACCATTTATTTTTAAGTATATATGATCATAAGTTTAGAAAAGGCCCTGAGGTGTCAGCTTGAAAGAAGGTGCAAACCAAATCCGATCTGGAGAAATGCCTGAATGATGACTTCAGATGGGTATTTCAGAGCCACCTTGCCTTCAACTCTGGTAAAGAAATCCTGTCAGTGGGTGGAGGTCATGGTAGTCATGGTCTTTATCTTTCCTAAGTTCTTGTTTACTGACTACTTGTTCAGCTGACTAATCTCAGCATTACCTTCTGTGGAAAGTCACCTATATCAGTTGGTGTATCATGATTCCCATCACACCAAGTGCACAGGTTGTACCTTCATTTGCCCCCAAAACCTACTCTCGGTGATTAATTCTTCCCAACCGTTGCTTAACAGTGACCACTATAACTTACTCAGAACACATAATTATACTGTTCATTGGTTTGTATAGTAAGAGTTTCATTCTTGTTGTGCTCTACGGTCATGGTTTTGTTTGTTATAATGAGCTTGAATTACTATTTATTCTTTCAAAGGTAGAAGAGGAATAGGAAGTTAAAAGCAAGGGTTATCATGTCATGATTAAGAAATATTATAGAGAAGCAATGTGAGCAGTTTCGAAAAGTGTGGAAGAGCTCTTTGGTAACATCAACCTTCTTATAAAATCCATGTAGTACCAAATATTATTTGCTTCTAAAACAGATTTCTGAGGTCTTTTAAAGTCAGTATTCATTCTAGTTACACTAAGTTACAGAGAAAGGTTAACAGTAAACTAAACAGCCTTGATAAGCTGCTTGATTCTTCTAGAAAAATTGCCTTTATGCTGTTTTGCATGGTCTTCCACACTTTGCAACATGGATGATTCACTCCAAGTGAAAGTTGGAAGTACTTTGTTAGGAGCAAAAGAGATAAGGTACTACCAAGAAACCATATTTTCTTGTTACAATGCCATCTACCTAAAAGATCTGTTATATGAACAGATGTAGCAAGATGGCCCATATCTTACCTCCTCTGCCAAGATGGTCAAAACCATGCTAGTCTTGAACTGCTTGTTTCCTTATCTCAAAAAAAGAAAAAAAGCTTTCAGAATTTCTCCTCAGACTTGCTGCAGTATTTATCTTACTCATTTAACAGCGACAATCTCAGTTGTTTAAAAGTTGAAAATGTGCATGGGTCAAGAAAATATAATGCAAGTTGTCCAGTCAAACTAGCAAGTTACATCTCATTTGGAGATTAGATGGACACTGATGTGCAGGAAAAAAAACAAAACCAAAACTGTGGTCAACTGAGAAAGCAAGCTACTCCTGTGCTTTGAGATGCTCTTCCACTGCTGTATTACAGAGATTGTTGTGAAATACTCTGCACATTGATTTGCCTCAGAAAAAGATAACGGAAAAGGAAGCAAGGAAAGATTTTTAAATGAACATCAAAAGACAGAAACATATAACCACTGCAAGCACACACATTACCAAGAGATCTTTAATGAAGCTACCTGGAAGAGTTTCTGATGTTGTGCAAGACACCAACAAGTTGGCAAAACATACAGCAATTGGCTGAGTCCACATCAACAACACTGAAGACCAGCACACGGTTCTTCCCCAAAAACACTCTTTCCAAATTAGTAGAAAGAGATTATCTGTGCCAATTATTATGTTCATTATTTAAGGATTTATGCATGTTTTAAGGGAGGAAGAGGCTTTCTATTAAAGCATTCAACAGGACAACAATCACACAAGGAGACAAAACAGTTCAAATTCACACTCAGAAAAACAAAGAATGAATGCTGCTGAAACCAGAAGCAGTCTCTGCTTTTGACACCAACAGCCCTGATTAAGGCAAGCAGAATTTGGGTTTCTATATGCTTTTAAAAGCTCTGTTCCCCAAAGTGACTGCTTCACGTTAATGCTTGTAATAGGAGAAGTACTGAACTGTATGAAACCCATGCACGTTTCTGAAACATGCTCAGGCAGCCCTTGGCTAACCCAGTGAAACCCAGCATTCACAACATAATCAGCATGTGTCCAGCTCCATTCTCCATGTACCCTGCCTGTTTCCAAAAGCCTCCCTCAGGCTGGCCCTATTGGCAGCATCCTGATGTACTTACTATTCAGTGAAGAACCTGGCAATGCCATACTGACTAATATCTTCTCTGTTCTCCAGCAGCTGGCTCACTGCATCCTCCATGTACGTGAGGACATGTCTTTGAGCTGCAAATAAAAGACAGTAAGAGACAGAAATTAGAATACAAGGGGCCTGCAAAGCCCAGAGCCAGACTAGCCTAGCTGTGTGCCTTACACAACAAGCCAACAAGCATTTTCTCCCTCAGTTACAGAGTAGAAGTTTCATTCTCCTACATATAGATAGTAAAACTCCTGACCTAAATCCTGCTTTCTTTCCTGGCTACATAGAGCTAGTCATTAACAGTGCTGACCTTTTTTTTTTTTTTTTTAAATCCCCCGAGATTCTGGAAGTGAAAGAAGAGGAGAAGTTGTGAGACTGCCTCGCTGGAAAATGCTTACTCAAGAGGAGTTCCTGATCTCTGTTCTGAGTCACAGTCATCTTTCATATACAGATGGTCAATGCTGTATCATCTATGGTGCTGTTGCAAAGCTTTAGGTGTTCCCTGCCCTTCCCTCCTTACCAAAGCCAAGTAGCTCCAGGGTTGTTCTATAAAGTTTTTTTTCCTAAAGGTGCAAATAAAAGTACATCTGTTTCCATACAAGCATCAGTGAATGTTCTTGGAGTGGCAGGTGGGGAACAGGTCTCAATGCCAAGAGAGATTTATATTGCTCAACAGTCAGTCTCAAATAACTGCCTAACTCAAACATAAGGACATTTCAGAAGTGGTGGACCTGCCAGTACCAACCACAGAATGCCACTCACTTATAAGACTCCTGAGTAAAGATATTTTGGTATGACACAAACCATTTTGCTGCTTCTACAGAGGGCAGACTCTGTAAAAATCAAGCATTTGCCAGGGAGGAAGCAGCACAGATTTGCCACTGAGGCCCTTTGATGTTTTTGGCTAGAAACCAAGTTGGAGCAACAAAGAGCTGAGTCTGGGGTGATGCGCCAGCTACCAAGCAGTAGACTTTCCAAGTCTACAAGTTCAACAATCAGAAGACAAGTCACAACGAACCCAGGAAAATCGTTCCTAACCTGGAAAGCACACAAACCCTGTTCCCAAAGCACGCACCTCCATCCTAAACACGTATGTTACTGCACCTTTGCAAGTAGTGTCGTGTCCTAAAAAGAGCAGGAGAAAACCCTTAGGGGATATAGGAAAGGCAAAGGCTGTTCTTGCTCCTTGCCAATCTGCTCTAGACTTGGCAGCATCATCCCCTCACCAGCAACTGGGCAACCTCAGACCCACATCAATATTCTTCAAACCATTTTAATTCATGCTTAATATCCTGGTAAGCATCAAGCCTGCGCCACTTGATACACAGCATAGAAGTCCCTTTCATCTTAGTGTGGGGCAGGTGGACTTCAAGAGAGGCCCGGAAATGATTATTCCCAGTGGATATAGTGATTAAAAGTATGTATGAACATTGATTGCTATCAGGGGATTTCTCTGCCTAGAACACTTTTCAGGACAATGGTAAAATTGGTTAAGCACACCCTGGAAAATACCTTGCAGCTGATAGCAAAATGGTGAGCCAAAGGTTCAAAGATATCATCTGGCACTAAAAGATACAGGGCGTAGCTTTATTTAATTATTTTAATGCAAAGGAATAAATTTAATTTATGTGAGTGATTAAAGAAAAATAGCTCTGCGCACCTGTGTCCCCTGAGGGAGGAATGAGTCGTGCAACTCAGTCACAGGCTCAAGATAACAGCAACTGGGTAACTTTATTTCAGCCCATCCTTCCTCCCTCTTGCAGCCCATCTTACTCTCAGAAACTGTCTTCCCAGGCCCCTCTTGAGCTGTCAGCTGTACCAGATGAAGGCAGGAAATGGTACTAGCAGACAGGCTTCCACTCATCTCAGCCTGCAATAAACTTCTGCTCAACTGCAAAACCATTCTCAAAACTTTGTGGGGAAGTATACACTCCTCCTTTCGCAGAATAGCCCCTATCAATGAAACATTTTTTTGTTATTTTGCTTCTTTAGAGTCATTAGCCTCTCCCCTAAAAGCCTGTGGGAATAGACAAGCACAGCCTCACAGTGCTACACAGCACAATGGGGCTGACCTCTATAACAAATACCTTTGAGCCTGCTCCTGGAGAATAAATTAACTTTCAACACAATTTCAGATGTTTCTGTCACAGTTAAAAATGTACACAAATATATATGGATCACTGTTGAATATAGTTGCTGGTAAAAGGATATTTCTGTTAAGCTTTTTGTTGCATGGCCTAAGGATCCTGGCAAAGAACCTCTCTCTCTGTTTCCCAGAAAACAGGTAGAGGCGTGGAGGAGGGAAGAAATTGGTGAGTGGAGAAGCTGAAAGAAAATAATAGCACTTGCAATCTCCTTGAGAAGTCTGTCTCTGATTTTTCAGTTGCTGTGCCATTTTCCAGGTAGCACAGTTCACACTGCCAAACCAAATTCCAGCTCTGGCTTCCTGTTCGCTGGCTGCCCAGTTCCATGGAACAGTACAAGTAGTATGTTTTATAACCCAACCAACTCTACCCTACACAGAAAAGTCACAGAATAAAATTTAATTTGCAGGCAGGTCCTAGCAGGCCAGAGAGGCAAAATCAAGTGCCAGGAGTCTGGTTATAGCAAAATAGTAGTTCCATAATTTATACAAATGGTACTTTCCATAACAAACACTGGAATCATACTGGAATGTTAACTATTTGTGCAAGCAGAGTTAAAAATCCATGGCATCCTGTGCAAAATAAATGGGATGATTCATATGTTTTTAACAATTTCAATCTCTTTGAAAAGGGAGGGAGATAATCACAGAATACCAGGTTGGAGGGACCTTGATGATCATCTGGCTCAACTGTAAATGGTGTATCGGTATACATGTTGCTCGTATCTTTGAGGCTCACCTTGCAATAATAAGGTAGCAAGTCCAATTCAGAATGTAAAGCCCAAATGCTCGTGCAACTGTGCTATTCACAGCTTGCTGTCTCTACTAATTTTCTTCATGATAGAACTCCAGTATACTGCAGCTTCCACGCAGGTGGTATTACAACAGGTTATCATCCTCAGCATTTATTTGTTTATGGATTATTGCAACAAAGGCTCTCCTCCCTACTCGTTCAAAACCTTCCAAGTTAATGGTTCATGTAACCCATATTTGCTAAACTCTTGTGTGAAATCCCATGCACCTACCCCAAACAGTAACTGTGCCTGCCACAGTCATTTGGTAGGTGCCACTCTTTGCTGTCAGCAAGCTTTGCTATCAGGCAGCTTTCACAGAAAGATCTGACAGTCTAAGTTCACAGAAGAGTCTTCTGGCAGCCCATGACCTGGATGCTAAGTAGATACCTTTGCACAGAGTATCTTAATTCTTATCGCTAAACCACTAACAATGATGTTACACTTAGAGCCTCTGTCCTATCAGCAGCAGTATATACAGTACAGCTCATTCCAAATTGGCTACTGCAGCACTTCAGAGAACAGCCTCTGACGGTACTACTACCACATTCACGTGCTCATGCACCCAAGGTTCA
This sequence comes from Aramus guarauna, assembly GCA_013400195.1. NCBI lineage: Eukaryota > Metazoa > Chordata > Aves > Gruiformes > Aramidae > Aramus > Aramus guarauna. The sequence goes on from VXBL01008802.1 coordinate 176,095, forward strand.
AAGCAAATTTTTGAATCAATGCGCTTTTGGTGCAGAACCAAATTCAGGGCTAAACAGTGGATGTTCAATTTCAGCACAGCCAGATCGGGTCATATAAACCTGTAAGTATGTATATGTAAAAGGCAAAATACGAGTTGCATCCACAGTTAATCCACAATCTCTGCTGACTTCACTGCAACAGATTAGACAATCACAACTAATTCCATTTAGCCATAACTGCACCAAATAGTTTTGCATGTGTATTTAAACTAGTAAAAATAGTCCTTTTATAACCACCGAATGACTTTTTTTGAATCTTCTTATGAGAACAAACAATCCACTAATTCATAGGTTTGATTACAAAGATTTTAAAAACAAGCATTGATACCCAAAAAACTTGGAAGGAAAAGGAAAATTTAATGCAAATAATACCACTGCATGAAACAGAATATATGCACTGAAATTCTCAGAGCCAGAAATTCAGGAAGAAGGAAGGAAGTACATATCACCTTTAAGTCACAATATTGCATATATGCAATATTTTTATTATTCAACAGTGCTCAGGAACGGAGAGGATTAAGACCTTGGAAGTGCCACAGTACTGTCTATGTCAGTTACATGGTACCTACTTTAGCACATATTGGCAACACGACCACATTAACCATACTATTGTTGAATATTAGTTTCCTAGTTTTACAACTTAGATGCATCTCTCTCATAAAGTGCACCAAACAAGGTGAAGGTATGATTGGAATAAATTGGTATCAAATCATACCTTTTTTAAAGGAGCAACAGAACAGAGCCCTGCAGCAGAGGTAAGTATTTATCAAATTATTATCAAATCAGCTAGCTACATCATTGCTCAACTCTTCGTGAGAGATGACTTCTTCTGGAACATGAGCTGTCTACCAAAACAATTTGTACTGTATGCACATAAGAGGCCTTTTTTTTTTTTTTTTTTTCTTTTTTTATGGCTGGTTCATTCCTGGCATAACTTAGTATGTTGAAAAATCAGGAGTGGGAATTCCTGGATAATAAGACCAACTTTTGTTAATTATTTGCCTCCTCCTCAACTGAAGTGCCAAAAATACACACTATTTGATGCAATTAACATTATGATTCATTTCAGTTATCAGAAGTTCAAGAGCATAATAAGCTTTAATGTATTTGGAATATTTCTGGCATTTTTTAATCTCTAAGAGTGTATAGCGTAACAGCTAAATACCCTTTCAGTATTTATTCTAAACTGGAGCTTAACTAAGGACATTGCTGTATTATGCACATTGGAAAGACACATCTACAGTAACACAAAATCAATTTCATGCAAATATTACCAAAACAATAATGATGTGAGTGGGAATTAGTAAGGATAGAAACTGCAAGAATAAAATCACATCAACTCTGGAAGTTTTTCCAGAATTAATGGTCTTGCAGGATGCTGTTTTTAATCTTTTCAGATATCATTAGCAATATCTGAAGAGATTAAATCCCTAAGGAATGGCCTGAGCAAGAGAAGTATGTAAACAAAATAACCAACATAAAAGCTAAATCACTGTACAGCTGTAGTTCCTCCTAGCTTTGCACAGTTTCACAGTGTAATTTCCTATTAACCCTCAAAAAAAGTTTTTTTTCTGAAGGACAGAACATGTAATGAAGTACAAGCAGACCTTGTCATACCAGAGATAACACTATGATGTGAGACATGCACTGTTACTCAGGCACACATGCTAAGCAGCCACACAGCACAACTATATTGCATTTCGTATGTTCACAATTTCAAAACCACTTTCAACAAAAAAGTTAAGAAATGTTTCAGTTTATAATTTAATCTTGACCATAACTGAAAATTTGTTTCAAACAATTAATCAGCATTTTAATCACAAGCCATGACATTGTACTCTTTCAGTTTGCACTCCTGAGGCTGCACACAAGACTAATTGTTCAAGCCCCTCCAGCAGACCACTTCCTGCAAAATGTCACACAGCTGCTACAAATCACCACCTCACCAATGCAAAATTGTTAAGTTATTGGGTTTAAATACAAAAAAAACCAAAAACTGAATTTATGCAGCATATTATTAACACCGTGGAAGTAATTGTCATTCTAGCTGGTTATAAGGGCATTAAGTAGCCTAATGTTCCCTACTTATTCCTCCTGAAAAAAAAAGGACTGTGTGCTCTCCAGTTCTGGAAATCTACCTAGATCAGGACCATATTTCACCTGTTGCCTTTCAAGTTAAGGTGGAAATCTTGTAGTGCAACAGCAGGTTTGGGGATGAAACTGCCATCTTTTGGAGGAAGTATTAGACTGAGTCTAAGAAGATTAAAACATATCTAACATTTCTATAAGCAAAATCTTACGCATCAGTGGGGAAGTCATTCATCTTCCACATTATAGTCCTTCTATCTGTACAACAGAGAAAGAAATAGAAGTCTAAAAAAGAAAAAAAAAGGCATTCTCTTCTCATTTTAGACCATAAGCTCTTTCGGCCAGAGTGCCTCACAGAAGCTCATCAAATATCTAAACTGGGAGAAGACTCAATATAAGCTGAAATGTCTGGATAACAACATAACTTATACACTAATTATGCTGTTAAAGAAAACAATTGCACTTGGACTTTCCAACTCAGTATTTCTTAAGACTGTTTAGAAGAAGAGTAAACCCTAGGTACCTGCAAAGTCTCTACATAACAAAAGTTCTCTGCTGAGAGCGACTCAGTTTTGTAAAAGCCCCAATATCATGTATACATTCTTTCTAAGCATGAAGCCCAAGACTTCTTATGAGAGAGATGAGGAAACATGACCATGTTTCTGGCACTTAATAGCCCTCTGCTTTACTGATAAGACACTTCCCTAACAGACTATTTGTGTTCTTATATGTCTTACATTGGCAAAGGAAGAAAAGAAAGCACATCCTGGAGTTGGGGTGTAGAGGGGAGGACAATCCAGAGAAAAATAAAAGTTCAGAAATTTGCAGTAATCTACTGCTTTTTCTCCATGACAGGAAAGGGTGGGAGGGAATACAATTTAAAGTTTCAGAAGACAGCTGCACAAGCAGAACAATACACTAAATGCTCCATTGCCTGCTATAAATAACTGAGCAATCACCAGTTATTAAACCATAATGAGGAAGGCATGGAAAAGTGTCTCAAATAGGCCTCATTTTGCCTACTGTAGTTCCAGTTTCATCCGTCAAATGAGAAACACATTTTCATCACTACCCCAAACAATAAGTGTTGTTTATTCAATGAAAAAGCTGATTAAAATGTCCTGCTTGTTACAACAACATCTTCACTGTAGCCTTTCTGCCAACTCTGTGGACCACATCTCCTTTTCTGTTCACTGAGCATCAGTCATCTCTGTTCTTCTAACTACTATCTCACAATCATGAGATGTGTTGCCCTGAATTTTATTTTCCAAGAACTCTGCTGTACTAAAGTTTTGCAATTATTTTTCATCTTAAGTGAATGCTTAATTCTCTCCCTGTTCACTTTATTTTAATTCACAACTGCTTTTATTTCCCTCTTAGAAACCAAATTGGACGTGGAAGAATCATCTCAAAAAAAAGTAATGCAGCAAATAGCATGTAAAGTTATTTTGGCCACTCATTTTATTTGTTGGCTTGGTTTTGATACTGAAAAAGGAAAAGCAGAGGAAGAGGTTAGGTGAAGCTTGCCCATTCGAGGTCAGGAAAGACAGTGCCATCTGATCTGGGAGGCTCACAGAGTACTTTATGTGGCAGCCTGGGGCAACACAACTTCAGAATGAAATTACAGAAAGTGAAACTTATCACAGTTGCTTACAACCCCACATCAGACAACTACATTAACAAGACTTTGAGGCACGCAATAGAACAAATCCAAAGAATGGTGATTTCGGAATGCCAGGTCAACGTAGAAAACATAAAAGTATCTTATGAAAGCGCGTAGGGAGATGTGTTTATTTTGGAGTGGAAGAGATCAGGTTTTGGGGGTTTTGTTTGGGTTTTTTAACTACTTTCCTACAGCTAATACACAATTCATTCAGCAGGATCTGTGAGCAGTTTGGTAAGTTACAAAGTCTCACCAAGACAAACATTGTTATTGGCAACATTTACAGCTAATAACAATACCATCACGTAGCAGACCCTTCCCCCCCTCAATAGACAACAGATATTGTAACCTAAACAGGAGGATATACTAAATGATCAACAGAACAGGCTCTTATACAAGGTATTTCTCAACCTGACATGCTCACATGTGTGTCTTTTTCTGACCTCAATATCAGAATAATTTAGAAGGTTTTACAAAATGAAAAGGGAATGATAGATCAGCAGGTGGAATAGAGATAAAAGGAGGCTCACTTTAAGGAGGTTAATAAAGCTGCTTGCACCTAACAACCTTGCACACCTCTTAGTCTTATTTCTCAGCTTCAGATGTGAAACAGAATACTGGTTTATTCTTACAGTTTAAGAATTTTTAGTTTGCTTCCTAGATTGTTTTGAGTGATTCAATCCTTACTGATAAGTTTTACACATGTAAAAGTTAAGTGCCTATTTCATTAAAAACAATTAAATGAACCTAAAACCAAGTTGGCTCATTTAAAAAAAAAAAAAAAAGAAAATTTCCAAGTTTCAGCCTAGAGCAACTCTGAAAAAGTTACGAGTCTCTCTCTTAATGTGTAGGTTGAAAATGCTGACATAGTGTGATAGAACAGCATGAAACCAAAGGGTGTATCTATATGGCACACTGTGATACTGTTCTCAAATACCTGAACTAGCTTCAGAATTGAAATCAGCAATGAGAACTTCAGCAAAGTGAGTCTCCTGAGAATCACTCAGAACAAAGCACTAAACTCTTATTTCTGCCTTGCGTTTCCTTACCATAGAACAGCATTGCAGCAACCTAGGTATGCACAAAGTGCCCTACCAGCAGCCTAGCAGCAACAGCACAGAGATCCTACTCTAACACAAATTAGATCACTCCTTTGCTTAAATACCTCATCTCTCTTTTGTGCTAGGATGTGCTTTGCAAGAACAGTCAGATCCCTCCTCATTGACACTGTTGCTAGGCTAAACAAACTAAGCTTTTTTGGTGTCCTCCCTGTGAGGCAGGTTTCCCATTTACTGGAAACCAGCAGTGTTTCTCTAGTCTTGCTCCATTTTGACTTACCGGAGATGGCAAAATCATGGTGGAGCAAGTAGCACAAACCAACTCATGCCATTTCTGACTTTTCCGTGTACAAGAAAACCACAGTAAATTATGTATACCTGTACAACAGTTATTACCAAACAGTCTCTTGGGCCTAGAAAGTAATGGCTGAAGAGTTTAACTTCAAAAATAGTCTTGAACATGTTCCAAATGCTTACTACTTGTAATTTATCCCCTCTTTAGCAATTAAATGAAGTCATATTGACTTTATTCCATCCTAATTATTTTTATTTGACACATTAACACCGAATCACTTTGCTCTTTATTTTCTTGGAACATCAAGCAGTAACACAAACTGTTAGAGCCAGCTTAAAAGGCTGTGGTCTGTAAGGGAGCATCTGCTTCATAAGTTAAAAGATTTCAATTTTATGTGCGGAACATTACCAACACTACCTTATTTCAGAAGAAAAGCTGACATTCAAACCATCTCCCAACATAAGAACAGCACCCCTTCCAACGTTAGGAAAGGAGCATCAAATAAGCTTGCTCATAGATCTGTGAGCAAACCAGGTTGGTAACGGCTAAAAGAGGTTACAGGCTGCCATCGAGCAGCTGGACGCTGCTTGCCTCTACTCACACGGTGCCAACGAGACGGGGGGGAGGCCGCAGCTCACCTCCCTCACGCCGGCGCTGCCTGAGCGGAGAGCACACCGGAGGGCACCGGAGCGGAGCTCCCTGCACCCAAGAGGGCCCCGCAGCCCTCCCGCCTCAGGGGAGCAGCCGGAGAAGCAGCGCCCTACAACACCGACCTGTAACACTCCGGTGTTGCCCCCTCCTCAGCCGAGAAGGCGGACACGAAGTCACTCCGACCCGCCTCGGCCGGCCCGGGGACGCATCGCGGGTCTGAGGCCTCTCACTGCTGTCGCCGGGAAAGCCGGGCCGCAGCCACCCCCGGGCCCACCGAGCCCTCCCCACACCGAGCCGCAGCATACCCAGGGGACCGAGCCCTCGGGGCGCTGCCACGCCGCGTCGCCCCGCTCCTTACCCAGGTACTCAGGCCCCGGTAGCGAGAGCCGCTCGGGGCTCAGCATCCTCCCGCCACCGCTCACTTCCCGGCTTCCGTCCGTTTCCAAGGCGCCCGACGCTCCCAGCGCTCAGGGCCCGGCGCTACTCGGCCCCTCGCCCCGACTGGGAACACGCCTCCACGCCGCCAGGGTTCCGCGCCCAAAACCGCCCTGTCTCAGCCCCCGTCCTGCCCTGCCACCCCCGAGCGGGGACGCCTCGGCTTCCTCCCCTCCCAGGCCGGCCGGTCTGCACAGGTCAGGGGCTGCGGGCAAGGCAGGGAGGCCATGAGTGACCTCGTGGGAAGGGTCTGTGGAGGAGCGTGTTGACATGGTAGCCTGGCCTTGACTAAGAGGCTGTGGGCAACATGGCGGCCTGGCTGTGAGGAATGGGGCGGTGGGCGATGCTCTGGGCGTTATGCACCAGGGCCGAGGGACACCTCAGAAGGGGAAGAGCTAGTGAAGATGAAGAGCCAAAATGGCACGAGGGGATGCATGTGTAAAGTCATTCCGGTTAGATTTAGGTTGGAAAACAGAAGGTGTCTAATGCCAGGGGCTGTTGGGTAACAGCTGTGGGGAAAAGACCCTAATTTCAAGGTGAATAGTAATAAATTAATGAAGGGCACTGTGCAGCACCCTTATCCAAGGGAGCAGGGACTGAACAGGGTGACCAAAGAGGTCTTTTACAGCTGTGTCCTTCTGACCATACCATTCTGCCTTTTCTTGCTCCGGAGAGGGAGGTGTGGGGAGCGTCAGGAAATGTCCTTTGCTCACAGGAAAGTAGGAAGCAGCAGCAAAGTCCTGAGCCACAGGGCTCTTCCTGTTCTTGTCTGGGAGCTTGTCTGGGAATGGCCCTTGTTTCGGGGATGTAGGAGAGGAAAAGCTCTTCACATGGCTGGAAGCAACCCTGCTGGGCTCATCTTCCCCAGAAGCTGATGGGGCTAAAATTCCCAAATTCCTTTGCAGTTTCTTGCATCACCATTACAGAAATCCCAGCCCAGGATGTAATCCCAGGAGGTTGGGTTTTTGCTTTTTTTGTGTTTTTTTTTTTGTGTTTTGTTGTTGTTGTTGCTGGGTTTGTTTGTTTGAAAAAAAAGTTCCGAAAGTGTTGTCTGTGTTTTTACTGAGAAATGCGAAAGAGCAGAAATTAAATAAAGCGCTTGTTGCATACATATAACCTGCCTTTATTCAACTAGAGAAAAAAGGTGAGCATGACTGTTGGCAACTCATCTTTAACCAATACTCAAAGGACAGCCACAGTTAAAAAGGGCAAAGAGGGTGTTATAACTTACCTATTCATAAACAGATACACCCCACCCCAAATTGCCTGGACCACTGCCCTGTCTTTGGCTTGTTCTATCTTTAAAAGGGTATGGCTTAGATATAAATATTTCAAAGATGGGTAGAGAGAATAATTTAAGAAGCAGACAATGAGACAGTCCAGTGTGATGATTGGAAAAGTGTAAGATTGTCTTAAAGAGGATAGGCTTAACGTATAAAATGATTTGTGCTACAATGAAGCTTGTTTTAAAAGTGGTATTTGTTCAGTTTTGCAGTTTGTTCATTTGGTTATAGGTTATAAATTTAAAGATGGGAAATTTTTTATAATAGATGCAGTTAACTTGTAGAATACATTGACACAAGATATTTTTAAAGCCAGGAATTCAACAGAATTTAGAAAGGAAGTAGATATTTTCAAGCAGAATGAGAAAACTCAGGATTATGTTGTTACATATAAAAGCATAGGGGGGGAAAAAAGAGCACAACATTTGTAGGAATATGAACTATCCTACTTCACAGTGAAGCCAATTATCTGACTAATGAGGGTTTGGAAAATATTTTTCCTAACATGATGTCTATTCCATAACTGCTCACTTTAGGGTTTCTGGCACTTTTCAGTGAGGTATCTGGTTCTGGGCCACTGTTGGAGACGAGAAATGGAATTTGATAGAGTCCTTGTGATCATTAGGTTTAAGAGCACAGTTCCTGCACTTTCAAAACTAGCATCAAGATCTCTATTTTCACAAGCAATCCTCTATCATCAGCCAGATAGTTTCACTGGTATTCAAAAGCCAAATCTAAAAGCCTTCCTCTCCCGTATTGCTGGTCAGCTGAGCTGGTAGGAGCTTTCCACATGTTGTGCACTGTTTTGTTTTTGTTGTTTAAACCATTTCTGTAAACCACAATTTAACCTTGATCAATATCTGGAGCACTTATTTACAAGAGGCCTTCAAAGTCCAGTTTTAAATATACAATCTAATATTTCTATTTTTAATTCTCTCCGGGATTTTTTTTCTTGTTACCATTTGGTCTCTATGTGTTGGACTTTATTATTTCCTTTAAACCAGCTAAGGGAATCCTTTTGGACTCTGAGCCCGTTTGTGGTCGTAATAATGATAAGTTTCAGTAGTAGTGGCGCCTGACTGTTAACGACTCAAAGAAAACTGTATAAAAACAAGATGTTGTTTCTGGAGCCATTTATAGACTTCCCTGTTTACTATTATTTCTCTCTGGGCTTGCCAAAGCCAGGATTAGGTGATATAACAGATCAGCTGAAGCACTCACCTGTTCTCTCACACTCATGACCTGAAAAGGGAGCAATGCTGCCAGCCTGGCCATAGATATTAAGTTTGTTTTCCCGTATTAATTTTAGAACCCTAGACTAGTGCATTTTAATAAATTGAGAAGGCTTTTCTGGGTCACTGGAAAACATCTGCAAGTTTAACAGCTGCCCCAAAAGAGGCAAATTTAACAGTGGCTTCATGTTCTTTTGGGCCCAACTGGAAGAATGATGATGAAAAATGATATTTTACTCTGTCACAACCCTTTGGTAGATTATCAGAGGTACAGATCTCACTTTAGGGCAAGCCTATGGAGTACATTTTTAGCATTGCCATCTACTCTGGGAATCGTGGTGGTGCTTACATCTCTTAACTAAAATTGCTGAGGTTTTTCCTGCCAGGTACGTTTGGGAATCCAAATTAATCTTTCAAGAAGGATCAGTTGGACTACATTGATACATTTTGTGCACGCCCTCTTTCAGAGTTAAAGTGACTTTGATTTGATTTAGCTTAATTCACTTCAAAGTATGGTTTAAGTAGTCTTTCAGAAATCATACCTTTAGGTAAATTGAGCTAATTTACTTATGTAAGAGTCCATGTGACCACAAGTTTGAAAATAGTCGGTGGTATAATTTAAATTATGTCATGAAAGAAATTTTCTTTATTATGTTATGATGCATGGTCTGAAAATCTCCTTTCTGTGTCAATTTTATAAGCACTTCTCAGCAATTTAGCTTAAATCAGATTTCTGTTTTCCTCCATTCCCACATACTTTGTCCCCACTATGTTAATTGCTTAGCTTGCTATTTGTTGGTTTTATGTTCACCTTCTCAAATGATACTATCAATGTTGAGCTGAAATATTTCCCTTTTATTAGCCAAAGTTCTCCTGAGAAACAGCCCCTCTTTCAGACAGAGTATTATATAGAATAATAAACAGGACTAGAAATCAAACAACAAATTCCAGAGGAAATGCCTTGTTTTAAACAGACCAAGTCATTTTGTCTGGCTTCTATTACTTTTCCTTGGAATGAAATATTTTATTTGCTTAGAAGTTTAACAATTATTGCTAAAGTAGTTACAATAAAGCCTAGACATATTGGAGGAAACTTAACTTTTCTATTTTTCTTTCTTCAGGTAACAGTTGGAAATGCTATTGCTTTAAGCATTACAACTAAAACGTACAAAGAACTAGGCTGTGGGTAGTCTTCGGTCCTGTGCCATCTGACTTCTATGAAATTAATGTAAGCCAGTTTCACAGAAACACTAGTAAACTGTCTTGCCTTTCTTGTTCATCCTTTGAGTGTCCAAAGCCTTGTCCTGTTTTAAAACAGATAGCTAAAAGCCTCTCTTGTGCTGGACTTAGCTTTCTGGGGTTTGGTGGTGCTTTGTATTTTTTGAGCTTTCCCACACATTTGCCAGCTGAGCTTTACCTAGTACATGAGAATTAATGAAATTGCAGGGGGTGATAACAAAATGTATGTATCTTAAGACACCCAACAAACAAATCGTACTGAGAGGAGAAAAACATCGAGTTAAACAACTGTCAGTCTTTATTGATAATCTATTATTTTGGACACCATAGCAGAGATAAGATTTGAGGGGAGATCTGAAGAAATGTAGAATAAGAGCTTCACATTCTGTTATTTATGCAAATTATTGGAAATCTTGTAAGTGAAATTAGGATTCTCTTACGTAAGACATTTTAAAAATCAATGGTGCTGAAGCTGGATGATTCATTTATGAGTCAGTTGCAAACCCATAAAAACCTCCCATTAAATTTCTGATTTAATAATCACTTTTATGAATTATGACCAAACTCTCTAAACACATGCACTAAAAATAATATTATCTTAAATAAAAAGGTCAGCCAAAATCACAATGAAATTATGTGATGAAATCTGTATTTTCATATTGTTGATTCCTCAGGAGACATTTACAGAGAAAGATCCAGTATTTCTACTGCTTATCCTAATCTGAGCCCTCTCAAGCTGAATGAACTGTTTATCTGGTTCATGTGTAGCACAGTGGTTTCGCACAAGTAAACCAATCATTTTCCTTTGCTAATGCAGTATTAATACTAGTTTACCTCTTCAGGTAAAACCTAGACGAACAGATGGGAGTTACGTTGTTCTTTAAGATCAACAGACTTGAAAGATAAGATTCACAAAGTTTCTCACTCCTAACACCTGCCACAAGATGAAGTCTAGAAACAACTGTGTGTTTTCCAGCTAGTGCTAGGACATGACAACAGCAGCAGCTCTCTTAAGTAGCCAGCATTTGTACCCTTAAAGGGCTTAAATTTGACACCTGTACTTCTACCTGGAAGTCTTAAGAATATACTTAACAGGTAAGATGTCATAAGCATGCAACAAACTATGCTGTGAACATATGCCATCATAATTTATTTTTTATTTACTGGTTTAGCTGCATTTTAATCTGAATTGCTGAAATTTTATTTTTCCCTTTGAACTGGTGGACAGAAAGAAAGTAAGCAGAGATCTGATTGAATTTTGAGGTCTCTCTATATTGATGAACTTTACGTTCACCTGAGGATTTAGGTCTAATCAAGTTCCCAGATCCTTGTATTTTAAATATAAGTTGTTAGGGAAAAAAACTGGAAACAGTCTTCTATTCCTCAGTCATAGGAGTAATTCTAAATTCTGGGTGATCTGCTTATGAGAAGAGGGGATGTTATTATGACAGGTTCTGTGGCTTATGGAGCCCATATCTTCATTTTAAAATCAAGGGTAGCTGTAAGTTGTATGATAGATTCCTGGCACGTATTAAATGCACTGTCCAATTTCTGGTCGGTTTTGAGCTTAGTGTTAGCAAGGAAAGTTGGCTTTTTTTTTTGTAACGGAAAAGTGTTGAAAAACTCTCCTTCAGTTTTTGTTGCCATTATCTCGTCAGGAAGGAAAGGACAACATCTTTAGAAGTACTTAAGTACCAAGCGAATGACCCTTCTCTGCTGGAATGCTGCCCCACTAATGGTGCAGAGAAGAAAAGCAGCCATTTCTGGCAGAGTTTGCAGGATCTCTCATGCCAAACAAAAAAGTCTAAAATGCCTGGTAAAAATAAATATCACTATGAAATTCTGGCATGGGAAACATTTCTGACAGCCAAGGCTTAGCTCATCCTGGGGGGTAACCCAAGGCGGCCTGCAATTTTCATTCTTCATTCCTACTCATCGAACGTTCCTTGCAAACTTAAGCTGCCAGACTGTGTTATCTATTAGACCAGGTGTCTGTGTGAGAAAATTATAATAAGTAAATGGCTCTGTGTGGGTGCAAGAGAGTAGGCAAATCTATGTGGGCGTGAGCTATTGCATTGTGGGCTGAAGTGAAGCAGTAACTCTGACAGCTATATGGGCCAGCTGTTACAGAAAAGGTATATAACTTTACCTGTGTGCAGTATAGAGATTATCACATTCAAAATACTCTGAAAGTATTTTGTCTTATAACATTTACAGGGAAAAGCAAACAATGGAAGCAAGGGGGGGGGGGAAAGAAAGAGGAGATCACAGATTCATTAAAATTGTGGAATTGTTGCAAAATTCTTAGTTCTGCTTGTTAGGTACAGAAAAGAGAGCCTGAGTATTTATTAGGGCTGTTGTGAGAGAGCACTGTGGAACTCTGCAGCTATGCAAGAGCTAAACTCAGTATTTTTTTTTCAGTGAAAGCACATATTGGTATCCCAATCATTCACTCCATAATATATGAGGACAAAGCGATGAATGTTCTTTCCTTTCTGCTGCATAGTACTCGAGGTGTTTTCAAGAATAACATCTTTGTGGAGTCACTAGAAGAGAAGATAGAGACCAGAAGATGACATAATAGTTGGAGTACTTAGGAAGGGAAGTTGAGGAGTAGTGGATGGGAGATGGAAAGGGTAGTATGCAAATCACTTACTGAGAGAGAATATAAGCCATGGGAGATGGAAACAACAAATTAAGATCATGGCAATTGATTCTAAACAGAATAGAGGTAACATCGAACATTTTCCAGAATATAGTAGCAAATGAAGACATTAATTAAGTTTTATTTGAGGAATGTATTTAAATTTAACTTCATCATGCTAGTTTCTAAAACATAGCAAAATAGATTGACCAATACAGATTGACTTAGAAACAGTAAGAATATGTCCTTAAGGTTCCAACTCTTTATGTGTTAAACTTTACAGAGTGTTAGTGAAAGAAGAGTTGTTCCTTGAACACTTAACATTTAGGTGTGGATCAGAGTTTCTCTCAAACTCTGTGACTGGAGTAAATTTCTGATATTTACTAAGAATATTCAGTGTGCTCTAAGTTATGTGAAACAGAAACCTGCAGTCTCTGTGACGAAGTTTTCACTGTGCATTAAAAGCATGGGTTTGTGCTTGCTGAAGTCACTGATAAAGTTTGCATCCACTCTGCTGACCTAGAATGAAGCATAAATGGAAGCACAATACACAATCCCACATTACCTTGAACTCTCAGAATGCTACATTATGTTAATATACTTAAGTATACTAAAATGCTAAAATTGCAATGACATGGACACAAGTGTATGTGGCTAGGAGGGAGGTTGGACATGTGTGCATATGCGTGGGTGGCTGATCTCAGGCTCATGTGGAGGGTGTGTGCAACTCTGGATCTTGCTCCCACCTGTGTCTTTATTCAGGACTCACTTGGTGCTGGTAAGAAGCAATTAATTTGTTCCCTCATTCGCATTTATCAAGAGCTAAGATGAGAGAGGGAGAGGTGTTAAGAGGCGTTTCTGATTCAGCCACCTGATAGGAAAGCAGATGGTTGACATGCAGTATCTCTTATCAGAAAGACTAAGGTTTATATCTTGTGCATGCTGGCAGTACTTGCCTAACCCATCATGCCAGTAAAGTATTAGAATTGAATCATCTTCAAGAAAGAAAACACTCTTTATCTGTCTGTCTACATTTTTACATGTCACTCATCTCCATAGTGGCAGGGCTTCTGCAAACAAGAAGGGTTTGTGAGCTGAGGGAAAGATACATTTATGTCTTTCACATCTATTCCCATGACTACTTTTTTCTCTTACAGGCCCAATTCATGTATTCTAGTTTTCTGAGAAAGGAGAACTCAGCCCATCAGAGATATTCCAGATACCGAGACATAAGGTCACCTTTCTTTCCGATTGTGTGATTGATTTATACCACAAACTTTTTATCTGAATACAGACTGTTGATGACAAACAACATTAATAGCTTGAAGTCAAAGAAAGACACGGGTCTTCAGTTCTTTGGAAAATGGTTCTCTGTGCAGTCCAAAATTAATTTAGGAGCCACAACTTGCTACTTAACCATTTGAATGTGTTTGGAGAAGAAAGGTGGTTAGGCTTCTGTCTTCAAACAGAATTCTTCTACTGCTAGCTTTTAAAAGAACATTTTCCTTTTATGCTCTTCCTCTTTTCTCTTCTTTTTTTCTGTGCCAGAGTCAAGGTATTAAACCGTGCTGTTCCTAAGGGTAGGCCACAGGCTACCTTTGCAATGCAGACATTGTGCAAGGCCTGGGCAATTGCCATTTCACTGCAGGGAGGAGTCTCATCAGGAATAGAAGAGCATGTATTTGCATTATTTTTACATAGAGGATGTAAGGGAACCGGCAAAAGAAGGAGCAGAACCAGCTTGCAAGACACCCAGGAAGAGCTACCATCTCAAAGAAAACATGAAGAAAGGTTTGGTTTTGTTTCCCTCCTCCCCCCACCCCCTAGTTTGAGAGTCAATTTACTTTGGATTTGGGTTTCTTTTTTTTTCCCAGAGTGGAAGGCTGAACAGCCTGGCAGGTTGGCTTCAGTCCCACCTTCCAGAGACACACATACACACACCACCAACAACAACCCCCCAAGGGGTCAGATGAATGTGTGCTTCGGTCATTAAATTACAAATGCCTTTTGCAAGATACTTCATATCTCATCTTCTGAATGTAGCCATTTAATGTAATCTTTAGTTTTGCTGTTCTGTACCACAAAGTAGAATTAATGGTGGTCCATGAGATGATCACAGTTTCCCAAAATAAATGTGCAATGGGAATGCTTAGAAGGTAGTAGATAATGAAAGGTGAAGAAAATGAAATAACACATAAGCTCTGACTTGTCAACCTGAATTTTATTTTCTTGTAAATTAAAACAATTGTGGTAACACTGCAGATGATGGCACATGGATTACTATTTTCTTAAGAGTAAGTGGGCAGTAATTTGAGAAACACTGTAAAGGAGACAGGACTTGAATGTTTATGATATCTGTGAGCATATCTGGGTATACAGTAGCAGTGCCACTGCTTAGAAAACGTCAGGGAATGCAACAAGGGAAAAAGCAATAGCATAAAATATAAATCAATGCTAAAATTTCATTTAATGTATTTAACACAGAGACCATCATTTACAAACTAGGTCACCAGCTGAGAAAGCGGTAGGTCCCTCAGCACTTTGGAAAATTAAACTGTTTCTTTACATGTCCAACAGTGAATTCGGAGGCGCAGCTGTGTAACTGTGTCATGGATGGATATGGATATGGATACAGATATAATCTTTTAACTTACCTGGTATTCCAAGCTGCCACCTCTTTGGTTCACTGGTGATGCTGAAGAGGGAACCGATGTGTGTAATGTAGCAGTGGAATAACGATAGGAATTAAAAGGGCCGTTGGAAAATCCCATAGTCTGTTAGCACGGAAACCGTGATTTAATCTTGAACCTAGAGCTCTGCTGGGAAAAACTTGCTATTTTCCTGGCTTTTCTGTTTAGTTAGTGGAGCTCGCTAGTAATACAGAATGTGATCAACCAGAGTGCAGAGTTTGTAATGGTCTTTTCAGTTAGAGTTTTCTGAATTATATCCATTGTGGAGCTTAGGTTTGGGAGGGGTCCAAAAGATCACCTAGTTCCGCCTGCACTGCATCAAGACTAAATATATCAAGGCTAGCACCAGCATGCTTATCAAACTTTGTTCTTAAAAAATTCCAGTAGAAGAGATTCCACAGTCCCCCTAGACAGTCTGCTCCAGTGTTGAAAAATCCTTAGTTGGAATGATGATCAACAAAACCTTTTAAACATTTTTTGTCATGAATCAAGTTGACTCTTTCATGTCTTTCTACTGGAGCCATGGAGAAAAGCTGATCAACATCTCTCTAATGAGCTTGTATGTATCAGAAAGCTGCATCTTGCTTGAAGGTTTTATTTTCTTGACTAGGCAGATCTAATTCCTTCAGCTTTTTCTCAAAGGGTTTGTTTTCTAAACTTCTTGTTCTTGTTGTTATTTTCTTGTTTCTCTTCAGCTCTGTTTATATTTCTAAGGTGTTCAGCCAGGACCAGACACAGTATGCCACTCGGGGCTCCAGTACCATGCAAAGTTAAGAAATCAAACAAATTGTCTTGTATATGACACACCTGTTAGCTCATTCCAGAATTAAATGCCTTTTTTGGCAGTGGCACTGCACTGTTCATTTATATAATTTGTTATTTGTACAACTTTATGATCTGTTTTTGCTATATTTCCGTCTAGTCAGGAATTCACATTGTTTATTGATGTCTGTTTCCAAAGAATAATTTTTTTTTATTTTCTCCTTTTGGGACAACCTGTGCAATTTGCCAATAGCATTTGGGGTGTCTGATTTCACCCTTCATGTTGTTTGCATCACCTGCCATTGTTTTGAGGTTATCAGCGTTTTTAGCACAGATTTTACAAGCATAAATATTGCATCATCTAAGTTGGCAGTGGACATACTAAACAAAAAAGAAGTTAGGACCCTGAAAGGTGACTTTCTGAGATGCCTTTGCATTTTGATGAATAACCACTAATGACCACTATGTTTTTCTTCTATCAAATGCCTCCACACCTTCTACTAGTTGTATTTAAAATGTCATTCTACGAAGGTGTCCCGTGAGACAGTGCCAAAAGCCGTACAAGATGTATCATGTCCGTTACCTTGTTTACTCAGTAAGCTTAACATTACTTAAAAAAAGGGAACCTGATTTAGCACAAATGCATTTTGCTCATTTTCCATGTGCTTTCTTAATTCTATTAAACTAATTAATTCTACCTGAAATATTTTAAACGTGATTGCTCCAAACCTTTCTGAACATAGCAATTAAGCTATCTGATCTGTCATTCTCTTCTAGGAAACTTGAGGTGTGGAGAGGCATCTTCCAAAGGAAGAGCCCTTTTGAATGCATTAAAAATACTTTGACAGGGAAGTCCAAAACTGTCCATCCCATTTTTCTTTTCTTTTTTTTCTTTATTTTTTCTTTTTTTTTTTTTTTTTTTTTTTTTTTTTTTTTTTTTTTTTTTTTTTTTTTTTAACCACTTCTTAAGGTCTTTGCGGGTTTAAAATAGTTAAAGTGTATTTTCCCCAGTAATCCTACCTTGTTCTGGTTCCTTTCTTTTTTTTTTCCAATGACACCATGTCCTTGGTTCTGTATTCCCTGACACAGGGCTGCTATTTAAAATCACTCTGAAAATGGTGCTAACTTTTCCTATTATTTCATAGTGGTTATTTCCTGTCATTGCATTGGTTTATTTCTCTAATGTGTCTGGAGCAGGGGTGGAGAATTATGTCCCAAAATGATTACTCTGATACTAATCTTCTCCCTGCTCCCTTTATAATGCCTTGTGTGTTTTCTTTCTTAAGCGTGTTGTCATATAAATGAATTATATTTTAATTACTTCTTTTTCATTTTTCTTACAATAATTGTGTTATATATCACTTATCAGTGACCTATAAATTACTACAAGTTACTTAATAATGTTCCTCCCTCAGAGCTGTGGGTAAAAGCTACCTACTGCATGGATTGAAGTGCATTCTGACATTTACATAGTATTTTTTAAAGTTATTTGGTCTGAAAGAGGCAAGTCCTAAGCATATGGTTCAATTTTACTAGCATTATTTAGCAACCCTTCTAGTTTTCTTTCAACAAAAATATCCGTTTTGCACTGCATAAATCTATTTTACAATTATTCCCCAAAGATGCCAGGTGGAATCAGGGCTATATTCATAGTATTGTATCAACAGGTAGGTAACTGAGAGGTTTAGTATTATAAATTTCCATCTGCTCCACTGCAACCTATTTAGGAGATTGTTGTGAAAGACAGTATTATGTGCTCCTCTAACATTTCACCAGGGGATTTCAAAATGATTTATAAGACAGAGATATAATTATTGGGAAGTTAAGCTTGGAGGAAAGTGATTTGCCAGAATACAGGACAAGATGCAGAGGACTAGTAAACATATTTTAACAAACATGAATGGGTAAAAACATTTGTTCCCTGGGGAGAGAAGGACTGAAGAGCTAACGAGCGAATTTATTTGTGTTTAGGACAATATTTTTCAAGAGTCTTTTGTTTCAAGCACAGGAAAATACCCATCTCAACTGCTGGAAGACTGTTCCATGACCTAAGTATATAATTATCAGGAAGTTCTGGGCTCTGTGTCTGTGCCTTATCACATTCAGTATTTCGGCATCTAAACTTCTTACAAGCTTCTGTGAGCCTGAAGTCAGCAGGGCACCTCTGATTTATACTCCCTGAGGACCTAGTCTGAGTAAAGAATATAAACTTCAATGAATTTTGGTTATGTTGCCCTATATTTTAGGGGGATACAGTAAGGGTTTTGCATGGTAGCCAGCCAGTTAGCCAGCCCCTAGTCAGAGTGATGTTAATGTTTTCTCTCCCTTAACTTCAACCCACGGTTCCAAACTCTTCCACTTCAATCATCTTAATCTCTGGTATCTTGGAGTTTAGTCCTTTACAATAATTGCATATTCTTTCCATGCCTCATTCTGCTACTGCTTCCAAGTTAATGTTAGCATAGAAAGGTTTTTTAATCTCTCCACCTCAATCAGTCCCCCTTGGCTACCTGTGTTTGTTGTTACTCTTCCGCAACTTTGTACACTTTGCTTATCAAATGCGTAGAATTCAATGCCATAGTCTACGTGCTATTGCGCTTGTGCTGTGTAAAGCAGATCTATTCCTATCTTGAAGCAGTGATTCTGAATATGAAGTAAAAAGTCTGCATTTTTTTTAATTTTAGGGCCATATATATTTTAAATTTATGCATGGTTTGCTGCTTACTGTTTCTTGTGGTGTTCCTGCTCTTGGGAGTTCTCCTCAGTGAAGCTCTGCGTTGGGTTATTTTTTTCTTTATGTTAAGCTCAATTTGTCAAGACTCAGTCCCTGCTTTAATTTTCTGTTGATGTTTTTAGTAATATCTCTTGTCTTCACGCTTTTACACTTAATTAATAGGAGCAGCAGAATTGTCTCAATCACATGCTGTGCTGTTTACGTGCTCTTGTGATTCTTTAAAGGAGAGGATTAATTGCAGCTTCCTCTGGATTCATCTCTGCAAAGGCTTTATATAAGACCATTCCTATCACCGGCCCTTTGGTGTCAATTTGACAAAATTCCCATCTTCCCCTGTGGTCCAGGCTTTGGACTATCTGAATCAGCTTTACATTCAAGTTAATACTTTGAAATCAACTGAGATTAATTATTTAACAACAGTTTCTTACATTGCCAGCCCTATGTATTAAAGTGTCAAATCATGCCACAGAGGATCATAAAACTGGCTTTAACGATGATGTCCAGTGAAAGCTTGTCTGCTTTTAAATGCAGCACAGAGACCACAAGTCACTTAAGACAATTGCCCAGGCATTAATTTCTACTCCTACAGGCAACGACCCTAGCTCTTTTTTTGGGGTATCCGAGATTCATACATATCAGCTGTCCGCAGACACTGCGGCTACAAGGAAAATACCGACTAGCAGAACACTTGTCATGAACGGAGGGGGAAACAAGACGTTTCTTTTAGATAGCAACGTGTATGCTGGGCAGAGGGCTCGGGAATGAGATGCTTAGAGGCTTTCGGTTCCTGAAGAGTGTTTGGCAAACGGGGATGGGACAGGGAGAAGAGGCTCGGTGATTTGCCAGGGGTGTAGACGGCCGGCACAAGCCGGGAAGCGGTGGCAACGCACGGGGGAACCGCTCAGCCACCGGAGGACACCGGGTAGCCGAGAGCCCGGAGCGATGCTCCTTGGCGGCGCTGCGGGAGTTGGGACAGCGAGAGCCGACACTGACAGGGAGAGCCCCGAGCACAGGGGCCGCTTTAGGATGGCTTCTCCGCCCGCAGAGAGGGAGCCGCACCCGCGGCAAGGGCGGACTGAGGCCGGGGCCGCGGGGCGAACCCGGGGGTCTCGCCGCGGTGCTGGGCGGCGGCCCTCGGTGGTGGTGAAAGGGGAGGGGGGGTCTCGCTGCGGAGCCGCGGCCCCAGGACCGCCTCTGCCGCGCCGAAAGTTTGCGAAGTGCCTGGGCGCTGGGGGGGAGCGGGGCGGGGGCTGCCCCGGCGGGGCTCCTCCTCCGGGGCCGGGCCTGGGCCGGGCGGAGCGGGGAGCGAGCCCCCAGCCCCGGAGCTGCCGCGGCTGTGGAGGGAGGGAGCGAGC
>VXBL01008802.1:196447-217502 GCA_013400195.1 Aramus guarauna
GTTGCCTCGGAGGCTGCCGTGCCCGGCGTGTCGGGACAGCCGCCGCTCCGGAGCAGGAATGCAGCCGCGCACCCGCCGCGACGGGCCCCTTAAAGGTACAGCCCGGCTCCGCGGCGGCGCCCCGGGCTACCTGCCTCACCTCGCCTCGGCGGGGACTGGGAATCCTCCCGTAGCGCCCTGGCAGAGTGGGGCCAGCACAGGAGTGGTACCAAAAATAGGAGCGAGAGGACGAGGGGAGAGTTTGGCTGCGGTCTTAGCGAGCAGGGAAGCAGTTCCATGAAGTCTCTCCGGTGAAAAGTTATCTTTGTGGTTGCTCTGTGAACTGAAAATCAATGCTGTTTTTTCCTCTTGTGCGGCAGTGCTTTATTTTACAAGCGCGCCCGGTGGAGGAGAAACATCTAAAACGCTTCGTGGAATTGTTTGTAACGAGTTTGAAGGCTTTTGGGGGAGGGGTGCAGAGAGGAGATAGGTACCTCGTTTCTCTCCCTTCACTCCTTTGGCAGCTGCTGTCTAACTTCACCCATCCGTTTTCTCCTGTGCTCCTCTGAAATTACAGGAAGCATTTGCAGTAGTGCTGCTGACCTCCGTCGTTCTACAAGTATTGCCTCTGGGGCACAATCACATGGGGTTTGAGTTTCAAGTAATATTATTTCTCTTCTAACAAGAAACCTAATTGCAGGCAGCTTTGAAGAAGGTGCTAAACCAGCTTAGAAGGGCTGAGTAGAGGGCTGCAGTTCTGCGTATCAGAAAATCTGCTTTTTAGAAACCAGAAGTACTCTTAAGTTCTCAAGTGCCACACAGATACTTAGCTGCAGTCTCGGAGTGAGAAGGATCTAAAGCATAGATCTTAGTGTAGGTGCAGATCTGGATATGTTTTATTTTGGCTGTTACCCAGGTGCTCCTAGTTAATGTGTCTGGGCTGTTAACAGCCATGTGGGGGATGTCTGATTGTAAAGTGCAGGTTTGCTTGTAGGTGGCTGTGCCTTGATGTCTCCGGGACGCTTTTTATGGCAGTTTGTCTCTCTTTCAAGTAGTTCTCCCATCAGTGCACTTTCCTGTATCCTCTTATCAAATGAATGTGAGTTTGCGATTGGATGTGCCAACTGCTTCCAGAAGTGAGTATCCTCTTTCCTTCATGGGAAGAAGGTACGCTTTGCAATAAGAACACAATTTCAGAGCAATTTTTTTTCTTATTTGAAGCAAGGAAAAACATGAGGAGGTGTCAGAGAACATGCCAAAGTTTGTGATGAGTTGGTGTTCCTCCCCTCAGCTAGGAATTTGTCATCATTTTTCCTTAAAAGTACCTGCAGGGACAGCATGCAGCTTAACTGTCATCAAGCATCCACAGATTGCCACAGAACAGGCAAATTGTTAGCAGCACTTGATCATTTACCATTGCACCTCAGTACAGGAGCAGGTAAAGCAAACAAGTCTGCAGGATTGACCTTTGATCCTCTTTTGGTGGATAGTGGCACTTAAAACTGGAGAAATTTGTGCCAACAAAAAAAAAAAAGGAAGAAAGTTCTGCCAGTATCTTGAGCTTTTGGAAAAGTATGTTACAACAAAAAATGGGGATGTAAAGAGAATGCAAAGCTAATGGCATACACTGCTGGTGCGTGGTGATGTTGTGATGGTCTGCATTAGTATAAATACAGAATGTCACAGAACCTGTCTGGGTGATGTGTTTGCTGGTCTGGCTCCTGGAACTCTGCCAGAAAAATACACGGCTAATGTCAGAGCTTCACTCCCCAAACCTCTTGACTACATTTTAGAGTCACAAACGTGACTGTGATGCCTCTATAGAAGTACAGTTTGCAGCAGGAATTGCGATCTTGTTACGTGTGCTTGGCATTGCTGTTGGTTCTACAGCTCTCAGCCAAGTGCAAAATGACTATTGGCCTGTTGTCAACTTAGAGTTGATAATGTTCTGCATCCTGGGTGTGCTGAGGGTACTTGGGTTTGCTGGTGATCAGGTTGGATGATGTTCACACATCTCATGATCACGCTGTTTCTTTCTGTCGAAGTGGTGAAGGCACTGAGTGACATCACTTTTGTAAAATGAAGTGTAAGATGCTGCAGGAGGCTGATGAGTGGTGGTGGATTTTTTATTTTGTGTTTTTTTTTTTTAAAAACAGTTTTGTGTTTGTTTTTTTTTTTAAAACAGTTCTGTGTCTACTAAACCATGGTAGTGTTAATAGAAAAGCATAAAGCATAAATCTTCCAGTATGAAGTTAACATCATTTCACTTATTTAGTGCAGATAAGCAATTTTCTTTCCAAAAGCTTTCAGTTGTGTGCTTTAGCACTGTTTTCTGCAATAAAGAATCCCTTCTTGCATCCTGGGAGTGTGGGTGCAGCAACCAAATTAATAGGTGCTTAGTTATGTGAAGTGCTTGCATTTCCAGAGTGTCTTGTAAACCTTGAAGAGGGATATTCTGTTCATGTGGGCCACAAAACGGAATTTCGGAAAACCTGGAGCTAGTTATCTACATTCTATTAATTGAAGTTACAGAAGAACATGTGGTTGGATATAAACATTATCAATTGTTTGTAGTTCAAACCAGAAGGCAGTACTTGCTGTATGTTAACTAGTAAAAGAAATCGAAGTGATCTGTAGTTCTCCAGACTGGTAAAATTAACATTAAAAAATTATTA
This sequence comes from Aramus guarauna, assembly GCA_013400195.1. Classification (NCBI taxonomy): domain Eukaryota; kingdom Metazoa; phylum Chordata; class Aves; order Gruiformes; family Aramidae; genus Aramus; species Aramus guarauna. The sequence goes on from VXBL01008802.1 coordinate 199,102, forward strand.
AAAGATTCATTCTATGAGAATGATCTATAGTCTCATAGTCCTCTTCAATGTTCATGCACCCTTGTGAAATAGGCAAATATTACCCTTGTTTTGTAAATGTAGGAAGTGAAGTAGAAATTGTTTTGCCCAAGGCCAACTCCATTTGCCCTAGAATGCAACTTACCATTGAACACAATAGAATATATGCTTCATAACGCTTCTAAAAGCTGATAAAGAGATGTTATCTTGAAAACCAGTCAAGGTTTTAAAAATACGTTTAAAAAGTAAGTGCATGTCCTACACTTTCATTGAATTCCTCTGCTGCTTGTGACATTTGTGGCTTTTTCTCCTTTTAATAATACTTCTATTTCTCCAGCTGATGATCAAAACACTCATAAAATTGGAGAAATTTTACTGACCCTCCATTGGAAAGGGTGAATTGGTATGTTAAAAGTTGTTAAACGTGTAAGAAAAGTGGATTCTTTATTTCTCTAGTCCTCCGTTATTTCCACCTTAGCTATTTGTGATGTTCTCTCAAAGGGGTTTACATAGTAAGGTGGTATATGTGCACGTGCATGCACCCTTGAACTGTCCATCTTTTAAGATGTCTGGCTTTACCTGATACAACATCCAGAGCTGGAGCTCTGGCATGCAGCAAACCCACTCCATTAATTGGCGTACTGTAGTTAGTGGCTATCTGTGTTTCACACAAATCAAGGCAGGGAATGCTAATTGTAATTGTTGTCCGTGAGTCTAATGTACTTGATGATTAGGCTCTTGTTTTTTGTGTCTGTAGTACCTGTGGTTCTTTGCCATGGCTTGTCATGTTGGGCGTTACTCTTTTATGGGATTTTGTTGTCTATTCTGCTTCTCGCATCTCTTCTTTCTTTATCATCTTCCCTGTAGATTTCCATTTCCCTGTAATTCAGATGGTAACTACATGGATCCATAGTGATTCCGTAGGCTTGTGGTTTATTCATGCTGTATATCTGGTCGCTCTGGGACTGTTACCTTGGGAATATCTGGCTTCCATCCTATTGTGGGTGAGTTCGTGTTCAGGTTTTTCAGCTTTTCAGGCATTTTTTTGCCTCTGTTATGCAGAACTGCCTGTTAAATACTGAAATATTCCAGCCTGCATATTTAGTCTGAGAGACTCTTGAGTTGCAGTCAGTGTTTCTGCGAGGAGCAGAACTCCTTGGCTGCTGTGAGCCTAGATGAAAGGAGACTTACTATGCAAGGGCAGGAAAATAAGTTTTCATAACGACTTTATTAACATCAAACCGAGCTGATGTTTGTGGACTTTTGCCTTGCTAAATTGTGGATGACTGAAACTCCTCGTATCAAGGAATTCCGTTTGTTGTTTAAAATAGAAGAAAAAAGGAGACTGAACAGTCAGGATCTCAATTTTGATGGTATGAAATACATGCCTATAGCAAGATGCTTAATGTTAGCACAACTTTGGGTTGTGAAAAGTAATAACAGAAGCTTCTGTTTTTCATGAGGTGGTTCTTAGGTTGTTAGATTTTTCTATATTTAGCCACCAGTCAGCAAGTCACAAACCATTAAGATGAATGGACAGTATTGTATACGCGTATTAAATGTTTGTGCTGCAAATTGCAGGTTTGTCAAAAAGCAATGACAGAAGACACTGTAGAATCGTGCTTCTCAGGCTGTTGTGTGTTAATAGGAGCTTTCTGATGTTGCAATACTTGGAACCATGAAGCGCCAGCTATTTCTCCTGGATGCTTTAGTATGAGAATAAAATTCACCTCCCTGTACTATAGTGATGTGAAGTTGTTCAAAGAAATGTTGTCCAGCAAAGTTTCCAGCAGAGAACGTGTTTACCTGAAAACAGACCACGTATTCTGTAGTGTCAAGGTGAAGTTTTACTCCTGGAGTTAAACTTAACCAGCAGTGAGATGTTACGGTGACTCCAGGCAGGGGAGACCCCTCTCCTGGCTACCAGTATGGTGACTTCCTCCATATGCCCTAGCAGGGCATAGTCTTCTGTGTCTCTTTGTTACTGCCTGACAGCCCCTCCCGGCTGCTGGAGCTTTCTGTTTCTATTGCATAGCAGCAGTTCTTTAATCAGAAATCTTGTTAGTATTCAAGGATAATTGATCCGACTCTCTGGTAGGGGGTGGGGACCCAGCCTTGCATCCTTCTCCTACTTGCCACCCCCAGTTTGACCCCTGTTGTCTCTTTGTTTTCTCCTGTTAAGTTTGTGCCAGTGATGTGTGTGTGTGCTGTTTTTCCAAGCAGCCTGAAGTTGGCTGTAACCAAGAGCAGCAGTTAAATAGAGCCCGATTTCCCCGCTTCCTGGCGTTTAGTTGTTCGGCTCCATTTTCTGGTCTTCTGTGTTTTTGATTTGCAGAGAAGGAACTTACTTGGTGCCCCCGGGCATCTCTTAAACCCATTAGAACAAACTCCATTATTTCACTGTACTTAGAAATCCTCCTCCTTTAGTCCCAGCATCCATCAAAATAATGTATCCTCTGTAAGGCCCTCTGGAAAATGTTTAATAGGATCTTTTCAAGCTCAAGGAGAGTTCCAGTTGGGAAGGGGGAGGGGAGAAGGCTAATGGAAGATCTGACTGTGACTTGCAGTAAGCCCGAACTTGGCCTGTGTCAGCTCTCCCTTCACCTCCATGCTGAGGGAGTGCTGAACAGAGCGGATCCAACACTGGGATCAAAGCTGGAAACAAAAGGCTTTGGGAGAAAAATTTCCCGTCTGGCCAAGAGGCAGCCACACAAAGGTGGTGCATAATTTATCATTCGAGGTTTATTTCTGCTGTGCTCCTTCTGGAGAGGGAAGGAAAAAAAGAAGTGACTCTCCTGCTGTTTCAAAGGGGATAAGTGATGGCTTTGGAGACTTGAGGCAGGAAGGGGCTAGAGATACCATGGAAAAACATTTTCAGTGCAGTCTGTACCCAGCTCTTCTCTTCTCAGACATGATCAGACATTATTTCTGTTGGGGGTGACCCTATTCTTGTTTTTTGAAGTTTCAAAGAGTGAGTACTTCTAACTTCTCTGGTCATTCCCAAGTCGCAGTGTATGGAGTGACGCTGCTCGTGGCAAAATCAAGTTCTTTGATTTCTTGAGGTCTTTTTCTAACACGGTGCCACAGTGCTTAGACCAGTCCTTAAGGTAACATGGAGGAAGAGGCTACATTTGCCCCAAAGGCTTCATACTCTAAATTAGATATCTGACAGCTGATAAGGATCAGGGATGTGATAATTCTAGTGGAATAGATAAGGTCCAATATTAAAATAGCATAGCTTTCTAATTAAATTTTCTTTAGCTTTGGTTTAATGGGAAAAGCTTCTGAAAGTGTTTCATTCCAGTCACTTCTTAGAACAAGGATAGAGAGGGGTTTTTGGGTAGGAGTTGGCATTACTGAAAGCTGGTAACTGGGAAATAAGGATGAGGAAGCAGATGCAAGAGTAGCCTAAACCATGAGAAGAAGGGAAAGGGATATAGGAGTACAGATATTAACAGAAGCAAAGATAGGCATTTTGGAAATGAGAGCCAAGGACTTGAGCTGGCAAAGGAACAGAAGAGCAGTGTAAGGAGATCCAAGTGGAGTAATTATATGGGATCTGATGGCAGAAAGTGGTGTTAATTAGGTAGTATAAAAGATGGAAGTTTTGGAAGTGAAGATGAGCACTGAGCAGAATTTAACTGCTGAGGCAGGGAAAGATTTTAGTAATGCTTTAAAGGAAGATGTAACGACTTGTTGGGGACCCTCAGCAGTAAAGTCCCTGACCTAGTGGGGTGATTTTATGAAATAGCAGGAGCTTAGCCATGGGGGCAGAGGTGGAAAGGGAGACTGATACTGGCATAGTGCTGAGATGGTGAGCCCATGACATAGAGGTGGTGATGGAACCACCATCAGCGGTGGCATATGGGACCTGTCAGGCTTGGGAGCACATACAGCCAGAAGGATTTTTTGAGTGGGATGACTGGGAAGATATTTTGGAGGACAGTCCTGTCTGGAAAAGTGTATGAAATGGGAGAGTAGAGTTGAAGAGGGAAGCTAGGAGGTTGGAGATGATTGCCTGGAAAAAGGCATACAGTGAGAATAGATTACTCTGGGTTTGGAAAGCAGTCTGGGTACAGAAGCAACAAGACTGGTGGCAGAAAATAACACCTTTCCTGGAAAAGGAGGCTATTTCTCTTTCTCTTCTCCATTAAGAATTGCTATGTGAAGGAGTGAGTCACTAGGAGAACTGTTAAAACATAAACATGTGATGTTCCCTTCTCTGGGAAGGCTCATAAGAAGCATTGTGTGACTATGCAAGAAGGTTAGAGGGAAATACGCACTCTGCTCCTTTAGCCTGAATCTCCAGCTCCGTCAGTTCATTTGGGTGACAGCTGGTCGTGTCTGGGAGATGTTCTTGCCTAAGGTGCAGCCGTTCACTGTAGCAGAACCGTGTCTCATGGGATCTAGGATTAGAATAAAATAAAGACACACCTTCATTTTTTTTCTTTCTTTGTGCTCCCACCCAATTTTAGTTCTGAATTTCCATAACTGCTGAACAGTCAAATCCTTTCTTTGCAACTCTGAGGGCAGGGGAAAAAAATGAGAAGTCTCAGGACTGTCATTTCCTGCTTCTCTTCCGAGCTCCTGAGGATGAAATAGGAGGTGGGATAATTCTCAGAATTAAAATTGCAGTTGTTAAGAGGAAGCCTTTCCGCTGGCCTTTCTTTGTGATTCAGAGTTTGTAACTTCTTCAGGCTTAACAAATTTAGGAAATGAGGTTTTTGAGATAGTGTTCCACTCACTGTGATTTTTTGAAGCCTGTTGCTCTTGAAAAGCCAGAGTTGAGTTTCTTACAGCTGGAGGACATGCCCCTAATTTGCTGCCCTTCTTAAAAGGGCTTTGATCAGCATAGCACCTATTACTATGAGGAAAAACATAATGGGTCTGGCTGTGAGAGAAAACTGGAGTTTGCGGCATGGGAAAGGGTGATAGATTAGAGGCTGCCATTCTGGAAGCTTTAATAGCCAAGAAGCAAGAGAGGATAGTAATTGGCAAATAGGAATGCTAGTGGACTATCTGCACTTTTGTCATGGATCTCAAATAATAGTATCCAGTGTCTAAATCTTAGAAAGCATGATGTGGGAGTAGGTGGGAGACTAGGTCGGGTCTCCTGACAAAGGTCTGTTTGCAGGGCAATGACTAGTGCTCAAGTTTAATACAAGGAAAGAACAGGTTGAATTGAGAGCTATATCCATGCAGCGTCAGAGTGGTGAAGGGATTTTTCTTGGGCATTGACTTGAAAAGAGGGAAGGACTGCATTGGGCTGGCTAGTGAGGTCATGGCCCTTTGCTGTCTTTGTTAGGCCTTAGGGAAGGCTACCCCTGGGTCTGACTTCTTTTCTGTACCAGTAAATGACAGCTGCAAGAGGGTGTTGACTCATGAACAGCTGATTCCTGAGCGGTTAAGATGTCTCCACCACAAGGGTGGTAGCCTCATGTGTTGTCCAAGTTCGAACTGTCATTGCTCATGAACCAACACCGTGTGTAGGCCTTTGTTCACTGCGTTTTTGAGTGTAAGGAAGAATTCAGACCTGCTGTCAGCATTACTTTAAACAACAGAAGGCCTTTAGGCCTTTTGGGCATTTACTGTTTGGTTGTTTTTTTTTCCAGGCCCAGAGTTCTTTTATCTGTGGAGCAAGTGGATGCCCTGCCTGTGCCTCAACTCCCCTGGAAGTGCAGATTTGTCATCTTTGCATCTTTGGCACTTATGTTGAGTAATTTCTGTGCTACTAGTACTCAAGCAGGGAATAACAACTTTGTTGATCTGTGCCTTCTGCAACCTTCCACAAACTTCTTTGACTTGAAGCGGTTCATCCACTTGCAAGAGAAGCCAGTTGTTTCTCGGAGCTTTCTCTTGTTTGTGACCTCCCTCCTGCGAACTGGAAGATGAAGCGCTGTAATCTTTTGTTGCTCTTAGTGCAAATTCCAGACTAGAACAAAATAAGCTAATTCCTTAGTTTTCCTGTCAATTGTCCCTAGAATTTTTTTTCCATAGTTCCTTTCTTGCTTGTTATGCTTAGCTCTTCACCCACAAGACTTCAGAAGTCTGGGAGCAGACGTTTAAGATGAAAAGGAATGTCTTAAAAAAAAAAAAAGGGATAGTTCCTGTGATATTCTGTAGTAACTTTTTGTTGGTTGCTTGTGCAGGAGAAGCAAACTCTTGATGATGGTAATATGTATGCTGGAGGAAGAAGAAAAGCTCAGATGATTACTTTACAAGAAATCACATATGAGCCATTTTTGTGCTGCAGATGCTGTACGACAGACTGGCAGGGAAGAGGGGATGGCAGGCACTCGCCTACTTTAAACGCTTGGCAAACGCCCCTGTTTAGCTTAACCAGCACATGAAGCCAAATCTAACACAGTTACAGTATAGAACTAGTGAGAGATACAGGGCAAACTAAACCTATGTACAATCCATCAATTGTAGGATAAAAATAAACAGTACTCAGACAGAAGCCTTTGAGCAAGGAAGGGAGTGAGGCAGAGATGACATCTTTGGTATGTACATCTTGACTTACCCGCTCAGGCGAAACAGCCTCTGAGCTCGGGCTTCCGATTAAGTGACTGGGACAGCTGCCAAAGCACCTACGTTTGCTAGCCAATATACTGCAATGCATTGGTCCTGCGGGTTAATCTGGGGAAGGCATAGAGTGGTATCTGGGTTTGTTTTGGGCTTTTTCTTGAATGATGTCTTAACAACATGCTTGGCATCCTGTATGTCAAGATCTTAAAATATATGTGGTGGGGATGCTAAAGCTGCCTATTAAAGTGTTGTGAAGAAAAAGGGCAATCAGAGTTATGCCACAGAAGACTAGCTATGCCTAGGGAGCCAGCTTTTCTGACCTTGCAGGCTGCATACCAAAGTCTCTAAGGTATGTGCTTATGGCTCCGTGCCCTTCAGAGACGAGCAGAAAGGGAGTGGCTCACAGGAGAGAAATGACACTTCATAAGGAGAGAATTAGTCTGTCACAGGACGGGGCTGGGCTGAGGTGGGTGTTAAAGGAGGAGCTGCTACAATATCCCTCAACGGTGGGTATGCAGCAACATCCCTCCACAACTCTGCACTAACCAGCCTCAGGAGCCCTTGCATGCCTAAGGTGCTGTGCCAGTGCTGGCCCTAGCAAGCAAGACACTTTTCAATTACCCAAGCTATGAGAATTGAATACAATACTGAGATTTTCCTGCTATACTACTTGATGGCAAATTAAACTTTTGACTCCCACAAGAATGAACTCCAGAGCTCTGTATGTTCTTAACTTCCCTTTGGTTACAATCTAACTTTTTTATTTTCAGACATGCAAAGACATGGTACAACTAAATCTATGAAATCTGTGTAGTAGAACTGGAAGGATTTCCATTGCTGGTCTTAGCACCAAAATCAAGTCTTTTTATGCAATCTCAGACAAAGCAACAAAAACTGTCTCCACCTAAAGGTACTAGAGAACCATAGACTGAAACCAAATGAAAACACTGTCCCTTCCTACAAAAACATTGCTTCTGGGATTTGGCACTCCTTTTGAGGCTAATGAAGCAAATAGCTTAATCCAAAATCCATCTGTTTGAGAAACTAGTCTGAATCTAAACCAGAAGACAAGTTTCTGTAACAAAAAAAAAAAGGTCCAAACCTGCTAGCCAACTAGACCGCAACAAGTTATTGCGCAAAGTTATTATTTTGGCAGGTAGTACTGAATGAAATGTGCAAAATGAAGTCAAACTCTTAGCAAGTACTGAACTGGCATGTACAACTTTGGGTTGAATACAGGGAGAACACTGTAAATTAAACAGTAAATGTCTAGGAAAGAGAAGTAAAAGGAGGGAGTGAGAAGGAAATCCTGTAATCCTGGGAGTAAAATATAAAAGAAGATTACTGAGAGCAAGAAATTACTTACCTTTCTAGAAATAAAACATTATTCCTTGGAATATTTTCACTTCTGTTATTGGACTCCATGCCATGTAGCCTTCTCTATTGAAACCTCTGTGGAGGCAGGCGCTTCATATGTTGAATCCACTTCTGGGAGAAACTCAAGTGTGCTGTCTCTTACATGTGGGTAACACTTGCAGAGCTTGTTTTGCCAATAAAAGTGTCTTTGAATTGACTGTGGTGGGATGTGGTGCAAGTTCTGATGCAACATGAGGCTCTTTGTAAGTGCAGATTTTGATGAGAACTTGCCTCTCAAAATCTCTAGTAATTTTGTTTTCTTGTTACTGTTGTGAATTGGCTCCTTCCCTTCTGTGGTCCATTGTTGTATGGTTGATGTTTGAAAATGAAATGTCTTCCATCTGGTTAAGAAATTTGATTTATGCTTGGAGGCCTGAACTACTGCCTTTGCTAGTAGGAAATAAACAGTGTTCCAACTGTCCCTAATTACCATCCACTTGCCTTCCTTCAGATCCATGTCTCTTGCAAGGGCGCTAGAAGAAATGACTTATGGATCATGAATTGCATTCTTCCTGTCCTATATTCCTTCATCTCTATCAACTTAGTCCTTTCCTCCTGTTTAAACTTTATAAATTAAATATACTACTTAGAACGATTAAATGATGGGCTGGATAGTGGAGATGTGGCTTGCCTGGATCACAGTCAGTGGCTTGTTTCAGGGACGTTAGGAATGTAAATGCAAATGACTTACAAGGCCATGTTACTGTTTGGAGTAGGGCTTAGCATAATCTTGCTCTTTGGGAAACATTGTCTTCAAAATACAGTTTTAGAGTAATACAAAGCCCGTGTTTTGGAATATCAGAATGAGAGGAATTTTTGTTCCTGCTGCCTTTTGCTTTCAGTAAGCTTGATCTCTCTCTGAGAGAGAAATTTTTTTGGTGGGGCTGCTAGGATGTTGCTGCTGCTGAGGATTGTTCTCTGCCTGCAGTACATGTGGCCTGGCCTCTGGCTGCACGACTTCCTTGATGCCCAGGTTGTAGCATCATGTTATACCTAACCTGGTGTAATGGTTGGGTTGTCCCACAAGAGGGTCTTGCCCCCTTGTCCCTTTGATAGGTTTATGTGTAGGTCTGCTGGATCAATTGGTTCATCTTGTTGATCTGTCACAGAACTGACCTGCAAAATGGTGAAACTGGTGATACCACGAGTTGTGTGGTATTGGCAAGTTGAAGACAATCACTCTTCAGTGACCTGATTGGTATAGACCTGATGGAAGGACAGAAGGAGGCAAGACCAACTGTTTCTTTGCCACTGGCTTGCTGCTACTTCACTTTGCCATAACAGTAATTTGATAAGGCTTTCCCTGTAAACAAGAGAAGGTGAGAATTCAAGCCCAAGATTCAATTTCTATGGCTCATGTAAGCATAGGCTTCTTTATTGTATCGTACTTGTATGACAGTTTTAATGCTGTGTTACTGTCAGAGTGGGGTGAAAGATCAACTTGTAGATGTTCCAACTGGTGCAGTACATTAAGTAGTGATGTCCTTTGTAGTGGAAACTTCTATTCATTAAGACTGGAAGCAAATACCTACTACCTTGTTTTACTTGGTCTAACACAGACTTATGTTCTGAGTTCTTGCCAGAGAAATTGTCAGTCTGAATGTGAAAAGCTTTATCCCCTTGCTAGCGCCTTGACTCTCCTTCCTTAATTTTGCCTTTTAAATGACTGGTGTCTAGCAAAGAGTTGGTTTTTGACCCTTATTTGCAGAATCTGGATCCAAGTTTTGCTTGTTCTCCCCCAATGCAGTGGTGTGTTGTGGTTTGACAAGCCTGGCCTGGGCATGCAGATAAAAGGAGGCACTATGCCACTCTGCTTCACAGTTGATGCAGAAATGGCAGCGCTGATGCTAAGTGTCTGGTTAGTCAAAGGACGACAGAGTTAGCTGTTCAGAAGCATAAGCTGCCTGAACGGCCATTCCCGTTCTCCCTGAATGAGCAGGTGGCAGGCTGAAGGGGAAGATCTACGTGGGCTGAATCTCACACATGAATTGTGAATTGGATCATGTGAAGGTTCACTCTGATGGAAATCAGAGCTTCACACTGTTACATGCAGTGTGTGCATACAATAAGGACAATCCATGCTCTGAAGAGTTCATAATTTCTACATGTAATAAATTGACAGATGTATTGAATAACAAGAGAAAAACCCACAATGAAATACTGATTAACATAGTAAATAGGGGCTCCACTTAAATGCTTTGCCTTTTAGTCTGTATGTTGATACTCCTTGCCCTGTCCTCTCCATTCCCAAGATATCTTTCTGTTGAAGCTGACTTTCTCTAATTAATTTTTTTTTTCCCTCTGACGTGCTGCATGAAACATTATCTAATTGTGATAGATGTGTTTGTTGTGTCTGGGGTCTGATGCTGGGTGAGTGAAAATTCTTCTCAGATGTAGTGCCCTTCTAAAGAAGATCTAGTTGCTGGTTTTGTCCTAGATAGTGCATGTTCCTGTTATCTGCTAGCGTGTTTGGTAAGTGGTTAGCATTAGTCTGATGAAGGGTATCATATCTGAACCCAGCTCACAAAGATATTTTCTGCCTCCATGACTCTTCCATGTTCTCCCCTATCCTGACCATAGCAGCTCTTAGTATGGATTGCAAATGGATATTTAACCATGTAACCACAAAGGTTAAGAAATTTGAGAACAGAAGTATAACTTGGGCTTGGTTAGGAATCCAAGTGTTAAACCCTGGATTCCTGACTCAGGATAGTTTAGCTGTGGCCAACTTTAAATAATAATTATTGAATGTTCCTTTTCACTGCTTTGTAGCAGCAAGCTAAATTGCTGGGTAGAATTCTGTAAATACGTAATTGGCATCAGTGGCTGTATTTACCCAGTAGCTTACGTGGTTTTCCCCATAACCTTTGGAGATTGTCTGTACAGAACTAAACTTGGGAGTATCCTCTTTGCAAGCTGTAACATAACGGTTCCCTATGATTGTTGGGCCAGGTATGCTAATGGCTGGGGATTTTTTGTTTGTTTTCTTCCTCTAAGGATAGTTGACATTTTGATTTTGGAGACTACAGGATTTTTTTCTTGCAAGGGTAAAGAACTGAACCATGGTGACTGGTTGCTTAAGAGCTGGTGCTTTTTTCTGCGTACAGAAATGAGTGGCTTTTTCTCAGATTAGAACATAACATTTTTTTTAAAACATTTAGTGTACTCAAGTGTAGATCTAATTCACCATGTTTATTCCTTTTCACAAGAATTTTCAGCACAGTGTAGCATGTGTATCTTACTTCTAAATGTACAAACATTTGGTAAACAGACTGTAAGAAGAAAATAACTCATGAGCCACTGTAGTAAATATGTCTGTAAAGCCTTAAAGAGGAAATAACCCCAACCTCTGTCACTTTGGCTCTGAGGCCATGGTTCTGCAAGCAGTGAAGCAAAGAGAGGAATCAGACTGGGCTGGGTGAGGAGGAATTGCAAATTTGAAGGATCTTCCATTTTTTTTGCTGCTCATTGCTGACTGGACCACTTCTTCCCTGATCTGTGTTTTACCAGGCTGCACATGCCAGCTCTTTGGGATTATGGGACTCTGAGTAGGGAAAGGAGGGCTGGTAGCTCTTTAAGCTAGCACTACTGATGAATATGAAACCACAGTCTTGCAGTTTCTTTCTTGTTTTGAGCAAGAAGCAGTGTGTTTCTGGAGGACCCTAGAGCTGTATTATCACTTAAGCATAGTCAAATCAAGGCTGCTTCCTGTCCTTTGCTTATCGTGCGCAGAAGAGGATTTGTTTTGGGAGGATATCTGGCAAAAAAATCAAGAAACTAGGTTATAGCATGAAGGGCAGAAGATTATATCTTCCCCATGGAAAACAGTCATGCTCTTCTGAGGACTTGATACCTAAATCATCTTGTATGTATTTCAGTTTGCCAAGTGTTTGTGCAGTTACAAGGAGGAACATGGGAACGATTTCCAGAATGCTGTTGCTATTTGTAATTCCACATTTTTGATACTGTGCAATAAAAGAATGGAGGGAGGGGAATGAACCTCTAAGCACACTTTTCAGAATCTGGAATTAATGGACCACGTTCAACCTCAGACCAGGAAATGGGAAAGCTAACTGAACTCAACCTCTGAGGTTGAGATGTATGCTATCATGACCATAATGTTGTGTAGCTTAGTGGCGCACTGTGACTTCAGTAGATCTGATCTTGACTCATCAAGGCTTGTTGGCTGAAGGTCCAAATGTACCAGATGTTCTTACTTAGAGAATGATCTGTAGGAATAAATGTTATGTTCTTACAGTGTCTGGGAATGGCAGTGTTTGGTACCAGAAATATTTAGCAAATCTAGTCAAGATACAAACTGCACACTAAGGCCTTTTTTCCCACCACAGAAATCCATTATTTTTTTCAGACTGAAAAAAGTAATTTTACTGCACAACCATTAAAATGGGTTACTACATAACTCTTCCACTTAGGAGTGGAAAGAGAGGAGAAAAAAAGTCTGTGTTCAACTGGAAAGAAAAACAAACAAGCAAAACCTCCCAGGAACTTCTCAAGGTAGATTGTAATTACTGAAGATAAAATTCTTCTACGAATGGAAGTAAATAGACTAGAAGCACTGTGTTCTGCCACGTCTTTACTGCTATCCAGTCATTTTAGGTAGCATTTATGGCACTGGTGGGCTTGGGTCATTCTTTGATCAGAAGAAGTATTCTATATTTGGCTGAATAATGTCACTTCTCGCAATGCCCACAAAAGCTTGATTCAACTCGATTTATCTGTTGCACCCTACTCCCCAAAGTACTGTGGAATAACAGAAGGAAAATGGTTCTTGAGTCATCGCAATAAATACATCTGTATGACTGAACAGAAGACTCCACGCTGTCTTGTCATGGTTTTTGGCCCTGAGATCATGGTTGTTCTAGCGAAAGACATTATGCCTGCGTGTTGGATGAACTTTTCCTCTGTAGGCACAAAAGTTTTTAAAAGGCTTTTAGAAAGTGTCAAAAGTTCTTCTTCCAGGGCTGAATGTCTACTGAAGTGATTTGTGGGCTTTGTGAGGAATCTGTGTCTTTTATTTAGATATGCACTTCAGATCCTGGCACTTGGTCCAGGAAGTAGTATCAGACGTAGTTCTTAATCATATTGTTAATACAGGCTCTTCTCATGAGAAAAATCCGCAGGCATCTTTAGCCTGCTTTTGTATGGAAGCAATGGTTATTTCAATATGTGTGCATACCTTCTCACCCAAAAAACTGGTCCCAGAGAATAAAAGTTTCATGAAAATAGGCAGCACAATAAAGGCAAGGTACCACAGAAGCGACTTGGCCGTGAGTGAAGATTCCTTGTGAGTTTGCATCTTTTTAGACATGAAAGAATCCCCTCCTTCCCTCCATTTGGCAACAGATGCACCAAAATTGACTATTGGAGAAGAATCCATCTGAAACTGGCTTTGTTAGTTCTGCTTCTCATGTAGCTATTGAGATTAATCAGGTGTGCTTGTTGGAGTCTTGCTGGACGTAAGCCTATTTCCAGGTTCCCAAGTAGTGGCAGTGGTCCAAGTGGTTAGTTCACCAAGCTCAGGAGATATTCAGTCCTTTCTCGTTAGGAGGCAGAAGTCTTCAATGGGCTTTCATTTGGTTGCACTTTAGGACTGCTCAAAAGCTTTGGCTGGTTTAGGATGTGGCTGCTTGGCTCCAGAGTGATATTTCTGGCAAGAAGCATGTCAAACTTGTGTTCTGAGCTAACTGGCTGCTGGCTGGTTCTCAAAGATGAATGAGAGGTTTGGGGTGGGGTTTTTTGTTGAGGGTTTTGTTTTGTTTAAACTAGTGAAATTTTTGGACTGGATTTTATCTGTTAAGGTTCTGATACTGTGCTCATCCCCAGCTTAAGGGTCCATGGAGGCTTTGCTTTCATATACCAAGACACTTTAACTAGGATATCTGAAATAATTACTGCTCCCAGTGATCCGCCCTGCGCCTCTGAATAGCTGAATATGAGGTAAAATATTGCTGAATGTCACAGTTTACAGCCTGGCAACTTCCATTTATTTTAGCATGCTGGATTATAAACTGGTGCTTTAGGAGCTGCGCACAACTGTCCTGAGGTAATATCTTGCCAGATAAGATCCTCTGGATTGCTGGGTCTAGTCTGATTGAACTGGAAGGAGGCTGCAGGCGTGACGCTCTTTTCCCTCTGGAGACTCGAATCTCTTGGTCTTCAGGCGGTGTTCCAAGTGCTGTGTGCCTCAGCCTTAGCCTGGCTGGGGTGGAAGCTGGCTGAGGGGTTTTGCTGAGGGCAGGGAAGGAAGGAAAGATGTCCTGTGTGCTCCCAAACCTCCTCAGCATCTTGGAGCACAAGAGAGACATTATATAATGCAAGTTGAACCAATTCTGATGGTCTTTCCTAATTAGTTACATCAGAAAGGCCAAGGATCTTTACTTCTTTTACTGATTTTCCCTCACCCCCCCCCTTCCCCCTCACCCCCCACTTTTGTCTTGCTTTCAGTTTACCCATCTGCATCTGGTCTTGCCCAGGCAGCTGCTGCTCTATTTGTATGTTCCCTGGGGGAGCTCTGGTGCTCCTTTAAGATCTCCTGTTGCTTTGGGAATTCACCTTTTACACATGGTGCTTCATTAGCCTCTCTCATTTATTTAGTACTGTGAGAAAAGATTTACCCTCCCAAAAAGCAGAAGAACGAGTTTCCAGCAGCATCTGCTTGAGAGAAGAGCGTCTCTGTGTAAATAGAGCAGGTTTAAAAGCCTCCTGCTATTGGCAAAGGAGCGGCTGGGTAGTTTTTGAAGGAATATTGTTCGAATGAGTTGGCACTAGGAGGCCCTTTGAAGGCGAGGGATGAAGAATCCCCCCTGCTCTTTCTCACCCGGGGAAGGGTTGCGAGCGGCCGCGCTGCCCCTGTGCACCGCTGTCATCCTCCCCTGCCTCGGTCTCGGCACAGTCGCTCCTTTTTGTTGCTGTTCATTAGAGAAAAAGCACCATTCGGGATTTTTTTGACCCATCGGGTTCTGCGTTTCCTCGTGTTTGCCGCCGCTCTCCCCTGCCGGGCGTTGTGGGAGAGTCGTCCCCTCTGCAGGCGATGGTGGGAACGGCCCCGGCCTCACTTATCACCAGTGACAAATCAATGGCAGCCTTCAGAAAGCTGGCCCCCAGGATCCCCGCTCGGCCCAGCTCTGGAGCAGTGGGAGGCTTCCCTGGCGGATAAAGGACTCCTTGCAGCTCTGACTTGTTGCCTTAAATCTAACTGAGGAAACCTTTTCATTCTCTTCAGCAGTGGCCCCCTCCCCTCTCGATTTGTCTTGGGGAAGGTGGCGGCTGGTGGAAGCGGGGGGCGTTTGGGGAGGTGGGAGTGGGGGAGCATTGGGGTTTGTAACGGTTTTTCTGTTTCCCTTTCACAATAGTCTGGCTACTGCACGCAGAGCTGGGCTCACAAAGCCTCCCCAAAGCGCCCGGAGTCCCGCAGGGCTCCTCACAGTGCAAGTTTGCTGTGTGTATTCCTACCAACAATACAGCTGGGCCCAGCAACAGGCTCCAGCTTTGGGCAAATATTTCTACAGCTTTTCCTTAATCGCTTTTGAGGAGGGGAGGGTAAGATGGGTTTGGGAGGTGGGAAGGGAGGAAAGAAAATTTGTATATGCGAGGGAGGGGAAAATAGAAATGGGTGGAGGGATTTATCTCTAGCTTCTGCAGCCCAGGCTTCCAAAGGGAGCCTTTGTTAGCATTCAGCATCCATGCTACAGCTAGAGTGGGTTTGGGGAGCATCAGTGTTGGATCTGAAGGAGGAGGGAGATTTAGGCAGACAACACGTAATGGTTTGGGCTCAGCCAGTCTCCATTTTTTGTTTTTCTTTTAGCAGGAGACATTAGCTGACAAGCCCCTTCTGGGTGGTTTCATCCAAAGTGTTGGTGTAGGCTGAAAGCACAGTCTTTTCTTGTGCTAAGTATGTCTATCTTATTTCTGCTTAACTGTTCTGCATATTTTTATGCTTGACTTCATGTTCTCTCTACTACCTGTGATTTAGCTCTCAATTCTAGTTTATTTGATCTGGTCCCAGCTCCAGATGTGGAAGAAATCAGAGAAATAATGTCTCTTTAAAGCACACTGTTGCAACTTGACTGTCTGATAGGTTTTGGCCTTGGGAGTTCCTTGAGCCCATTACTGTAGTCCTGGGATAGTCAGGTAAGCTCATATCTTACGTGCTGGTTCTTTCCTCAGTTTCTAAAGCCGCAGCGGAGATACCTAAACAGCATGAAACTGTGTCAAGAAGAAATCATATAAGTCCACTCCTCCCTGGCATTGTGGGGAAAAAGTAACCAGGCCACCTCCTTTTAAACATTCCTTTCCATACCTGCAGGGCTGGTAGCAAGCTTGTTGTGCCCACAGTTAGGGGCTAAATTCTGACATTGGCTAAGTCGTGTGGCATGCATTGTTTGCAGTGTATTAAAGATTCAAATGTTGTCTTAGACCTGATGCTCTTGTTCTAGTAGGAATGATGCCAGAAGCATCATCCTTGTTGCAGATGCATCATGTCAGAAATTAACTTTGGGCAGGAGATACTTACCTGCATCAGTATGCTCCCAGAGCAGGGAGTACTCTTGCTCTAAGGTCATAGTTCCACAGATGCTTTACGCTGAGCATAGCTAGGGGCTGCATATACGGAGACCGGACTTCCTGAACTCTCTGGCTAAGGCCCGGCTCATCCTCCATTTCCAATCAGTTAAATCTCAGCAAAATTTCCAAATTGAATCCAGTCTCCAAGCGATCAGCAGAAGATAGTAAGTAAAGGCTTACTCTGGGTCAGTGTGTGCGAGAACATGCAGGACGAGGGAAGGCAAGACTGTTGTGCTATGGTAAAGCTCACAGTCAAGTTCTTTGCGTGGATATAGCTGATGCTTTTAATTAAGGGACATCCTTGCCTCTCATTTGGAGATGAGGGTAGAATAAGAGTCCTTCTTTGTAGGAAGAAATTACTAAAATGCCAAATACAGACCTGAGTCAAAAGAATGTACATAACTATGGAGATTTTCAAGCATCCTTATCCTCACTGGCATCTGGTGACTGCCCCTTTCTTCTATATTATTCATGATATAATATTTGTAGAAGCATTCCATCTTTAGAGCATCACAACTATGAGCGAGGCAAGGTTTGTAGGGAGAGAGAACAACTTTGGTTAGACCAACTAATATGGCTGGAAAAACAGACAAACTTTTGGGAGCAGTTTCTCCTGAGAACTAAAATGGAAGCCTAAGTCTTAAAGTGCAAGTTGGGAACGGTTGCTTTGAGTTCAGCTTCACTGTGTTAATAGATTAGAAATTCAAGAGAAGGCTCCTGATACACGTGGATCAGAAGGGGATGACGTATGGGAAAGGAGTGGTGCCAAGCCTACCCCAATTCCTACCTGATTTTCTTTTCAGTTGATTAAAGTTTGACCAATTTTTAGCTTTCCAGGCTGGAACTTGAGGGAGAGAGAGAAGAGTTTCTGCTTAAAACTATCTGTGAAACTTCAGTTAAAAATTAATCAGTGAGTTTGGAGAATAAGGATAGAGAGAAAAATGCCTTTTTTTCTTTTTCCCCCATGTTTAAAATCTTGCCATAGTACAGAAAAGCTTGAGAATGTTTGTTAAGCCTCCCATGCTCCAGAAATACAAAAATGCCAGAGAGGCTTAAAGATTATTTAGTTTCTCTGAAATTCACCCATGCATGGTATGAGTTGTAAATATTTGAAAATTGGTACTTGAGTGTGCTGAGTACGAGTTAAAAAGCCTTACAGCAACAGCCTCTTTGACTCTGTGATGGACACTGACTATCCAGTGGCAGGCTGAAGTTGAATAGGAGCTCTGCTCCAATTATTCCCCCAAGCAAAGGGCTGCAGAGGAACAAGAGTCTAGATAATGCCTTCTGAGAGGCTGCCCTTTGGGCTGAGTGCTCCTTTGCTGGCCTACAGGCGGTGAGGAGGAGAAGGCAGCTGCAGTAGGCTATTTCTGTGTGATACGAGGCAGTATTGAAGATTGTGTTGCAATGCAAGAAATAACATGGAGTCCCCTATGGAACTGCCTGTCAGCCCACAAGGCCATAAAGCAGGTGCATAATTAAACTTGGGTATGTGTGCTCAGTGGGAAGAGAGAGAAAGGTGACTGTGTTTGCACCTGATTTGTGTTAGGTTTGCATTTCTGGGCATTTGCAGGGGGAGGGGGGGAAGTTTAGGAGGAAAGAGTAGCAGGAGAGAATTGGATTATGGAAGTAGGGAAGCTTCTTAAGAGACAGAAAAAGGATGAGGGAAGGTGGAAGGAGGGCTCTGGGTAGCAGGTGTGAGATGGGAGACTCTGCCTTCTGCTCTCTTTCCCTACATCTAGCCTGTCCCTCTTGCTCCCAAGTTGTATTTCTCTGTAGTGGCTCACCCACAAAGCAACTTGTGTCTTTCAGGTTCTCTTCTGTTGCCTGTTCCTTTGCTTAAAAAAAAAAAAAAA
>VXBL01008802.1:217519-276300 GCA_013400195.1 Aramus guarauna
AAAAAAAAGAGACACTTGCAAGTTTGGGAGGCCCGAGACTGACCTGTTTGGCACAGTATTTTTGCTTTTATACCACCTGCGTTGCTCCCCTTTCCTTCTGTTGTGTTTTATGAGCATCTAACAGTTCTGCAAACCATTCTTTGGCTCTTCAGGTTGGATACCTAGGAACAGAGGTTTCTGGCTTGAGACTCTAGCTGTCTGAGATCTATAACATGGAGCTGATGAAACCATTCAGAACAGTAAGATGTGAAGACAAAAGAATCTGTGTTTATGGACTGCTTGACTGTTATGGTGATGAATACCATATAATAATTTTACATTCAGTTCAGAACTTTGTGCTGCAAGTAATGTGGGGATTGTGTGGTGTCGTAAAGTGCAAAAGGGGCCTTTTAAAAGCTGTGCAGGTGAATTTAATTCTGGGATTTCATTAAAGCCTTTTTTAACTTGCTTATAATAGATTTTAAATGTCCTGTGTAATCAATAGCAGCTGGATTTATTTTCTTCTGAAGCATGCTGTGTAAGATACTATCTTTGCCAGACTGTTGCTCAGTTCTGCATACCAGGAAGGAACCCTTTTAAATTCACACCTGTAAAAGTAAATTTACTAAAATCTTCCAGGTTCTGTAACATTAGACCTGGTCCCTCGTTTCCCTTTGATGGAGAGAGCGAGCTGGTGTGGGGGAGTCATGGCGTGCCTCTTCGCGTGCTGTTTACTGCTGCCTCTGTGGTTAACCAGTTCCTCATGGACCATTCAATGGTGTCTAACTTTTTATGCTGACACATTTCCCACTCTGTTGGGGAATATATATGTGTGTGTGTGCATATATATACGTATATACTACAATATTATTTTTTCCTTGGAATTATCCCATAACATCTCCCTCCTACTTCTGTTCCTTCAGGAAGAGGAGATCCAAGTCTTTCCTAACAACTGTGCTTGCAGCCTCTTTCAGCCTCTTTTCACCCGTTCCCTGGTGAATGAGTGTCGAGGAAAGGCCACAGGTCTGCACAAGAAAAACGCAGGGAACATGAGTTGAGATCCACGTTAATTTCCCCCGGAAACTGCCTCTCTGTAATTACAGTTCTAACATCCTCCAGAAGAAAAGGGCCCTGTCCCCCCTGCAGCCCCCCTGGCAAATTCGATGCTCCTTGCAGCAGGGAAACCAGGCGTGGAGCAGAGCAGGTCAGCTGGGGCCTGAGAACGCTCCCCTTCTGTGTCTTCCTCGTAGGAAGGGAAGGGGGGCCTGTTCCTCTCCCCAACCCCCTTCTTGCCCCTTCCTCCAAATCTCCCAAGTAAATACAATTTTATTTTATTATATTGCTGCCGATCTGCTGTTGTTTTTCGTACAAAAAAGGTGGAAGGGGCAAGAAGGAACGAAAGAGTCTGGCGACAGGAAGAGATGAATTGCTGAAGAATGACACTGGCAGGGACTATTGTTCATTTTAACGCTGGAGCAGGAGCAGAGAGAAACGTTCACACGCCATTCTTGGGCATCCTGCTGGGCAGGCTAGGAAAGGGGCATTCCAGCTGGTCATGAGATTTGGCCAGGCAGATTGAATTGGGCTGAATAGAGTGCTCGCCGTTTTTTATTATTATTTTTTTCTTATAAAGAAACCCACTGATTAATTGCAGTGGAACCTGATTAAAGGGAGAGTCTGAAACCCACATAGACGTTACAGACATAAAGCTGTCAGCCTACCAGCATGTGATAACTGGGCCTTAACCCTTTGCAAGGCTCTTGGGGGATGGGGATGCTCACCGGAGTCAGCGTTGCCCAGTCTATGTTTACATGTTTGTGTGAGAGGACTTCTGTCATTTGGAGCAGGAGTTGTGTGCACAGCAGGAGACCTGTAAACAGACTGCATCTCATGAAAGACAAGTGCCTGAAGAATGAACGTAACATTTAGGGATATTTTGTTCGTGGAGAGGTTGTATGGGGATTTGCTTAAACGTTGTTGGCTATATTTTAGTAGTTTTGCAGAATTTAGCAGCCCTTGTCTGTGTCTGTCTCTCCGTCTGTGCAGTCCTGAATATGACAATAGGAAAAGTCTGTGAAGAGAACTGTAAAGTTCCACAGGCCTCTTGGGGATTGTTGCAAACGAACTTGATAGAAATGTCAATACCCTTGTAGTGGATATAACATTAAAAAATAGGTATTTAAAAGAATGCTGTAATCTGAGAACAAAGCTATAATTCAGCTGAACTTGGAGGCGGATGTGGAGATTGAAAGTGGATGGACAACTTGGATGTACATTGTCTCAGCAGTGATAGGATGGAATTTCAAGATGCTTAGAGACCCCTTTCTATGAGTGAAAACTCTTGGTCTTAATATATTGGTTTCATTTCAAATGTGTAGGGGAAAAAAGTCCATGTTGTGATACTTCTGGTTTTCTTTAACTCATTTTTTTTTTTTTACTCTGCTGATTTAGTGTCTGGACATGGTTGAATGCCCTCTGCTCATTCTCTTGCTTCTTTAATATCATGTTTGTAGTTTGCTGCTTCTGTTGAGAAGCTCAGATGATTTATTCAAACAGACGCTTGAAGCTTTGAAAGGGGTCTCTGTGTTGCCGTGTGAGGAGACTGGGAGGGAGGACAAACGCTCTTGCCCCCCAGCAATGTGTAGCTTCAAGTGTGACATAGTAAAAGATGGCACATGAGATCTCTAATGAGTATGCTCTCCAGTCATTTTATCCTATTCTATAGCACCCTGTGCGCATATGCATCCACTGGCTTGGAAGTGTTTCTCTAGAGAGGTGGAAAGAGCGGAGATACAGTTGGAGCAAACAAAGGTCCTTTTGTTGGCCCTGGGAAGATGACAGAGGGATTGCTTTTTGCTATCTAAAGCTCCTTGTTCTGTCCAATTCATCTCTCCAAGTGAGAAGGAATTGTGGAGGCAGCAGGAGCTTTCTGAGATGGAAGTTGCTGCTCTTCATCTTTCTTGTCCTGCATCTCTAGTCACTTCCATCAGAAGCTACTGATGCAGGTTGTGCCCTCACCGGCTTGACTTCACAGGCAGCAACTGTTGAATGGGGGAGTCTTTACGCTCAGCTCCTTCCTGTTGGGAAAAGGAGAAGGGGAAAAAAAAAGTCACAATGGGAGTATGTTTAAACTCTCTCTGCATAGACATTCGTATTGGATTGAGTATTCAAGGGAAAAAGGGCATTGTGTTGTCTGAATCCCTGCATTTCATCAGTAAAATGGAGAACAACATGAACAGACAGGATCTCGCACTGTTTTCACTGCAATCCTCTTCGTGAAAAGAGAGCATGCTGCAAGAGCTGCTCCTGCAGGCAGCTGTGTACCACTCCCTCCGAGAACATGGGATCTGTTGAGATCCCGGCCAGGGAGGCTGGAAATACCCATCTGCGCTTAGCTAACCAAGGATGAGAGTCTAGTTTCATGGTAACTCAGCATTGACATAGCCAAGGAGTCAGGAATAGCAGTTTCCTCAGATTCTTATTCTGTATTTTGAACGTGGAGAGAGGAAGGTAGATGAGAACCACTGTAGTTGCAAAAACACCTATGAGCAAATGGGACCTAAAAAGTCTGCTGTTTACACAGCTGAGTGGGGATTGGGTAGGGGAGTCACTTCACCAAAATCTTACTTGTCGCTTACTTCCCATGTCTTGCTTGTTTCTGCTTCTTCTGTTTGTTTGTGGCTTCTCCTTCCTCGCTGCCACCTACTAGCCCTGCTGTAGTCCTTTCCTGCAGCTCTGTTAACGTTTAACAAATTTCCCTCCAGTTCCTATGTTTCTTTTGGCTGTAGCTCAAGGCAAACTCCCCAGATCCAAAACTAATTTAGGGCTCTGAGCAACAGTAGCATTTAAATGTTGGCTTTGTGCCATCAGGCGGGCAGCCTCTTCACTGAGAAGAAATCTAATTCCAGTGTTTATTAGATCAACAGTGGCCTCAGGGCTGGACTTCCTTTAATGTTGGCCTTTTAATAATTGTAAGGCTAATACAGGAACTTGGGACCCCCAGGAGGGTCTCAGGAGCCTGGCTCTGACCCTTTTTTTTTTTTGGGAAGCAGGTCTCGGATCCGTCTTAATTTGGGTCAGGGAGCATAGAGGAGCAGGCTGGTGAAGTGGTGCAGGAGGTGTTATTTTGACTTCCCAAGCAGTGTGTGTAAATCCTTCCGCATTTGTGCAATAGTGACTTTGATTTCCTGCAAGTTTGTTTTAACGAGGTCTCTAGGGTAAGGACCTAGGTAGGGCAGGGCAAATTGTGCCCTGGTTAAGAAGTGGACTGGGACCGCATAGGATCTGCATTAATTTCTCAGCTTGGCCACAAGCTCCTTGGGAAGTCACTTAGGGCTCAGGTTTCCAGGCATGAAGAGTCCCTGCAGTGGGAGGTATGAGTACTTTGTAATATCGAGAGTCAGGTCTAAATCTCTTTGGCCAGATGTGTAATGATAGTTAAACATCTAATTTTCCACTGATTTTAAATGACTTAGGCACTCAAGTACTCACAGATCTGTGCTGTTGGGCTTCCATTTTCTGATTCTGAATTGAATATAATACTTTACCACTTTTAAGAGGTGCTAAAATTGTTCAGTAATAGAAAAAGGCATTCTGATGCTGTAGTGCTGGAGGCTGCTCACATACCTACAAAGATGTAGTTCCATAATTAGGTCATTTTGCTTTTTGTGCATCTTCCTCCCCCTGCCTCAGTGCTGTTGCTATTATTTCATTGAAGAGGAAACCTAATGTGAACAATACAGAATTGGCTGTAAGGGATCCTCTGGTGCTTCTCACTATTGTGGTTAATTTTTCTGGGGTGTGAGTATGAATGAACTGTGGAGCTTGCGGGTTTGTAGAAGCAGCACTTGAGACTTCCAGTTGAAGCAGAAAAAGTTTTGTGACCACTTTCTAAATGTTGTAAAGGAGTCTGATGTCCAGGTGCTGTGGGAGGTGTAGGTCGGTGCTTTGTGAGCTGCCTAGAAAGCAAACGACTGCGGGTGGGCTGACTAGGGTCTGATGCACAGCATTGCTGCCTTGCAGTAACCCCAACGCTGACCTGTCTTTCCTGTTGGCAGTTCTTTTGGGAAGAACTTATCCTACTTGAGCCCATAAAACGTATTTGCATTAAGCTTGTGTTTTTGAGTGCACGTGCGTGTATATGTGCGTGTGTATATTAAAAAATGTTGCTGGTAAAGGTTTCTTTTTTACTTTTAAGTTAATCCCATTCTCTGGTAGGCAGCACAGTTGCTGTGATGTCTCTGCGGTTGTGTGGTACCCCTCTCTTTGCCAGGCCTAACCCTGTTCTTCCAGCTCAGTCTAGCTGGTTAATAAATGCCCCTTTGCTACTCATCCTCCGAGGTCAACATAATATCATGTGTGGGGTTATTTTTTAGAAAACGACGTACAGAACAACTCTCTTTGTCCCAAGATAGCTCTGTTTATCTTGTGGTTTGTGCTTTTGAAGTCCTCCTGCCTGTGGGATTGCAAAAACGAGCTTCTGCCTCCTTATTGCCACAAAACCACACTGTGTGTCCTACCCCTTCCCTGGTGAACTCCTCTGCTAAGCAGAGCTGTTGTGGTTGGCTTTCCAGTCTCTTGTGTGGCAGAGAGCTGGAAAGCTACAAAGCTCAGATGCTCCACCACTAACATGATGGCATCTTTATAGGAGACCAAAATAAACTCCTTAATATGACCCTGTAAGAGAACAGTCTCTGTCTTGTCCAGGAACCTGGCCTTTTCTGTATCGTGCCATAATTTTTTTAAGAATCTGACTGCAGCCCACAAAAGCCAAAATGGACTTTTTTGGAGGCAGAACTCATCTCCTTGCACTGTGTGCTTGGACAACTGCAGTCCAGCTAGAACATTAGGTTCCCTGAAAAGAAGGACTTTACAATGCTTGCATTTTTATCTCCTGAAAAGAAGTGTATGACTATCCATGTCAACGTGTTCTGGGACTGACTCGGCTTTTGTCTTGAATAGGTTAAATGAACAAAAGAATGTTCTGGGCTGTAGTTTTGGAGAAAAGTTGGGCATATGTTCTGCAGGGCAGAATGTCCTTACAACTAGTCCAATGCCTGGAGCATCTGAAAGATGAAAGAGGCTGGTTGATAATTTCCTGTGGGACAAACTTACTTAGCATCTTTCAGACAGCCAAACCTTGAAGGCCAGGTTAAAAATGGCTTCCGAATGTGCTGTGAGCAAGGTTATGGGTGCTTTGTAAAACCAGAGAGACTGGACAAGCACTGGCACAGTAATTAACAAAGATCATAAGTGGTGTGGGAGGGGAAGCTAAAGCTCAAGAAGTTTCTGAATCTAAAGAGAAAGGAGCCCGTTTCTTAGAGAACTTGTGGTAAGGAGGTGGCTGGATAGGATCATTTGCATTCTGAATTTTCCTAAGTACATATTCCAGGTTTTAATCCTTGCAACCCAGATCAAAAAAATACCACTTTGAGTTTTTCTTGGTTCCCTAAAGCCTCTGAGCACTACTTTTCAAGAAAAGATGGCAGTAATCCTCTTAGCTGTCCTCTTTTGACCACTCCATTTTCTTAGTCCTCTTTCCCCTTACTCCGAGGTACAGTTTACAGATAGCAGATTAAAATAAATTGGCATTAATTTCAGTTTTCCTTAATGCTATGACCTGTAACTGGTTCTTCAGTAGAATCTGCCAGAGTTGGAGGCCATTACTGTTCAAGAGTATATGAAGAGAGGAAGATGTATAGCTATCCTATATGAAACTGAATACTGAGTGGCTTTTTGTTTTCTTGGTTTTTTAGCTCAAGTCAGACTGAGTTAGTCCATGCACAGTGAGGTGACAACTATGTCTTAGCTGTTAAGCAAGGGATTCGGTGAAATCCCGAAGACACTCGCACCTTGGAAGAGTACATGACAGGAATGGGAGTAGAAACAGAGTGAATGTTGGAAAAGTACTGAAAGTTTGTTTGCCTTAGAAGTTAATACTTAAGGTTACTTAAACTAAGGGAAGTAGAAGAGGGAGGAATGCATGGATGCAAATTAAACCTTTGTTTTCTCATATTGCTGTTACGAGTGACAGCTGCCAAGCTGTTTTTCGTTGGGTGTTGTAGGCTGCTTGCATTCATCTCCATTCAGTGAAGGGGCAAAATTGCAAGGCTTCAGAATTTCTGAAGTAGCTCTGAGTTCTCATTCTTCCAGGTGGTTTCCCAGAAGTGGCAGAGCATACCCTTGCTGTGATTGTAGTAAACCTTGGGTGCTCCCATGGCTGAGGTAATATAAGGCTCACTGTAGGATAATTGTGTCAAGTATTTGCTCTGCTGCTTTTGGCTTTTGCAGGTGCATTGCAGCTCTGTGCTGTTGTGATCTACTGCCACCAAAACCCAAGTTAGCTACTTTAAAACTAACTTGAGCAGATCGACACTACGCCTTGGGGACAGCAGCAATTGAAGCAGACCTTTCACAAAACACAGTTTGTAGCAGCAAGAGCAGGGGTCTGTTCTAGGGACTTGGTGAGAGCCTGCTTTGCCCAAATGGTTCCTTCCTAAGGCTGTGAGTGGCAGCATTTGATTAAAGTGGTGCTTTGCCTTTAGGGGAGTAGGTGCACTTTGGTTGTCCAAAATCTTAAAAACATAGATACGGATCTCATAGTTGCCCCAAATTTATACATCAACTACTGTCACAGAAATATCCTCTAAGATGCATATGAATAAAAGCTGCTTAGTTTTTTTTCTTTTTGGACCATTCCTTGTATTCTCCAACAAATGTCAATAGTGTTCTTACGCCTCTGTGCCTCTTTCCCTTTGTTTTCTCTTTTTAATTTATTTGCAGAAGAGGAAGATGAGATAAATCCCTCTGCCTATGAAGTAATGGAAAAGTTAAAAGAAAGTTTATGGAAGTTAAAATACCAACATTTTCTGTCCTGTAACTGGGAAAACAAACTCCAATGTTTCGCTAGTCCTGATCAATGTCTGTAGCTTATCTCCACGACCTTTGATATAGTAGAAGGATTTCTGACTGCTCAGTAAGCTTTGTTCTCAAGAACTGTCATACTAGTGAAACTCTTTGGTGACCGAAGTAGGTGAAATACATCAGAAATACCTTTTTCCTATGGATTATCTCTTTAAAACAGATGGTTGCTTCTCTAGCTGGCACTTAGCAATTGTCTGGTATCGTGAAGGTCTCCCGGTAACATTTCTGCTGTTGTGCCATTATTTCCTAAATTTTAGTGTCTGCTGTACTGTATGATTCATGATAAATGAGCAGTAAATTGTTCACAACCCTTATGGGACAGGAAAGGATAGAGGTTGTTAGTGTGTGGTTTAAAAAGAAAACACAGTGAAAGAAATGGAAAGTTATGTGTCTCATGTTGCTGAAATGACTAATTCTTGCAAAGCATGATATAGGCTTAAGGTAGTATTTTAAAGTGTCTAGCATGTGTCTAGGATATTCTGAAAGGGTTTGAGTCATGTAGTTCTGCCTTCCAGGCCGTGGTGGTCCAGCTAAACATTCCTGCACTGTTATAGAGAGGATGATGATATTTTTAAATGGTGTTATGCAGCAGCAACCTTTTATTATTCTGCCCATTTCTGAGTGGTATTTTATTTCTGTTTAATGTGCTTGAGTGGAATGGTCCTGCATGACAAGTAACTTAGTGCTGTGGTTGAGCACTTTATATCCGTCCCTTAGATTCTTCATTGTAGTTCTCTATCAACATGCAGTTACATAGGAGCTTGCAGCTACATAAGCAAATGCCACTCCAGGCTAAAATCAGCAACGCGTGTTTCCTGATGGCATTCTTCAGGTGGTATAATAAAATATGGATTAAATGGCCTCTGCTAAAGAGAGAAAATCTAGAGAGAATGAAATGCAAAGGCTGAAGGGGTGCTTTTAACAGCAATAGGAAAGAAGTTTCACAAGGTGGAAAGTGTAATACTCTTGCTCCTGGGAATCCAAGTTTATATGTAGGAAAAATGAATTAGTCCATGGAGAAAATATAAATACATGGGTTAAAAGGATTTAGGAGGCTGAATCACTTCCAGTAAGGGCCTTGAAGGTGAAAAGCAGAATGTCAGAGATGATGCAGTGCAGCTCATGACTTTCTGTGGTCTTTTTTTTTTTTTTTTTTTTCTACCAAGAATCCATGAAGGTGAAAACAGATGCTCCCACTGTCTAATGATTTTGAACACGCTTGGAGAGAGAATGGGAAAACTATCGCCTCGAATTGTGATCTTTTGAAAGTCTCAAAGCCCTTTCTAAGATATGTCTATTTGAATTGACATTGGACGTGACACCTGAAGCAGGCTGATATGGTGCTTGGTTTCTTGAATGACAGCATTGATTGGCAGGCATGCGGAGCTACAGAACAAAACCTACGTTTTTGACTCCTCTGTCAGCTGCAAATGTTTGAGGGAACCTTGTGGTTAGAGAAAGTGGGACATTTGCCATTTAATGGAAAGTAAATATGCAAAAAGCATCACAGTATGGTCATATTTCTGCCAAAAGATCTGGATACTGGAGTCAAGATGTTTTACCAGGTTCTTACAGAGTAGTTCTGGTGTTACCAGGGAAGAGCTGCACAGGGATCTGAAGAGTGGGCTGGGGGGGAAAAGTCACTCAGATCAGACTTTCTCCTGTCTGGCCTTGAGTGGTAGAATTCCTGTGTTTGGAAATAGTTGTCATCTACCTGCTACTTCTTGCCTGTCTTTAGACAGGGACTTTGGACTGAGATTTTGATGTGTTTAACATGCTTTGGTGGTTGAAAGGTTCCCGTTTCTATACTGGGACTGCATGAATTGTCCACCATGAGCTATTTCCATAGGCAACTGAGGGGTTGCTCAGGAAACAGGATAATAAAAGTCCTATTAAAAAAAAAAAAAAAGGCACAGAATGGATGATTGTTGCCTTTTGTCTGATTTCAAGAACTAAATGGTCAGCAGGGGAGAAAAAAAAACCATGTTGGTTCAGGCTTCAAACAGAATCTGTTTGAATTCTTGTGGGAGTAGTGTGCCATAACACACCTTTGATAAACATTTTGTTGCTGTGGTTAGAATATGCTGTTTAGTTTCCCTAAATCAGCCTCAATGTGGAACTCCAATCTTCTGAGTTCTCCACAGGGAGAAAGTTTTTCCCTCCATGATGTGACACTTATGCATATTTAGCCTAAAGTATTTTTTTGGCTGCCATATTGTGTCATAACATAAACCAATGGCTAGTTTGTCTTTTATTATTGCTCCTTGATTTCTCCAGGCATTGCTGCATCCCAGATTTTTCTTTTCATTTGAGTATCTGTTTCAAATTAGTTTTCACCAGATGCACTAGCTTTAAAAAAAACAAATAAATTTAAGATTGAATTTTAATTTCCTGGCCAACTCTAATCT
Organism: Aramus guarauna; assembly: GCA_013400195.1. Lineage (NCBI taxonomy): Eukaryota > Metazoa > Chordata > Aves > Gruiformes > Aramidae > Aramus > Aramus guarauna. The sequence goes on from VXBL01008802.1 coordinate 227,830, forward strand.
TCTTAGGTCCCTTCTATGTTATTTCTTTTTCCTCTGTGGTCTTTGTAGAAGAATATTGCCTATTTTGATATAATTTGCAGGCACCTTTGACATGATACTTACTCTCTCTTCCAGATCATTAATGAAGTCATTTAATAGGACTGGATCTAATGCTGATCCCTGTGATACCTACTAGCCATCTCTACCCCCTGCAGCCTGACTTGCTGCCATTTCTCATTATCTTTTGTTTATGGTCCTTTGGCTGATCTTTTTGGTCTGTCTGTACTGGTAGCCAAGCCAATTTGAATTAGTTTTTGAGTAGAATTTGATGGCAATAATACTGTCCCTTCAGCTGCACCTTCTGTTGAAAGACTCGGGGTATGTAGAAACACAGATTAAATCTTAATATACTGTGCTGATGTAATAACAGTATCCCCACTTCTTGAGGGGGAGAAGTAATTTCCTTTATCTTCTACAGTCAAACACTGTAGAAGATAAAAATAGAGTTAGGATGAGTATCTAGAGACCTCAGTTAAAGTCACGTTGTTCATTGCAAGGTGTTTGTTTATGACATGAAGGATTTGGGGGAAGGAACTGTAACTATTGCTTCTTGATCCTTCAGTCTTCGTGTTCAAATGAAATCCTTCTTCAGTATTTCTTTTTCAATACTTGTTTCTATAAATGCTTTCCTATGCCCTGGGTGCAGGGTGAGGTTTTCAGTGGGGTTGGTAGTCTTTACTTCTGTGGGATCAGAATTGGGCCTCAAACTCAAACATGTTTTTAAATGTCTTGTATCTCTTGACCCATGCGTTGTTTCTGAAAATACGGCTTCTGTTCCTGTCTCCCTCTACCTCATCATACACCCATCACACCAAACACTAACTCAGTTTGCACTTTTGTTGCACCCCTTATTTTCTTTAGGCCCTAATTAGCAGATGCCCTGAGGAATTTCTCTTCCTTATGCTTCCTATTCCTTGTGATCATATCAAGTGTAACATTTTTCAGGTCTAACCTGCATAGTTGTGCAGTTTAATGTAAGTACTGAAGGGCTGTCATGCTTGATAGTGTGCCTCTGTGTGGAATTTGTTCAGCAATGTGTTGAATCGAGAACCAGCTGGTTCGGGACTGAGGCATCCCTGCTTTTGCAAATTGAGAGGGGAACCTCTAAGCCTGGAAAACTTTCATCCTCACTTGAAACCTGCCAAAGTAGACACAATACACAATTACAAAAAAGCCTGCAACATCTTCAACCTCTCTTCTCTGGCTGGTGTGGTTTTGGTTTTGTGTTGGGGTTTTTTGGGTTTTATTTGGTTTTTTAAACTTTTTAAAAAAAAAAAAAACTTAGCACTATCACATTCTTCCTCAAACAAAACTGAAACAGTTCTATTTAAAGCTTTAAAAACTTATGGGTTGCTCTTTCTAGTGAGGTTGATTTTACTCTAAGCAGGCATCGAATACTTGGAGACCATGTGGGTACCCAGTCAGAACTGCTTCAGGTACTTCCATAATGGGAGTGGTTTTAAAAAAAAAAAAAAAAAAAAAGGAAAAACCCTGTTGGCTTTTATCAGTGTGTGGTGCCCCTTCTGACATCAGCCTGTTGTGCTGTAATGTTGCCTTTGCTGTGTCTGCCAGCAGAGCTCTGGGCTTAAACAATGGTCAGCAAATCCCTCTTCTAAAGCTGGATTAACTGTACTTTCCTTCAGTGGAAACTGCTGTTTGGGTAAGAGAGAGGAATCCAAAACTTTCATTTTCCCTCAAGATGGGCAAGTAAAGAAAGCTGAGCTACTTTGCTATAGAAACACTGGAAATGCTGGATGAAGGAGGAAAGTGTATCAACTGAACTATGTTTGAGGCCATCTGAAATGTCCAAGGTCTGCCCTCATCAAGGTGTGTATGTGATGGGAATGCAAAAGTGAGCCTGACCTGGAAGAGGAGAAAGAGAGAAAATGATACCTGACACAGGCCCTCTAACACCAGGTGTGCAAGGTTAAGGTGTTAAAGGCTATGCTATAGAATTCACTAATTTTAACCCCAAATAAACAATCAGATGCTCATGGGTTCTTAAAATACAGAAATAAGAAACAAAATGCATCTGTTGAAGCCAGGACAAAATATTTGGATACTTAGTCCAAATTTGTTCAAAAATGCTTCTGGTGCTACCCTTCTGCACTTCCTCTGGGGGCGAGGGGGAATCACACCCTTGTGCCTGCCACTATTAGGACTTTTTCCTCATTTTCCCTTTAATTCCATTATTCGTATTCCAGTTCTTCTATACAATCCTGGATTTCTTTCTCTTTGTCACTGTAACTATCAAATATTTGTATTCTATTTTCACACCCCTTCAATATCCATTTAGACTTTCTGTCCTCTGCCTGGGGTTCTTATAGGGTAGGATTAAAATTATGAAGGCTGGTACTGTTGTCTTTTTGGTTGCGCCTCATGTAGCAATGAGGTTGCAGAAGGATCCTGCCTTCCATTGAAGGTCTCCCGTAGGCCATGAAATGTGGAGTTAGCTGCCTGCCCATGGAAGGAAAGAAACTCAGATCCATGTGTTCGTCCTGGGCCAAAAGAGCAATTGTTCTTTCCAGAGACTTCTGATTCTGAACTGAACAGTCTGCCACTATAAATCATGCCCAATATTTTTGTAGTTCTAGGTTTTCTAAACCTGTTGGTGCTATTTTCCTTGCAGTGTAGAATTAAATGAATACTCAGCCATGGCTGGCTGTGCTACTCCATGTTGCAGGTACATGAAGAATTGCAGGATGGCGCAAGCAAACTGATGGCTGTGAATTTAATATCAGTACTTTTAAAAAAATTAACAGTAAGATTTTCTGTGTTAGGATGAAGGAGAAAAGATGCAAGTAATAGGGTGGCGTGGAGTGGAAGCCTCTTATGTAGTCAGTTCTTGGTACCTAGAAAGAAAAAAAATGTGGAAAGGCAGCATGATGTTGACCATAGATGCCAGGATCTTTGGCAGTTGTTCATGCAGTCAACTTGTTCTTGGTCAACATCCATGTGAGCAAACTTCATATTATGGGACAGTGAGAAAATCCTGCTATTACTAGAATGCCACCAGGGCCTGACAGAGCCGATGGACCCTGAAAAGTAGGAACATGTTCATCTCAACATAAGAAAGAATCTTTTACATTGAGAACAATCATTCAACTGGAACTACCTCCCTAGGGACGTGGTAGAGTCCCCATTGGTGTAGGTGTTCAAGATGTGACTGGACACAGTTTCCCACGAAAGGTTGGACCAGGTCATCGTTCAAGGTCCCTTCCAGCCTGGGCTGTTGTAAGATTCCATGTTCAAGCAACAGCCTGTAGAAGGTTGAATTGCTACAAAATAGTGGTAAGAGCTACTATCTGTCATTATTTTTACTGAAAATAGAATTAGCATCTCTCCTTTTGGAAAAAAGCATGTCATCAGGACTTAAAAGAACAGTGTTTTCACTCTCCCCTAGAAATCTGCTGTCCCTAACAGAACAAAAGCTACAGAGTTCAGTTTGGTAATTATTCTGTCTACTTACGCTTCCTTTGTAATGTCAGTGTTTCTGTGAATCTGTGGCAAATACAGGGCTGTTATGTAATAGCTCTGAGGGTTGCAAGTGACCTCATCGGCAAAACGAAGCTTTGCATATTAGTTTTTTCTTTATGGGCTATATTATTTTGCCTAATGAAGAGTTGGGGGGGAGGGGGTGGGAAGGGAAGGGTAGCAGAGTAACAAGTTATTTCTTTAAGCAACCCCACCTACCCTCCTCCAAAAAAGATGTGCAGAAATAACAGGATGATTATTGACTTTTGCTTTTCAGCCAGAAATGATGTAACTGTTTTGCCAACTTTAGACAGAAAATTACAAAGATCCTAACTATCTTTTTAAGGGTGAGAAGGGAGGAAAAAATTCATCCTCCCTTATGAGATGTTTTACTTGTCAGATGACTATGAGGATGGGGAGGGGATTCGGAAGGAATCAAGAAACTGAGCATACCGTGCTAAATTTAAGGTGATGGCAGATGTTAACTGAGGCCTGTGTTTAGACTGACTTCCTGTTTTTAAAATCTGGAGGCTGTTTGTGTAATACTTTGCTATGAAAACTGTTTGGTTACTGGATCCGGCTGCTATTGCATCTGGAGAGAACCAAGCTACAGACAGTGAGGATGATTTTTTTGGTTACTTGTACACGTGGGCAAGTGAAAGAGTAGGAAACTTGTGCGGTGGTCACATGAGGTATCAAGAGAGGCCAGGAAAGTTGAATGATGTCAGCTCAGCACCTGGCAATGCCTCTGTTCAGCTTTTGTGTATTGTTTTGTATATATTGCATTGTTAAAATATGTCGGGTTTTTACCTCCTACATAAGTGAAATCATTTCTGTGTATAGAGGGTTGGTAAAATGTCCAAGCCTGGAATGTTGATGAAAAGTTTTAGGAAAAACATTTGTCGTGGCTAAAGCCCAGAGGTACCCCTCACTGTTCCTGCTCCAGAAGAATGTGCAGAAGTGTAAGTAGATATGTTGGCTTTGATTGTTGGTCCAGTTGCCTGAATGGCAAGTGCTGACTTCCGTCCTGTTCCTGGACCCCTGACTAACTGGGATTGAAACGTGACACTGGAGGTTTATGTTCCACCCTCATGCGCACTTGGTTAGTCTTCTGTCTCACGCTCCCTAGGTTTAATGAGAGCTCAACATTAAAGAATAAGTCTTCCATTGAGGCTTCTCACACCAAGTGCACTGCTTCTGCTTGTCTGTGAGGGAGTCGGAGAAAACATGCTTCTCATCTTCATCTTTCCTGGCCCTCTATTGTTACAGATAAAGTTACAGGGTCATGTCACTGGAACTCTGAGTGCTAGAAAATGATCATAGGACACCAAGAGTGAAATACTATCCACACTGAAATAATTGAGAAAATTCCTGCTGTCTGCAGGGGGTCCCAGGTTTCATTCAACCTGCTCTTTTTCTTGGGTAAAGACTATTCATGCAGGATTGATTCTTCTGATACTGTTTATAGGTTGAAATTACTGTTCTCTCTGAACAAAAATGTGCTCTGCTTGTCCAAGTGTAAGACTAGGGTAAAACATGGTTTATAAAATGCATCATTTTAAAGACTAGAAGGTTAGTTACCCTAAGGGTCACAAATCACAAAGCATTAGACTCACAAAGGTCATAATTTAGACTAGTTAAGCAAAGTGTGCTTACATAATAATACTACAGATATAGGCTAGCGCATACGAGTGTTGGCATCTGGGTCATAACGTATCCTTCAGCTTCCAATGGTTTCTATAGCATGGTAAAAACACAAGCCAGAGATGGTTGAACATAGCAACTCTAATGAGGTGGGAAGAACAGATTTAATATGTGTGTGTGTGTGTATGTATATATATATATAAAACTTGATATTAGTAGCAACTTTTGAAGATAACTGTGTGTTTGACAATGCAGCAGATTAAGTTGCAGTTTGCAGATTGGGACAGCTGCACTAATTCTTTCTTTGCTGTTGCAGAGCTGTATCTTCATGCTGAGGAGCTAAAATAACTTGCTTTTACTTTTTTTTCCCCAACTCTCTCATTAGTGCTTATGCAGAGACAAATTATTAAATATATTCCCCTAGTTTAAGAATTGATTGTCTTGATGTTTGATCCTTTCCTGTTGGTGAAGCTACCCTAAGACATGGTGGAGCCTGGGCAAGATAGAGCCAGTCACCAGTACTCTCATATTTGTTTTTTTCTGGGGGTAATGAGGATGGTGATCATCCTGGTGTACTCTGGTAGGAAGGGGTATTGGAGCTGAAAGTAGTCAGGATAAGTGCTTTGGGGTACTGTTGAGGAAAATGGTAGAAAAATTGCTTTGGAAAAGGTGACTTAAACAGCAGCTATCTTGGGTACAATATACAGGTGGTTCTGCCTTTCTAAATGGGAGTAGGCAACAGCAGAAGGTGGTTTGTCCTGAATTTCCTGTGCTGCCAATTTGAAGGAACCTGTTTGATTTTGGGGGGGAGGTTTGTGGTGGTTCTGAATTTCCTTGTGTTTATTTCTAATAGTTGGATACGTTGCACAGATGATGCATTGCTTTTCCTTAGGAATGTCTACTGCGCTTTTTTTTTTTTTTTTTTTTTCATTCTGACTCTACATCACCCACGTGCTGTGTTTTTGAGTCAGTCTTTGCCCTGGCCATATCTGGTAAATCCTTTCAGGATCTGAGCACTATGCTCCCTTTCATTTGCCTTTCTTTCTGTTCTTTATTCACTGGATGTTCTTCCTGCCTCGATCCCTTGTTACACCAGATGCTGGTCACATTCTCTAGCATACATAGTAATGTCTTGAGATGTACTCTTTCTACTAAACCTTTTAAAGATGACTTGCAGTGGAGGTATGAGAGAGAATAAAAAGCTCATTGCACCCATGGCAGTCTGTGAAGGGAGATACGGCAACCAGTTTGGTTGTCCCACTTCAGCAGCTTGTGGACATGCTTGGAAAAGAGTTTGTAGTAAGGCCTTGCAACCTGCAGCGTAGCAATGGGAGCAGGCAGCAGAGGCTGGCAAAAACCTCCTCGGCCAGTTTTGTTGCAGAAGAAACCTACCATGGAATTCTTCCTCAAGGAAGAAGTGCATCCCCTCTAAACTTAAATCTTAACTTGCACAAGTGGATATCTTAGCTGGAGGGAGTTCTGCTGTTGAGAGATCTTGCAGAACAGTTACATAAAACTTTGCAGAAACTGCTTTTCTCAATTAGGATGGAAAATAATGAAATTATGAGGCTTCCCCCCTCCCCAGGATTTTGTGGCTAGGTTGCTACATCTCATGGTTCATCACAGATATCCTAGGTGTAACAGATGAGATCAAAAAGTCTGCAAAATAGTTCAGGGTGTATATAACTACCACTTGGGGCAAGTATCCCTCTGTACTTCTTTCTTTATAACCTGTTGTTTAATCTGAGAGCTTTATGTTTGCTTGAATTACAGAAAGAAGGAACCATGCAAAAAGAATCCGGTCACAGACTAGCCTGAGGGGATTGTTGATTGATAGAATAATAATTTATTTAACAGTGATATTGATTATATAGACTGTCTCGATAATGTCAGACAGAAGTTCAGGCATGGCCTTTCCCTTCTGAGAGATGGGCTGTAGCCTGTTCTCTCTCAAGGCAGAGATTTATTAAAAGGCTGTGTGGGATAACATCGCAAATAGCTGCATTTGCACAGGGGTGAGAGTCAGGAGTTGTGCAGAGTATTGTTCTGTAGCTGGGAGAGGGGAGAAAAGATTGGGAGCTCCTTAAGCTAACTTCTAAGGTTGGAAAAAAATGTTCTTATCAGATTATATATTGACATTTGGACTGCATTGTCTTTTGGTTGGTTTGTGGAGTTAAAAATCCTATCTTACTTTCATGATTGTCGGTTATACACAGGATAATGTCACAGTCTAGTCTACAGAGAGAGAAGAGTAGTGGGTTTTGACTTTGTTTTGGTTTTTTTTCCTTAGAGTCTGAAAGGTCTAAAGCAGTGACACATAAAAGGTTTGCATCTAGAAAGTTCAGGCTCTGGAGTAGACCCCAGATAACTCTCTGAAGTAGAATTTTTGCTATCCCTTCTGTTGCGGTGTCAGAACTAAGTGGAGTGGCAGCAGCACTGTGTGTGCTCTAGGAGAAGACTGAGTTTGTAAAATAAAAAGAGTGTTCTGATACCTGGGATTACTTGAATATGATTGTGAATAGTGCCAAGTTATGTTCCGGATGATTCTCAAACCTTTTTTTGGCGGGTCGCTGTTTGCTGTTGCCTTCAAATAGCCCCATTCCAGGAAACTGTGTGTAGTACTTGATCTATTTCAACACTGCGAGGGGGTGAATGTTTTCCTTTGCAGTAGAGTATTTGTTCATACATGTGGTGTGTACATGGAGAAGAATTGCAATGTCACTTTGTATTTAATGCATTTACCCTAAAATAGACAAATCTCTTCAAAATACCTTGTTTGTTTGTTCCTTTACAGCAGTTACAAGTAGCACTGAGTGCTCCTGTGGACGTAATCATTTCACGTGTGCTGTCAGTGCTTTTGGTGAATGCACGTGCATCCCTGCTCAGTGGCAATGTGATGGAGACAATGACTGCGGGGACCACAGTGATGAAGATGGCTGCAGTAAGAATACCATTCTTGACTTGTGTTTGTGAAAACTGAAGGTTTTATTTTTTTTCTCTGTTTTACAGGCACATCCTAGTTTTTGTATGATGAATGTTTAAGCTGTAGGTGACATACTTTTGACTGACTTCAGTACTCTATAGAGTCTAACAGAGCCAGTGTCCACTGACATAAAGCACAGTGAAAGCCCAACTCTGCCTTTTACAGCTCACTTTAGATGGCTGTTGGATGTGAATGTTTTAGAGGGAGAAGAGGGACAGAGACAAGTACCTTCCCCCCCCCCCCCTTGCAAAAGTGCTGTGAACTAAATTATGTTGTTTTGCTATAAATATTGATGGCAAATAAATAAGCAGTGTGAAGAAGCGTATTGAAGGTGTCTGCCCTCTTAAGTAGCATTCTAGTTTCTGTCCTGGCTGCCCTATGAAGGGAGGGAAAGGTAAGCACTGTAATCAGCATTTATTGGTCTTGGCATCTGCTGAGAGAAGTTACCTTGCAGCTACTGTGTATCTGCAGTGTCAGCATTTGCATAGCTGAGCCTGGCTAGGTGAGAACTGATAAGAAGTGTCACTCTTAGTGGGTTTAGCACGATAGAGATGAATAGAGAAAACCTCTTTCCCTGGAGCCACAAGTAAGTTGCTTTCTTACCTCATCTCTTTGGATTCCACAAATCATGGTAGAATTGAAGGGTGGAAAAAAAAGCCTGATTTTGTAGAACTCCTTTCCTGAAAGTTTCCCTAGAGCTGAAGACTTAAGGCTTCTGTCAATAAACATGATTCATGAATTTATCTTCCTCTGTTGGATGTTTCTCTAGCCTTCCTTGGTTTCCACTGTTGACTGCTGTAAGGAAAAGTGTGTTGTTTTGGATTTTGTGTGTGTTTGTAAGGGGAATTAGCTGAAAAGTCCTTGACTGCTTGGTAACAACTAAAAACACCAGTGTGTTATCAACATTATTCTCCTCCTAAATCCAAAACACAGCACTATACCAGCTGCTGGGAAGAAATTAACTCTATCCATGCCAAAACCAGTACAATGGTAAAGCTATGGTCGTGGTGTATCCCTAAAAATTAAGGAAATCTGGCCCATATAGATTTGAATGGAGTCTGTGCAACCTAGGGAGTAGTAGTGAACTGTGATCAAGCTGCTGATACTCTCAGGCACTGGAGGTTGGGAAGTCTATAAAAGAGAGGCAGACAATCAAGTGAAGCAGAGAATGTAGGAACTGGGTTTGACTTCTGCCTTCTTTACAGTTTCTAACAAGGCAAAGGGAAGAATAAGGCTGAAGCAAAGGGAGCTGTCTAGAAAACTGCATGAGTAAGATGGGAATGTTTAAACATCTCATTCAGAGTATGACTTGTGCTATAGGTCTCTGCAATCTAGTGAGAAAGGCAAGCTAGCAGATGCAGAGAGGGACAGTAGATTTGGGAGGGCAGATAAAAAGCTGAATTTATACAGCATAGAAAAGTGACTGAAGAGGAAGGACTAGAATATGAGCTGCCTTTTTAAATATTGCATTGTAGTAGAGTAAATACAAAGAGGAGAACTTTTTCAGCTGACAGCCAGAAGTACTCTGAGTGCAACTTAGTGGGAAGAAAGAAGAAAAAAAAAAAAGTTAAAGAATGAAGCTAAGGACTCTGTAGAAATGTTAAATGGGTGGGTTCAGCACATACATGCAAGGTGGAAGTAGAGCGACCCTATGACCACTTACTCCATTAAGCCTGCTGAATCTTGCTCTGAGTAGCTGCTCATTACAAGTTCAGATATGTGATACTATTGGTCATTTGTAAGAACTAGATTGACCCTACAGTGTAGGTTCACAGTAGTTGTCTGTGTTATTTCCTATCTTGCTTAGTCATTACGGCACTGAAACTTTTTGCTAGAGCAGATCACTTGCTAAATCCCTCTCTCTTGCTTGGCATACTGGAGCCCTGTGGAGGTGTACTCATTTGTGGGGTTAACTTTCCATTTGCCCTGTTTTCTGACCGTGCCAAGCATAAAGAAGGCAGGAGAAGTGCAAGAGCAGGTGTGAGGTATGAGCCCCCTGGAGCAGCAACTCTAACTTTAAATCAATTTAAGCTTCTCACAAATCAACACTGATGCTTGCACATAGTACAAGAGAATGGTCACTTCACAGATTTTCTTTCCTTCCATGGCAATCTGCCTGTGACATGCATACGGTGTTCTGGTTGGAGTGAAATTTTGGACAACTCTGTTTTGAACTTGATTTATTTTTTATTTACTGACTTATACTAGGTCTGAAAGTGGTGAAATTTTTTGAAATATAAATATTGAGCTGTAGGTTTGGGTTGTCCTGATGAAGTCATCCTACAAACCCCAGATATATTAAGGTCCTATTAAAAAAATTAGTGAGATTCCTCAAAAACCATGGGGCTAATCTTCATGCTGGGGTGAGCCCACTGGTTTGTTCTGACTCATGAACCTAAGCCTGTGCAACCACTTATATGGACTCTTCTGAGATGCTAAAGCTGCCAGGATTCTTTTTCAGTGATATATGGAAGTACAATTCTGAGTTTTAAAGACAGGAATTATAATATCATCAAGTAGACATCTCTGATCCAAAGAGTGAACAGATGTGATTGCAAGGAATCCCACAGTTGGTCTACTGCAAGCTAGTTTTACAGAGTTACAGGATTTTATTTTTTCTCCTGTGAATGTCCTAACTTTCCAGAGAAATAAAGCTGCAACCACACTTGTTTTAAGGTCTACTTTTACTTCAGTGTATCACCTCATATGTATACTGTAAGCTGATACGGTGACAAGATTGAGTTCCTGAGAGAGTTCTGTCTACTTCCTTGGCAAAGGGAGAGGAGAATGGGAAGGCATCAGACTGCTGGACTCCTAATAAAGCAAGAGAGTGGAACCGGGCTGGGGGGAAGGTGAAAATTACTTTAGCAAGTCAAGATTCAATCTTGCATCTGTGTCTATATAGCACTGCATATGCTCGAGTGATCTCTCATTTCAGTTAAAGAATGACAGACAGCTTGAAACACAGTGTGTTTTTAAAAAAAAAAGAGTAAAGATACTTGGCAGTGAGTGAAAGGAGTTGCAGCTATGAAAAAGAAGAGTAGACACAGGGAACATCTCTTCCTTTTGGGAGAGATTTTCAGTTTTGAGAAATTCTTAAAATGTGGTGTGTTTTGGCTTGGTTTTTTGTTGGGTTTTTTTAATGTTTTGTTACAAACTATAAAACAAATTCCCACTTTTTAAGTCAGTTGCACTAAGTTTTTCCTCAACTGTTGCCCTTTGTACACACTCCAGACATTTTCCACTTGTACTGGTGTCCATGGAATGCCTCTCGTAGGTTATTTTCCCATCATTTTTGGGAGAGCCCTGCCTCTGCTTACCTGGCTGTGACAGGAACTGTTTTTCTTGCAAATCTGAAGCCCTGCTGTGATGGGAGCCAATTATTCTGCGACATGTTTGCTTCCTGCTCTGGATCATGTTTACAAGCCCAGGGTGCTGTAGTAATAATAGTAATAAGCAACCTCCCAGCTGTCACGCCAGCTTCATAGACTTTCTCTCGTGTCAGCTCTCTGGCTTGCTGACAGTGTCTGGCTTGGAAGCCCTCGCTACACATGTACGGAGTAGCTCAGCTGCCTTCCTGCCTTGTGCCAAAGGAGCCTGCTTTGGACTGTCCTTAACGAAAGCCGCATGCAAGCGGAGGAATGGTTTTCATTCTGCCCTCCTGCTTGCGCTTTGAAGTCCAGTGTGGTGTGAATGAGTCTTACTTCCTGTGGCAAGGGTGAAAGGACAACTGAGTAAACTTGGCCTGGGGATTGATAAGTAGTTCTGTTTCTCATAAGATACACCAAATCCCCTCGTAACCATCCCCCAGTAGAGCCTTCTTACTCTGAATTTGGGATCTGTATCATACATAATCAGCTTGTAAATGTGTAGCTCCTTGGGACACAGCTGAGCTCCATGCACTGTTCTACTATACTTCTTCATTTGAAGGGACTGAAGAAGAATTTATTCCTTTTACTGTAGAGCTTACTGAAAGTGGTCTGTTGTTCCTGTCTCATTGGGAAATTTAGGCAGTTCCTGTTGAGCTACAACTTATTCAAGCCCAAGAGAGGGCCTTTTCCTTGCCAGGAACAGGGCTATCCATATAGCCTGCATTTCAGGCTCACAGAAAAATTTTTTGAGGTGATGTGAGGATAAAAATCTCATGGGTCTTTTACTAAAGTTAATGGAAACTCTAAAAGAATCATCTTCCCTCTGCCCTCACACTTAATCACTCAGGTGAAGTGTGAAGCTCAGGTGAAGCTTCACTTCTAAACTTAAAAGTTTTACTAATTTGGAACTCTTAACAAGAGTTCAAGTTTCTTGGTATGAAATTCCATGTCTGAAACTATACTTCATCATTTTATTGGGCTTTGAGTATGTGTGTTTCCTTTTAAAAGGCATCAGAACTAATGCAGTGCCCCCCTCAGGCAGAGCACTTGTGATCAAAGGGATGTGCAAGATTGGGTGCCAATACTATTTTTAAAAACTTTTTCCCTTCTTTTCTTTTTTGTTTCTTTTCTCCTCTTCTCTTTTGTTTCTTTTCTTACCAGCAATATCCTTAAATACAGTTTAGCAGTGCTATTGAAAACACTTTATGTTAATCTGGAACTAGGTTTTCCTAAACGTAGTTAGTAAAACTTAGTGTCTCTTATTTCTTCCAGAGAGTGGACTAATGTCCTTTATTCTTGTTTCTGGACTATTTGCCCACTGTACTACAGATCTCAGCAAACACATCTACATTTGTGTGTATGTATGTGCTCATACACATGCATTAGTGTGGACATAGCTGGGAGTCAGGCTGCAGTTATCTCTAATGTAGATAGCATGATTTTTTTTTTACTTTTTTTTTAGTTTCTATTGTTTTTTTAAATTAACTTCTCATTCTTCACATGACCGAAAATTTGTCTAATTAAACAAGCAGCATTGTTTAAATTGCTGGGCTCCAGAGCTCTGAACACTAGTTCTTTGCTGACCTTGGGTACAAAGCAACCTGCTCACTGCAGGCAACAGGGATAAAGTGTTCAAAGGACAGTAGGACGTGATTCAGTCTGCGTTTCACCTTATAAACTTCCCTTTTCCCCCACCCTCCCCCTTCCCCTTCTGCTCGGCCATAAAAGAGCTCCCTGTGTAATAAGAGTTGGGAGAGGGGGAGGAATAGCAGGCTTACGATAGACCTAGCTTTGCTGAAGTCTTGGATGATGTCCAGTGTGACCATGCAAAGGGATGAGCTCAGGGAAACGCTTGGAAGTTCAAAGGCCTTTTTGTGTTGCTGGCCGTCACTTGACAGACGTGCTCTCTTGGGCTGCCCATCCTAGCTCTTCCACTGGCTCACCTTCCTGGGGCTTGTTCCCCACCCTGCATCTCCACTCTGCCAGGGGAGACAAGCTAGTCCCTCTCTGTCTGTCTGAGCATTTTTCTGTCTTCAGCTCCATCCTAGGACTTGCCTTTGCTCACCTCTTTTGGGAAAGTACTGTTTCTTTGCAGAGATACAGAGAGATCAAACTGGAATTGAGCAGGGAAGGGGGGATGAGGCTTAACTGTGTTTACTGTTGCATTACCTAATCCTGCTATGAATAGGAGTGAAAGCATGTTAGTGCAACGTATGATTACTTTCTCATCCATGGAAACGGTGCCTGTGAAGGATTTGCAGGTTTCTTAGGTAGTGATAGATATCCTTCATTTTACAGGTTGGGGAAGTGGGGCTAGAGACAGAACTATCCCGTAGTCATGCAAACATCAATATCAAGCTGGGAAGAGAATATAGAGGTTCTGTTTCTATTCTTCTATATGCTAATCCAGCTTGTCTAGAGAGGTCTCGCTCCATCTCTGGCAGCGAAAAGGAGTTCTTATTGCTTCATCTGTATTGCCATGTACTCTTCTTCAGACCATTGTCAGAAGAACATGGAAGCGTGGCTTTTAAAATGAGTTAAAGCAATAAAATATGCTTTCCAAATTGTATAGCTGTTCCATGAGGTCAGGACAAAATGCAATGGAGGTTGTTTGAATGTCCTAAATGTGACATCTTAACTTTTGAATTTCCTCTTAACTTCAAATTTCCAAATACTTTGGATATATTTACAACAGTACTAAACATTAACTCTGGGCTAGTGGTATGCCCTCAGCTTTAACTCCTTAAGAATAAAACTAATCAAAATATGAAATAATAAATGACTAACAGAAGGGCCGAATAATAACAGCAAAGGGCTGTAGGGTGGAACTTAAGCCTGGGAGGGCAGAGCTGGGAAGAGGGGGTTAGGAAGAGATTGCCCCCATCTGAAAGCTGCTGCTGGAATCTCTTGCATTTTCCTTTGAAGCATCTGTGACCATTATTAGATTCAGGTTGTGAGTTTACATGGATCCCTGCCCTGATCCCACTGCCAGTTCCTCTGCTCTGAGACATCAGCCTTCATTCATTAGGGTGGGTTTTTGTTTTGGTTTGTTTTTGTCTTAAGTGGGTTTGTGTTTTTTTTTTCTTCCTCCTTTAAAGGAGAGCTCCCGTAGAAGGGGATTTATCTCCCCCCTGGTGTTGTCTGGGCTGGCACACACTTGCTGTCTGCTGGGGTGGGAATTAGGTCTTCCTTTGTATGTGGCAGTTTGTGTTTCGCCCTCTTCCCCTTGCTCCCCTCCCTTGTGCTGGAAGCTCAATTTTTATATTTAGGGGGAGTATGAAATTGGCTGAACTGCTCCCTGTAGGGGTGGAATTTCATTTTGTGTCGTTACCTCATGAAGGGATGCAGCAGTTCAGTGGGATAATGGTATCAGCTCTGAACCAGTGCTAATGGCCTAACCCTCTGGGAGCCTGAAGAATTCTCCCCTGGAGAGTCAGCATGCAAATTCCCTTCCAGGCGGCTCCTGTGCAGTCCTTTGGTGATTAGTCACGCTGGGACCCGGGAGAGCAGACAGAAAAGCATATGCTGGGGGGATGGTCTCAGTCCTGAAACTGCAGCTGAGGCCGGGGAAGGTTTGCTCAGCGTGCAATGTTGTGCTTGGGGGAGAGGGGGCTGATCCGTGGGACTGACCCTCTGAATCCAAAAACCTGTCTTGGTTTTGTTTGGAAAGCAGAGTGTGGGAACTGGAGTGTTTTCCCCTTCTGCTGGCCCTGGGGAAGAAGGGGAAGCTCCCTCTCTGTTTTGGTGCAGTTGGGACAGGGGCTCTCAGAGAAAGCGCAGTGTAAGGAGAGGGGCCAGCCATTGGAAGAGCAGGGTGCTGTCAAATCTGGGGGTGAAAATACAAATTTGTATGCTTCCCTCCCCTTCATACCTCTCTGGGGCCTAGAAGTGGCTGGATCTGACCTGGATATATACCTGCATGGGGCATTCTGGATGTGATAGGAAGAACCTTTTCCCAAGGGCTAGTGCCAGATTCTGTGTTTTGTCATCTAGTGCAGCGTTCAGCCTCGCGAGCAGTGACATCTGCAGTGATGTCCCCTCAGATACAGAGGTGCCTATGCTTGTCATAGCGCAGGAACGGCTGAGAAGATGATCCGAATTTGTGGTTAGGGAAAGAGATGTTAGAGCAAGTCTGAATTTAGGTGCACTAGTGTATTCTTAGGGTGGGAGGCTTTTAGGACAGGCCCTTGGTGAGAAATGTTGGAGGACATGGTATAGAGAGCTGTGAATGATTCTGTATAGTGTAATCCATGCTGCTTGCACAGGATACTGGCAGCAGTCCTGGGCCAAGGGGAAACGGAGGGTTGAGGGTACTGGAAAAGCTGAAAATGTGACTTTGTTCTCATTATTAAATCCTTCTCCTTCTGTGCATGGCTGCTGTCTTCACCTTCTCTTACTCTCCCTCCCCTCACGCTCCCACCTCCAGGATAGTGTTGGCAGAGGAAGTAGAAGCAGTATAGCAGAAGAGGGCTGGCCTGCCTGGTGACAGATGGGAGATGCTGTCAGCAAGCTGGGCTGGGATGAAAGGGTTTTGGGCAGTAGCCTCTCCAGCCCTCGCCTCTTTACATCGCTGAGCTAACCTTGTTCTTTGGAGAACACACCTGTCAGGAACGGTCTTGTGCAGCCCCATCCCTACCGCAGCTGGCAGCACTTGAAAGCATGAACCTCCCAGGGTTGAGTGTTCCTCTCATCTGTGAGGGGAAGGACAGGGCTGGTGCTCCCCCTTGAATTCCAGCTTTGTGGCTCCAGGCCTCTTCAAACACTGTGGATCTGTGGTTCCACTCCATTGTCAGCAAACTCCTGTGTAGGCAAGCATCATTCCATGTCTGCCCCCTTCCTCCATCCCTTCTGGAGACCTCTAGCAGGGTTTGGACACTGTTGTCCGTACCTAAAGGCACAGTGGATTATCCCCAGCAGTGGATTCCTGCCTCTAAGCTTCTCCTTGCAGGTTAGGCAAAAATGCTGGCAGAGTCTCCATGCTGGAACGCACACTGTAGCATGTATCTTGCAAAAAGCGTGTTCCCAGAAACATTGCTTCTCGTAGTTCTCGCTCTGAAGAACTTGCTGTGTAATAGAAACAGGATGGGCTGCACTGGGAAGCATGCAGGGAAGATGTTGATAATATCATTTTGCTTGTTATAAAACAAGTGTAGTTATGGGAGGACAGGAGGCTCAAGGATGAAAGAGGCAAAAAAAAGGAACTCGGTGGGGGAATTGTGGCAGCTACTTTATTGTGGAAAGGTCAGTCAGTGCTCCTCTGGGGAGGAGAGACTGCCAAGCTATAGACCTACCCTGGCCCCCCATCTGAGGGACAGCTCTTCCTCATCACTTTAAATGTTGTCTTTTGTTTCTGAGAAGTGTAGCCCCCCTCCCTCAGGAGGGAAGGAACTTCACTTTCAGGAAGGAAGCTGGCTGAAGCTCCATGAGGTCTTTCTTTGCTGTTGCAGTGCTGCCCACTTGCTCCCCCTTGGACTTCCACTGCGACAATGGGAAGTGTATCCGCCGGTCCTGGGTCTGTGATGGAGACAATGACTGTGAGGATGATTCTGATGAACAGGACTGCCGTAAGTCACCTCTCTGAGGGGAGAGGGTGGGTGCAGTGCTTGCCTGCCATGGCCGGGGAAAGTTGACCCTTTTTATTTCAGGAATGTAAGAGTTCATGCCCTGAATCAGACCTTTGCCTTGTAATAAACTGTATCCTGCCTCTGACAGAGATGTGTACCTGATATCCGTAAGCCCTACCACCTTGGCACCTGGCTTGCTGTTCAGCTGCGTGTCCTGGGGGAGGGGATGCTTCTCCATCCAGCTGGAGAACCGTTTATGCCCTGCAGCCTTGCTGGTTAATGTCGCATGAAGCACTTCCCTGAACTGAGCTCTTCGTGCCCTCCCCTGTTCGTGGAAACACCTAACCCCTGCCAAATCCTACTGAACTGCCTGTCTGGCTGACTTCCTGTGGCCTCAGGTTCCACTGTCTGACTTTTCTGTCCTGTCGGGCTGTCCCTAAGCATCCTCTCCCTTGAAACAGAACTCCCTGAGGAGAGGGAGGTGCTGTAGGGATGCTGCCCACATAGAGACAAGTTATCCTGAAAGCTGCCTTGTGAGGTGCGGTCTTCAAAAGAGCTGCCCTGGCAGGCTGCTGGTTGTGAGCACTGCCGTTGTGCTTTTACAGATTATTAAAATGGAGGGAATTTTGCCTGAGTCTTTGGAGTTCAGCCCCCATCCTTTCCCCTTTGTGCTGAGGACAAGGGTTACTTGTGGTTGGCTGCCATTAGCAAAAGGTGCTCAGGGATATGACTTTTCTTCTCCGCAACAATTCATCAGGTCCATGCCTGGCAGCACGTGCCAGAGAACCCGCGCGTTACGTAGCACCGGAGCTTCAGCTTCTCTGAAGCTGTGCTGGTTGCTAGGGCTGGCATCAGGCTGCAGTTAGGAGCAGAACTGTTTTGCTGTCTGGTTGAGATGGTTGCAGCTGCTTAAAAAGCAGCACTCTACAGCCCTTGAATTCTATAAAAGTTGTATGTGTGGTGCTCCAGAGTGACTCTGATGGAGGAACCGCATCTCAAGAAATGCAAAAATAAAGCTCTTGGCTGTAAAGTCTTCTGTGTCCAATACTTGTGTAGAAATGAATTCACTTTTAGATCAGTATAACTTTGATCTTTGCCTGCTTTTGTGGGCAAAGCACTGGGAATCAAGGTTTAGGGGTTTGACATCTTGTCATGCTCTGGATCACAGGACTAAGCTCAGTTTTTCAGTCTCTATTAAAATTTTTTCATGAAAGAAAAGGCATATATGTCTGGGTCAGTTTGGTCTTCTGTTTGTCAGCAAAAGTTGGAATGCCCCTCTACCTAACACAACAATGGAGAAAGGTGTAATCAAAACCCTAGTGTGGTTAGGACTAGTGTCTCCATTAATGAAAGGAAGAAGGCAAGGTTTTGTGACTAGGAGACTCCTAGGGGATTGTCAAGACTAGCACATAACCATAGGAGAGTTTCTGTGGGACTGAGGTCCTCAGGTGCTAATTTTGCAGTCCCTTTCCTTTCCTCACTGGTCTGCAGACAAGCTTCCTTAGAAGACTGGCAGAGAGTGGAATGAGGCTGCAAATACTGAGGCATTTGGAAAAGGAAGTTTAAATTTTCTTTCTCTCCCTTTTCAATGAACACTTCCTTTCCTTTGAAGGCAACTTTGGCATTGTTGTGAAAAGAGGGTGGAGATACAATTCTACCAGCAACTATTTGTTAGGTAATGACAGGGCCTTTTAATTCATTTAAAAAGAGGCCTGGATTGCCTTTTTTCTGTGCAGGAATCTCTTGAGCGTGGCTTGGGGCTGTGCTAGAGTTCCAGCACAGGGGAGTTGTCTCCATCTCTCTGTTCCAGGTACTTCCTCCAACCCACGTTCTCAACTTTTAGTCTGCTGTACTATTGACTCGTGGATGGAGTGGAAGAGAGACACTCAACAAATCTTGGAGTGGCTCTCCTGGTATTGTTAGGGGAAAAGAAATCAGCTCTCCAACATTGCGGTGTCCTTGGAGGACGATGTTGCTTAATTTGTAACACGTCACAGATTTGGGGTTCTGCAAGGCAAATCTTCCTGCCTTGCCTTCACCGTATCTCCACTGTGTTTTGCAGCTCCACGGGAGTGTGAGGAAGATGAGTTCTCATGTCAGAACGGATACTGCATCCGCAGCCTGTGGCACTGTGATGGTGACAACGACTGTGGTGACAACAGCGATGAGCAGTGTGGTGAGTAATGTGGCCCTACACACGCTGCCCTGCCAGTGCTTTAAAAGAGGTTGTGCAGACTTCCACTTGCGCACTTCTAGGCTCCCCTGAGTATGACGAGGGCTCGCGGCTGGCTTTTTTGGGCTGAGCTTGTGAAATATACTGTTCCCAGGGCTGGCTGCTTGGGATCTCAGGCTGTGTGGCTTACCTGCCAGGCAAAAATCACTTGAGACCTGTTATTCCTTGATGTGCTGTTGTGAAGTCCCGTGGATTCCTTTTGAATCCATCACTCTGTCAGTTAGATGAACAAAGATGGTTTTGCTTGGGTACTGCATGACATGCCTGTGTATGGCTTAATGAGCAATCTTGTTTGTGGGTTTGTAGGAGCTTCAGGAGCATGGTGTGGTTGTTTCCTGGGTACTCTGAGAAAAGCCAAGGCTTTGTTTGCATTGCTGTCTCTGCAGATATGAGAAAGTGCTCGGAGAAGGAGTTTCGTTGCAGTGACGGTAGCTGCATAGCTGAGCACTGGTTCTGTGATGGTGACACAGACTGCAAGGATGGCTCGGATGAAGAGAATTGCCGTAAGTGCTCTCCTTGCTTTGTAACCACAGGAAATAGCCCTTTGGACCTGCCCCTGTCTTGAGGTTTGGCACGTTTTCTGCAGCAGAGATCAAAAACAAGTTAGTCCTGCCTGTACTGGCAGCTATGCTGCCTTCCGTTGCCTACCCCAGAGGGCGTAAGAGGATGGTATATCTTGTGTGTTACCTCACAGGCATACTTTGTCAGTGCCTGGCTGCTTCTCTGTTCCTTCCCACGGCTGTGCGACCTTCAGTCAGAGCAGGAGGTTTATGCTGTACTGAATACAACTATGTATAAAACTAGGAGAGAAGGGGAGAAAACTATTCCCTTCTTTTTTCTCTTGTCTGATTCCTGCCTGCAATTTCTGGGGGACTCTGCCCACTGACAGCATCCTTAGGGACTGCGCATCCCCAGCTGGCACGCTGCAGGGGCTGCCTGTCTGAGCAACCTCTCTTCACTCGAACGCTTTATGCAGGATGTCGTCCGAAAAGGGCTGATAGGACAAGTTAGCTGGAAGCTGATTTGACTGATGGGGAACGGGGGCCGTGAGAGCCCACAACAGTTGTTTTCTCCTCTACAGGCTTGTAGCAAGTGGGACAGGAGTCTATTATGTCCCTTCCTAACCCCCACCGCCTCTCTCCCGTGTCTGTGAGTGCTGTCAGTGTCTGTGGAAGTTGCAGTGGTCCCTTCCCCCACCCTGCTCTCAAAGGCATTTTGCAGAATTTGTTCTAGATAGCAGGAAACTTCAAAAGGCTCTGGGAGGGGGATCAGGGCCGCCAGCTCCTGAAGGGCAGGGGGAGTGGATGCATGGGGGAGTTGTCTTTTATCTCTCCAGATAATGAGAATTGGCAGGGAGCCAGGGGCTGCAAACGTTTCTAAGCCAGAAAAGGGCTCGAAGAGGAATCCAGCTTCTCTCCCTCTCCTTTCCCCTTCTCAGTCCCTTGCCTGTCACTTCCCAGCAGGCCATGAACAGTCCCTGGGGAATGGTAGGGAGATGTTTCAACCTTGCCTCCTGTGGGAATGGAGGGGCACCCGGAACTGGTGCCCCTGCTTCTCTGAGCTGGAATGCTGCTCCAGTCCTGGCTGGCAGTTTTCTCTATAAGGCATTTTAAGTAACTCACTAAGAAGCTCAGTTTGGCTACCTGCCTCTCTCTTATCTTCCTCCATGTGGTTGTCATCTCTTCCTTATCTCCAATCCTGCTTGTCATTTAGGACAAGGTGGGACTACTATGTTCTTTTTTGTTGTTTCGTTTTTAATTTTTTTGTGTGTTTCTTTTGGGGGGGTGTGTTATAATTGAATCACATTACGAGAGAATTCAAGTCACCGACTTCTTCATTTTCTCCTCAAGGACACCCAAATACTCCTTTCAGCCTCCTTTGAGGCATAGTTAACACACATTTCAGTATCTAGCCACTGGATACTCACTGAACTAAAGCTCCTACCGCATGCCTGCAGGCTGTGCCCACTACTTCAGGTTGGAGAGGCAGACATAGTTCACTTCCTAGACTGTCAATCTTTTTACCTTTTGTTTCAATGCTTTTATTTTCAGAGCTCCTCAGTTGAAAGACTCATATGCCTGAAACATGTAGTTCATTCTCTGGACAGTATGAGAAGAGGTGTCAGATTCTGTTGTGTGGGACTCAAAATATTTTTTTCATCCCTTCCCACATAGTGTACTGTTGTACAGAGAACAGCGGGCAAATACTTGACTGTAAGTTTGTTGGGCTTTGCCCAGGGTCATCTGTCTGGCAGCGCTCCTTACTGATAAGGCACAATTTGTTTTGGCAACAGCTTGGGAGGAAAGGGAGAGGGGAAATCCTCAAAGGTCAGGTGCAGACCTGGGCACCTTGCTGCTTGCTTGCTTCCTTTTGTCTTCAACTGCTTATTTTTTGTGAAAATTCCATACTTTAACCTTGCATTCTGACATGCCTCAATCCTTAGTACAGAGCTACCCCAAGGGGTATCTTCATTTTGCCATCTTCATAGCTGTTTCCTTCTCTAGAACTTAAGGACTCTTGAAAAGTTAGTGTTTATAGACTAACATCCTACGTAATTTCCTTTTTTTTTTTTTAGTGGATTGTCTGCATGGATGTCTTTATATATAAAGCTTTAACCTGCCCCTCAGTGAAGCACAGACATCATTCAAGTTCCTCTCAATAATACAAGTCATGCAGAAAAATGCAGCAGTTGGTACTAATTTCCAACACCTTTCCATTGAATATTTGCTAGTCCGTTATTCAACTGAGAAGGCTGCATGTAAAGTGCATTGTGCCCTGTCACCTCAGGCTTTTTTTTCTTTGATTCCCTCATTAGCATCAGATGTTCCAGCTGCCACCTGCAGCTTGGAGGAGTTCCAGTGTGCGTATGGACGCTGCATCTTGGACATCTACCACTGTGATGGCGATGATGACTGTGGGGACTGGTCTGATGAATCTGACTGCTGTAAGTTAGTGCAGGGTGATATACTGGTCCAAGCATCTGAATTGCAAACCTAAATGAAATTTGTGTTGGCTGGAGGCAGGTTGCAGTGCAGACAGCAATCTAGTTGTTAGCACATAAGCTGACTCTTTCATTTTATTTTATTTTTTTAACTTGGGAAAGTGAGAATAGTGACAGGAGTCACTGTTCAGTCAGGACAGTTCTGCATACAGAAATTAAAGCAGTTTCCAAGAGGAGTCTGTTCAGGACCAAGTTCCACAATAGTGGAGTGTAAGTGTGGTGCTGAGGGGCTTTGGGGATGTTATACTCGTCTGAGTTTGCTCTTTATATTCTTTACCATCTCTGCAGCATCTCACCAGCCTTGTCGCTCTGGAGAGTTCATGTGCAACAGTGGATTGTGCATTAATGCTGGCTGGAGGTGTGATGGAGACTTCGACTGTGATGACCAGTCAGATGAGAGGAACTGCAGTGAGTGCTGGGAACTGGTGGAAACTTTCAGTTTCTGCAGATGCAAAAGAGTGTTTGGGACTGTTTGGAATTGTGACTCACCTAATTCTTGCTCACCTAATGTTCTTTTTTTGGTCCCCCAGCTACATCTATGTGCACAGCTGACCAGTTCCGGTGTAAATCAGGACGCTGTGTCCGTCTGTCATGGCGTTGTGATGGGGAAGATGACTGCTCTGACAACAGTGATGAGGAGAACTGTGAGAACACAGGTTTGACCTGCTGCCTTGCTGCTTATAGCTAATGTTTCCATCCTGGAGGTAATAGGTAGTGAAATCTCTTTTGGATTGCTTCACTGAGTTCCGCCTAGAGTTTCTGTCCTTCCCAAAGAATGGGATCTATAGGCTATCTTATACCCTTGCAAACAGGTGCAGGTCTGTATGCTTAAGGTAACTTAAGTGATGGTGTTTTCTGGTCAAATAACAGATCTCCGTATCTTCCTATCCTGTCCCTAGTCTATGAATTACCGCAGAGCTCTGAGATAATTCTGTTCAGACTTGGAGATGTTAATAGTGTGCAAAGTTGCTTTGTTTGCCAAATGGACTATGTCTAACTCGTGCCTTCTAGATAGTTCTGGATAGCTTTCATGTTGCCTTGTGAAATTGCCAAGCAATTCAAGCAGGCAGTGGAATCAGAAAGGGCGTTTTGTGAAAGTGAAGGATAAAGCCTTTGTTTCAGAGATTAGGGGTGTCAGCTTCTTCCTTAGATATTTGCTCAGGAGTCTCTCTTTCTAGTAATCATTGCACACACAGCCATTCTCTCATATAATGGTGGTTATGGAGAAGAGGGAGGGTTTCAACAGACCCTAGTGTTATGGTAGGATTCAAGGAATGTCTAGAATATCTCTTTTCCTTCAGGATGTTTTTAGGCCTTGTTGAAGAATAGTGTGTTGATCCCAGTGAGTGGGGTCCAGCTGTGTATACTGACCCTTCTGGATCAGTGTATTTTAAACAGTGGGTTTAGGGGTGATAAAAGGGATTTGTGAAACTGTACCCCTTGTTTGGGCCTGTTGAGGAGGGGACAGTGTATGTTCTCTAAGGACAGCTGAGCTGGGAGGACCAGGAGAGGCACGCTTTGTAGCCGTTTGAGAGCAGCTGCTCTAGATTGGTCAGCTGTTGTAACCACCAGTGTGCAGGAGATGGTGGTGATCCTGGAAAAAAAAAAAGTGTACTTAAAGACAAGGTGGTAACCCTGTTTCCACATCCTGATAACAAAGGAATTTAGAGGTATGGAAAGAACAGTTGCCACTCAAAAGCCAAGTCAAATTTCCAGAGGCACTAAAATTCAACCTCTCCACCTCAAACCAAACCCAAGGTGGCTGAGTACAGCTGTTGTTACTGTAAGGTTAGTTGTGCAGTTCTGCATTAGGTGATAGTCAGCAGGTAAAAATTACTCGGGGGTTCCAAGCAGAATGTGTACTGGCTCATCTAAGTGAAATAGTTTGCTGTCTCAATGTCTATAGCGAGAGTTAAAATCGTGTATCACCTCTTGGATTTAGAGCAGAATTATATTTTTATTGGCCGTAGAGACAAGATTCCTAGAATACTAGGAGATCAGCTGATGTCAGGATCTTTACATTCGATATGACAAATGCAGTCCAAGTTTCAGAATCCTTCATATAAAGTGTTCCTGTGCTCTGAAAAGTGAATCTGCATATGATTTGGTTTTATGTTCCCAGTTGGTGTGTCAGTTAGTTCTTGTTTGTACTTGTTATTCTCACAACTACCCTTTTCCATGCTGCTCACAGGCAGTCTGCCAATCTAATTGTTTCTTTGCTGATAACTGTATTGTCCTGTTGTCTTCCTAGGATTATCAGAGGGTGATGATTTGGAAACCACTAACCAAGTCAGCTTAAGAGGTACAAGAAATAAGAGGCAGCAGGACAGTGCAGTTACTGCTGAAGAAACAATCAGATTGGCAAAGCCCCTACAAACAGTATTACTTTACTTACAAGAATTCTGTGGAGTCTCCCTGCCAACAGCAGAAGTTGAAGCGTGTAGCTCGTGTGAAATCCTGTTGCCTGAGCTCAGATTTCAAGGATGCGTGTAAATCTCATTCCAAGTCTGTTACAGTGCAGTTAGGGCTGGACAAGATGCTCATTCCTAGGCAGGTTTAAGATCCACAGCCATGCTGGGGTGACATATCAGATGATTAAAGTGAGGAACTGACTCCTCTCTTGCACATACTGAGTAGGGCTGTGGAATCTGGAACCAAAGGGAACTAAGCCAGGACCTTCCAGTCATTCTGAGAGAAACTAAATAGCTGAACTTAACAATAAAGCAACATTGGGTTTGGTCTGGAGGAGAGTTTGCAGGCCTCCAAATCAGCATAAAGATGCGTGAAGCAGTAAGGAGTGTAAAATGAGCTGAATTCAAAGAACGAGGAAGTTATGTATTTGTGCTCATATTTGTAACAAATCTTAGAAAATGTTCTGTATCCTTTTGTTCACCATGGCTGTTGTTCCATCAGTAAGCTGTGGTGTGCTTACTTTCCACTTCTTCTCTTGCAGGGACTCCTCAGTGTGCCCCAGACCAGTTCCTGTGTGGGAATGGGCGTTGTATTGGTCAGAGGAAGCTGTGCAATGGAGCAAATGATTGTGGAGATGGCAGCGATGAGAGCCCACATCAAAACTGCCGTAAGTTCTCAAAGTTCAGTCTTAAACATAAATGGAGGCACTGTGATGTGTGAGAGTCTATGTGGTATTGCTGAAGGATGTGTGTAAGAAAGGAAGCCTGGGTTGTGATCATTGGAGATAGTTGAAGGCTGAGGAAAATGACCTTGGTGGTCTTACCCATTACATACTGCAGACAGGGATTAATGAGGAGAAGATTATGATCTCAGGTATCAAAGTTTCTCTGCAGAGATAGTGAATCCTAAAAGCATATTCTGAGTTCTGTTGTCCCCTTTGGTTGTGGCCTGCAGGAGAGAGTTCTGACTGTGAAGAGGCAGCTTCCAGCCTGTGTCCTCCCCTTCTTGCTCAGCCTGTTCTGAAGGGCAACTGCTGCCAAGCAGCTGCCTCGTGGTTTCAGCTCAGTTATCTTCACGTGTTCCTTTCGCAGGTCCACGAACAGGGGAGGAGAACTGCAATGTCAACAATGGTGGCTGTGCTCAGAAGTGCCAGATGGTACGAGGGATGGTGCAGTGCACCTGCCACACGGGTTACAGACTCCTGGAAGATGGCCGATCATGCCAAGGTGGGTTTTTGGAGCGGTAGCCTCCTCCCTGCTGCTTTGATGTGCTTGAAGTTGATGGCTATGATAGGGTGCAAATCAGAGCACTGAAAGCAGAGATATTGCCTAGCTTATTGATGATCTAATGGTAATTTTCTCCCTTTGTCTGTAACATGCAGATGTGAATGAATGTGCTGAGGAAGGTTACTGCAGCCAAGGCTGTACCAACAGTGAAGGAGGCTTCCAGTGCTGGTGTGAGCAGGGCTACGAGCTGCGACCTGACAAGCGTAGCTGCAAAGCTCTAGGTAAAGAGTTCAGCCTTATTCTGGGGTGTGTATGTTAGTCCAGTTCTCATAATGGTGTCTCTAATGCTTCATTGGCAGCATTATGCTGTTCACCAAGCCAACATGTGAGGAAAAGGAAGTACCTGGATTTGTATTAAATATGCCCAGGTTGTTGGTGAACGCCTGTGAAAATTTTGTGTGATCTTGACCATGGAGAGCTACTTCACTGTTTCCTTTCCCTTCCAGCAGGACGACCCTTGCCTTCTTTTCATAGTCCTTTGTCATTCCTGGTGACCCAGACCCTGAGACAAAACAAGCCTCCTGCCTCTGTCTCTGTTCAGGAAGTGTCTTAAGCTTTCCAGTCAGTGAAGTTGTGTCACACCTCCTCGTGGTTTGACCCTTGATGGTGGTCACCAGTCCTGAATGCTGCGAGTGGCTGCTATATGGACATCTGCTGTTTTTAAGGGCATCTATACACTTGTTTAACTTTATTCCTGAGCTCCTCTAATGTAGGAGCTGACGAATTAAAAATTCCATTTAAAGAATTAAGATTTCATTAGGAATTTCCCTAATGAAATCCATAAAGGATGTTGATGTTGTTTATATTTCTTTCCTCTGCAGTGGAAGTACCTGCTGAGTTTATATCTGGCTGAGGCAGATTTTAAGTGTGTCTTGTCTGTGGTAGAAGATGTGGTAGAGCATGTGTGTTTGTGTGGCTAGGAGATGGATATAGCAAAAGGAAACTATATCCCAGCTGCCAAGTGGCTGCCTAGTGGTATGGTTTCAGAGGCTGAGATGAGGCAGGCTTAGGTGGGACCTGGAATGATTGCTTCTTGCTGAGTTGAGTGTTTGCCAAAAGGGTTAAAAATGCTCATCTTTGAGTTAGGACTGTGTATAGAGGATGTGAAAACAGCTCTCTAAAGTGTTTTGCACTTGGGACTTGATTTCTTGCTGCCAGTGCTGCAAAACTATGTTGTGGGACTTGGTGCTGAGGGAGTGGTAGGCAGGACCCTGTCAAAGTACTCTAATGTTGTCTTCCCATGTATTCTCAGGGCCAGAGCCAGTGCTGCTCTTTGCCAATCGAATTGATATCCGACAAGTGTTGCCTCATCGCTCAGAGTATACTCTGCTCCTGAACAACCTGGAAAATGCCATTGCCCTTGACTTCCACCACAGCAAGGAGCTGGTGTTTTGGTCTGATGTCACTCTTGATCGCATCATGAGGGCCAATCTGAATGGTAGCAATGTGGAAGAGGTAGTTTCTACAGGGCTGGAGAGCCCAGGTGCGTCACCACAAAAAATGCAAAAGCCTGGGGACTGACCATGGTGTGAGAATAGGGGTGGGTGAGTGGAGAAAAGTGGGTACCCAGCATTCAAAATGGAGTGCATCTCCCTGAGCAAGGGGATGGATTGGATGGAATGGGTGTGAGATCAGTGTCCCCCTGGAGTTAATCTTGGCTGATGGGGTAAGAGACAGGAGGATGGAACTGTGCTTCTTCTGAGGCTCGGAGGGAAAGGGAAGTATTTTTCTGAGCAGATCCTGCTCCTGGTCTCATTCTATGCTTAATTCTCCCCTGGAGATAGGTGGACTTGCTATTGACTGGATCCATGACAAATTATACTGGACAGACTCTGGGACATCTCGAATTGAAGTAGCAAACTTGGATGGTACTCATAGGAAAGTGCTTTTATGGCAGAACCTGGAGAAGCCCCGAGCAATTGCCCTACATCCTATGGAGGGGTGAGTGAAAACTTAGGACTCCAGTGAGTCCTCCATGCAAGTGCTTCCAGGTGAACACTGAAAAGCCCATCTTCGGTCATAAAGGCTGCCTCTGGGCTTAAGCCTTCCTTTGGTACTGCCAGTTTGGGGAACCTGGCAATGCTGGGGACCTTTGGAGCCTTAATCCTATTCTAGGCCCTTCAGGTTTCACCAGTCTGAAGGTGCTGGGTATTACCATGTTGGCTGTCACTTATCACATGGCTGTGACCCAGTCTCATGCTCGAGGTCACAGAACTGATACTGTTTTGCCCTGATAAGGAGTGATGCTGGGTGCAGTATGTAGGACATGAGTTTTCTAGTCTGTCTCTCCCTGCCTCCTCCAGCACTATCTACTGGACTGACTGGGGCAACACTCCCCGCATTGAGTATTCCAACATGGACGGCTCTAATCGGCGCATCATTGCGGATACACACCTCTTCTGGCCCAATGGACTGACCATTGACTATGCAGGACATCGAATGTACTGGGTGGATGCCAAACATCACGTCATTGAGAGGGCTGACCTCGATGGGCAGAATAGGAAGGCTGTTATTAGTCAAGGTAAGTAACAGGGCTGTGTACAGGAACACAGTGCTACTGAGTTTCAGAGCCACTGGCTCCTGCTTCTATGCTTGTCTCCTTTCAGTGTGGGATGAATTCTGCCACCACTGAGGGAAGGGGCTTGCTACCCAGTCTTTGGTGGACAGGAGAGAGGAATTGTCTGTTATATTGATGTAATGTGGATTTGAGCAGGTTGACTGTGGACTAAGGGGCAAGAGCTTTCCCTTGTCTCCCTGCTAGCCTGAGTATTGTTGGACCTGACTATATCCCTGTATTGGATGTCCTTTACAGGCCTCCCACACCCATTTGCTATCACCGTGTTTGAGGACAGTTTGTACTGGACAGACTGGCACACCAAGAGCATCAACAGTGCCAACAAATTCACAGGCAAGAACCAGGAGATCATCCGCAACAAACTCCACTTCCCTATGGACATCCACACGCTGCATCCTCAGCGCCAGCCAGCAGGTAACTGCAGAGAGGGTAGAGACCTGTTTGAGCCACGAGAAGACCTGCTGCCACCCACCACCCTGTAAAGCAGGGAGATGGCAAGCCTGAACCCAGCACACCAACACATCCACCTACTCCGTCCTGAGCTGCCGCAGAGCTGGCTCCATCTGGCAGTTCAGTTGAGGTCCCTCAGCCCTGGTAACCCGGTGTTAGGTGTTACCACAGCTCCCCCTGCTGACACTTGGGAGTGGAGGCTTTTCAGTAAGAAATACTTGTGGCTTGTTTATGCAAGAGCTGTTTTGGGAGGCGGGGGGGTGGGAAATTGTAAGTGGGCACTAGTAATGACTGACACCTCCCTTACTCCTCTTCAATTGCCATAACCTGCTCCAGAAGTGGATTGAGTTAAATCCTTTATTTTAAACTTGTGCCCTATAGATGGAGTGAGTTAGTGCTTTAGTTTATAAGTTTTCTTACTCTCAGTTCTTCTTCTGGGTAGACAAGTGATCTTACTCCTGTGGATCTTGACATCTCAACTGGTGTTTTTTCCTCTTTTCTTTACTCTTCGCTTTATGCGTGGTTGTTCTTGTCTTTGGCTACTTGAGCAGGGAGAAACCGTTGTGGGGCCAACAACGGGGGCTGTACTCACCTCTGCCTGCCAAGCAGCAAGGATTACACCTGCGCCTGCCCCACGGGCTTCCGCAAGACCAGCAGCCATGCCTGTGCCCAGAGTAAGTGAGGTGGGCCCACAGCCTGCATGCTCAGATGTTTGGCGGGTGGCAGAGGGTTGGCAGTGGGAGTAAGCAGCAGCAGTTGCCTCCAAGGAGATGCAGCTGGATAGACTGAGTTCGTAGTATTAAGTCCCCCACCAGAGGATGCTTCACCTTTTTTGATGCATTCCCCTTTTCTGCAATCCCATTGCCCTCACTAGGCTTGATGGGTGGGAATACAGAGAAGTTCCATCCTTAGGCCCTTATTTCAGGGCTGCTGTTGGTGCCATGCCACCTGTCACAGCTGATTGTTTCTCTAAAGCTTCCATAGGAGCTGTGTCAGTGATGAACAGAAAATTCAGTCTTCCTGATTGCCACAGTTTCTCTTGGTTTGCAACCATGTGGAAGAATTAGGCCAAATGTTTTCTAGATTCACAAGAGATGTCATAGCTATTTGATTTGGAGGGAGGTCTATGCCACTCTTTGAAGGAGACAGCTCCCTACTACTCTGTTCCCCTCTGTCCACCCGCCCCCCGGTGATATTTTGCTACCAATAAAATCCTGGGCTGTGACCTGCCAGTGAGAGATGATGTAAGGTGGTTAAGGATGGATATAGCAGGGAATTGTCTGTGTCTATCACTGTGTTGTTGAACTTAGAGAAATTAAAAGAAGACCTTTCGACCTTTGATCAGGTCTTGACAAGTTCCTGCTTTTTGCCCGAAGGATGGACATCCGTCGGATCAGCTTTGACACAGACGACCTGTCAGATGATGTCATCCCCCTTGCTGATGTTCGCAGCGCTGTGGCTCTAGACTGGGACTCAAAGGATGACTATCTCTACTGGACAGATGTTAGCACTGACTCAATCAGCCGAGCAAAATGGGATGGATCAAGCCAGGAGGTACAATGTTAACTATGTGTGGAAGGTCACCTGGTGAGGAGACTACTTAAGCATCAGATTTGAAGTCACTGGGATACACTGGTGTTCTAAGGAGCTGCAGTTCATGCTGCATTTGTTGTTCTTTAGTGTGCCTAGTTCTGGCTCAGAAGAGCCCTGAGATCACTGAACGCTTCGTGCACAAGTTTGGTGTACATTCCAGCTTGTATGGAAAACCTTGAATTGGGACACAAAGCATGTTGATTTGTAAGCTATGGTCAGTTCTTTGCTGTAGCCCTAAAATCTGAAAGGAAGAAGTACTAAATCCTCTTTTATGTGCTACATTTGGGACAAGAGCTCCTTGGGAATGCTTTTTGCGTATGCCCTTAGGCTAATGTTGCCATAAATGAGGGGATCAGAGTTCAAAGTTGCGAGTTGCAGTTTGAATAGACATGAAAAACAGAAGTTCAAATAAGTCTTACATTTGGAGAAACATCTAAGTCCTTAATGCGCTCTCTCAAATGGCATTGCTCTGCTTGGGCTTTTGCCTTTTGAAAGTTAACACTCTTTGTGAATGGGTAGTGCATTGGGCAAGTGTTTTCTTGCTAAGGTCTAATCTCACTAAAGAGATGAAAACCAAACACTTTTTGTTGGTTGTTTTTTTTTGTTTGGTTGGTTTTTTTTTAGGTTGTGGTGGACACCAGCCTGGAAAGTCCAGCTGGACTGGCAATTGACTGGGTCACCAACAAGCTATACTGGACTGATGCAGGTACTGGGATCCTCTGCTTTGCCTAGGTTTCTGTCTTCCTTATTAGTCATGAAAACTGAAAAGCAGCTGGGTAGTTCTATTTGTCTCATTCCAAATTTTTCTGTTTCTGTTGAGTAAAAAAATGGAGTTGCATCTTGTGTGCTTCAAACAAAGCAGGAGATGAAGTGGAATCCTTAGTTTAATTCTTTTTGCAGTATCCCCAGTACTAATTCTGTAGAAAGGTAGAAGTCAAGCACCACTCTTGTCTTGCAGCAGAGCTTGTGATTGTGTGTGTGTTTACAGCTCTTCCAGCAGTGTATCTTGGGGTGCAGCAGCTAGAATTTGGAGGAAGTTCATGGCTGGAGAGTCATAGTTCAGAGAGATGTAAGGAAGGTGATTCTTTTCTAGCTGTTGTCTCATGCCTGTGTCAATACCATGGGGGCTTAGGAAAGAACTGGTTTACATTCATACAGGAATCAGCACCAGTGACAGTCACAGAGGTGACTTGAGAGATCTAATGGAAGGTGACACTTTGAGCCACATTTCTTACTATCTTCTAGCTATGAACAGAGATGGGCAGAGGGGAAGAATGCATTGTTGTACAGATGGTTTTTTTGCCTTAGCTTTTGCGATTCCAGAGGTCTTTGATCTGTCTCTTGACTTTTGTAGGAACAGATCGGATAGAGGTCTCCAACACAGATGGGACCATGAGAACTGTTCTAATCTGGGAGAACCTAGACAGACCTAGAGATATCGTGGTGGACCCTGTTGGAGGGTGAGAGATTCTTTCTTCTGGGATAACGTGGCAATTCTTGCATGTCTAAAGATGTTTGGGTTCTCTGGTTTTGTGCAATTGTCTTTTTCTTTGGTGCCATTGTTCTACATCCTGCCAAAGACTGAAATTAGAGACCTGGTTTTGGATGCTAGTGGAACAAGATAAGCAGGGATAATTGCCTGTTGCACTGTAGAGCTTGCAGGAGCTGGCCCGTGTTTTCATTTGTTTATCCTAGAGATATAATAACTAAAGATATAGTACAAAAAAAATGTTGAGAAAGAGGCCATCTAGATCTTTTCTATTTCTTTATTTCACATCTGTATTGAATTGTATTCAAGCTCTCTGTTTACCAACCACAGTTCAGTCAGAAGGATCTGCTCAGGTAATTTACCACTGATCTCAAGCAAGCTGTAACGTCAGTGGCCTCTTGGCTTCAAAGCACTGTGTCAGAGTATTGAGGGATCAACTGTGCCATGGAAAGCAAACCTGAGTAACAGAAACAAATGGTTTCAATAAAGGATTGTGCCTCTGAATTATGAGACCTTGTGGAGCTGTGGGGATAGGGTGGATGGAAGAATCTTGCCAGCCATTTCTTTAGAAGCATTGAAGGTCTTCAATAAAAATGTGCTATGCTTTCCTTGAGTGGATTACTGGAAGACCAATGCAACAAGAGTAAAAAGGGTCTATGGTGGAGACTGGTAAATAACTAGTTATTTTTTTAGACCTTGAACTATTATATTGAAATTTTCCCTCCATGTTGTAACTAGGCCAGCACATAGGCAGTAGAAGGTGTATAAATTTGAGTATGATCTTAGGTACAATACAAGAACCCCAAGCTGGACGTGATTACGATATTAGTCTAATGCTGCTTCCTGATAGGGCCTAAAGGCACCAGGCTTTCTTGCTTCTCTGTTACACTGCCTGGCTGTAGTGGCAGTGAAGGATTGCAGGCATTCACTTCTGTCTGGGCTTGTGTTCAGGTTCATGTACTGGACTGACTGGGGAGCCAGCCCAAAAATTGAGCGTGCTGGTATGGATGCCTCAAACCGCTTGGTGATCATTTCCTCCAACTTGACGTGGCCTAACGGCTTGGCCATTGACTATGAGTCACAGCGCTTGTACTGGGCAGACGCAGGCATGAAGACCATCGAGTATGCCGGTCTGGATGGAAGCAACAGGAAGGTAAGGAAGCTATCTCTGAGGAGGGAGTCTGGGAGCCTGAGGTGTAAGTCCTAGAGCACAGAGTGCTGATGGCCCCTGCCTCTCTTTCCAGTTGAAAGTGAAATCTCCAAATAAAGACATGCTGAGCTGCTTTCACTGGGAGAGAAGAGCTCCCTTTCAGTTGCAAACTGTGTGTGAGGGAACCTTCATTTGAGGGCTAATGTTGCCCCATCACTCTCCTTTTGATGTGACTGTGCATTATGATATTGAGAGGGGGCAAGGGAAACCTCTTCCCCTTAGTGACTTCTTAGTAATGTTTTTTGGGGGGGCTGGGGGTAATCTGACTAGGTGCTGATTGGGAGCAATCTGCCTCACCCCTTTGGACTTACTCTTTATGGCGAGAGAATCTACTGGACAGACTGGCAGGCCAAAAGCATCCAGAGCGCAGATAGAAAGACTGGGCAGGCTCGAGAAACGCTGCAGGACAATCTGGAGAATCTTATGGATATTCATGTTTTCCACCGGCACAGGCCACCAGGTACAGAGCTCGCCCCAAGCCACACTGAGCTGAGAGCTTGCTCAGGCTCCGGTATGTGGCACAGCTCTCCTGCAAGGAGCTGACCCATCTGTCAGCCCTCTATGCCTTAAGTCTCTGGGTGGAATATGAGAGCATGAGCTCTCGGCTTGGTATTTAAACGCATTCTAGAATGCATTTCTATAGCTGTTGCACACATTCCCCCCCACCTTTTTTTTTTTCTTTTGTGCCTGTGCTACTGGTTTATGGATTTCTTATCCTCTTTCTGATAGTACGTACAGCGTGTGAGGTTGGCAATGGAGGCTGCAGTCACCTGTGCCTTTTGGCACCTCTTCCAAAAGGTTACAGCTGTACTTGCCCTACTGGGATCAACCTGCAGTCTGATGGCAAGACCTGCTCCCCTGGTGAGTCCTCTCTCTGGGATCCTCATGCAGTTTTGTATCACAGCTACATTTTGCTTCTGCCTTGTCAGAGAAGAAAATTCACTTTTATGCGCTTATCTGCTTTACCCCTTGAAAAACCCATTTGATGCCTGTACCTTCAATTTGAGTTGGAATTGCTATGAAGAAACTTACTGATAACTGGACTGATGCAGAAGAAACTTTTCTTGAAATTCTGTTGGGCAGCTAAACCAGATGTTGCATTTTTTCCCCATACTTTTGCCTTCAACTTGAGGTGGATTCTTCTTTAACTACAGGGTGCTACGTTCCTTAATAGGTCTGCACACAGTCCTCCCATGGACCCTCTTTTTGACAATTGTGGAAGGCACTCAGCTTCAGGCCATGGTACATCCACTTTTTTTCTCCTTAGCAGGAAAAAAACCTGGACTCCTAATTCTTGTTTCCCACACATATTTGCAGAAGTAACTCTTCAGTGAGTGCACTCCTTTTCAACTAGGATGTAAAGAAGCGTTCAATAACAGTAAAAAAACTCCCCATAAGCCAATCTGCCTGAGACTTCCTCTTTTTCAATAAAGTGGATGTCACCTCCAGAATGTTCAATAACTGATGCCTACAGTTGACTGAACTTGTTCCTTGCTGATACCTGTCCGTTTTCAACTCTCTGCAGGAATGACCAGCTTTCTGATCTTTGCCAGAAGGACTGATATCCGGATGGTCTCTCTGGATATTCCCTACTTTGCAGATGTTGTTGTCTCAGTCAACGTCACCATGAAGAACACCATTGCAATTGGAGTGGATCCTCGTGAAGGTCTGAACGTCTTTGTGTATCTGTCTGTTTGAAAGACAGCAAGTGACTTTGTATCTAAGTGTCTGAGTAAAGACGCAGGCGCAGATCTTACTGTGGGTTGTGAATTTGGGTAGTTTTTGTTTTGTTTTGTTTTTTTCTAGTATATGCTGCAAATATTCCTTTCCAATCAGGAAAGGAATGTCCTTATAGGAAAACAAAGAGCCCCAACTGTGTGGAAAAAGCTGCCTGCTACCTATTGACTGAGATTCCTGTGCATTTTTGGATTTAAGAAAGCTTTCCTCCTGCTGACACCTTTTATAGCCGTAGAGCTGAGACTCTGGCTGTTCGTGTATACTAAACATCTGATGCTGTGCTGGATGTAAACCCACTGTTGTACAGCAAGGTAGATGATCTGATTGCTGTCCTCTGGGACATTTTGAGAAATCAGATGTGGGACTCTACTACTAGCTGATAATGTGTTATGTGTTCTCTGGCCTTGCGTAAAGGTCAGAGTGCCAGTGCTCCTGCATATTTTGGGGAGGATTGGAACATGATAATTTGTACTGTTTTATCACTGTAGCTTAATAGTCTTGTGCTACTGTCATTACTGTGCAGTCAGATCTCTCTTGAACAGTGTAGCTGGTAGTCAGAGTCCTGGCACTGATTTTTTTAAAGGTTTTGCTGTTTGATTGTTGGGGTTTGTTTTGATTTGGTTTTGTTGTGAGCTTTTGTTAAGTTTCTCTTTCTTCTTCTACCCAGGAAAGGTTTACTGGTCGGACAGCACACTGCGGAAAATCAGCCGGGCTGCCCTTGATGGCTCACAATTTGAGGACATCATCACTACAGGTAAGAGAAATTTTGGCCTGGGAGCCTCTTGCCACCATACAGCCTGAAAAGAGAGATTTTCTGATATCCTGGTAGAATAATCTTTAAATTTTTGGTGGAAGGGCAAGCAAAGCCTAAAGCAACTGCATGATGAGGTATACAAGGGGAATTCCAGAAGTTCCTGACTAAGCTGGGAGGATGAGCAGTGACCAACACACCTTTCTGTTTTCTCAGGTCTGTTGACTACAGATGGGCTGGCTGTGGATGCTATTGGCAGGAAGATATATTGGACAGACACAGGAACAAACCGGATTGAAGTCGGCAACCTCGATGGCTCCATGAGGAAAGTCTTGGTCTGGCAGAACTTGGACAGCCCTCGGGCAATAGCTTTATACCATGAGATGGGGTTAGTGTTGCAAAGAGGCTATCTAGGGGTTAGAAGAGGACTTTTGACCTCTGTTTCCATAATACTCACTGGCTTTTCCCCAGGTATATGTACTGGACAGACTGGGGTGAGAATGCCAAGCTGGAACGCTCTGGGATGGATGGCTCTGGACGTGCAGTGTTGATCAGCAACAACCTGGGCTGGCCTAATGGACTGGCAGTGGATAAGGCTGGGTCCCAGCTGCTCTGGGCTGATGCACACACTGAGGTCTGATTCTGTTCTTCAGCATTGTTTGTCATGGGGTATTTTGTAGCCTGGAGGCTGTTTTTTGAAGCTCTTGAGCAGTCTTACCAAAAGAGCAAAGGGAACGTAAGCTTTTCTGAGAGTATGGGCTGTGGGGAGGGTGGACTTGAATAACATCACTTGCTTGGGCTCTGTTTCCCAGTTGATGATATAGTAATTGCTAGCAAGAGGATCAGTGTTTTGAATGTGGGGCTGATGTTTACTTCTTTCCTCAGCGGATTGAGGCTGCAGATCTCAATGGTGCTAACCGCCGCACCCTGCTGTCTCCAGTGCAACATCCCTATGGCCTCACTTTGCTGGACTCTTACATCTACTGGACTGACTGGCAAACTCGCAGCATTCACAGGGCTGACAAGGACACTGGTGCAAATGTCATCTTGGTGAGGGCAAACCTGCCTGGCCTCATGGACATTCAAGCTGTTGATAGAGCACGGCCCCTGGGTGAGTTGCTAGGCTGCTCCCAAATCAGTAGGTGTTTGTGGTGACTAGGGGAGCCCTTCAGAGCTGTCATTGAAAAAAGTCCTTTGGTATAAAGCATGAGTGATAGAGTAAGTTCAACAAGGCCAAGTGCAAGGTCCTGCACATGGGTCGGGGCAATCTCAAGCACAACTGATGGAGAATGGATTGAGAGGAGCCCTGAGGAGGAGGACTTGGGGGTGTTGGTGGACTAGAAGCTCAATATGATCTGGTAATGTATGCTTGCTGCCCAGAAAGCCAACCATATCCTGGGCTGCATCAAAAGAAGCGTGACCAGCAAGTCAAGGGAGGTGACTCTCCCCCTCTACTCCACTCTTGTGAAACCCCACCTGGAGTACTGCGTCCAGCTCTGGGGTCTCCAGTACAAGAAAGACATGGAGCTGTTGGAGCAAGTCCAGAGGAGGGCAATGAAGATGATCAGAGGGCTGGAGTACCTCCCCTGTGAGGACAGGCTGAGAGAGGATGGGTTGTTCGGCCTGGATAAGGAAGGCTCTGGGAAGACCTTGCGGCCTTCTGGTACCTGAAGGGGGCCCGCAGGAAAAGCGGGAGAGGGACTGGTTACAAGGGCATGGAGTGACAGGACAAGGGGTAATGGCTTTAAGCTGAAGGAGGGGAGATTTAGATTAGGTATTAGAAAGAAATTCTTTACTGTGAGGGTGGTGAGGCACTGGCACAGGTTTCCCAGAGAAGCTGTGTGTGCCCCCTCCTGGAAAGTGTTCAAGGCCAAGTTGGATGAGGCTTTGGGCAACCTGATCTCGTGGAAGGCATCCCTGCCCATGGCATGGGGGTTGGAACTAGATGATCTTTGAGGTCTCTTCCGGCCAAGGCCGTTCTATGATTCTAACTTCTCAAAAAATCAGCTTTTCTTTTCTTCTTCCCTCATGTTTAACTACTCTTGCACTTCGCCCTACTTACCCAGCTCCATAGGTCTGGTGTTTGATTATTACTGCTGCATGCCTTTTGACGCCCTTCATCCCATTTCCTTCACTGGATTGCACTGACAACCTCATTCTCAGACACAGCAGAGCCTCTTTCTTAGGAGGACTGAATGAGTCACGCCCTATTAGGCTTCAGCAGAGCCTACTGGCATTGGACAGTTTCCCTTTTTTAAATCCAAAAGGCACTAATTCCTCTTAACCTAGTTGCTGAAACCTTATTTCAAGTTCCAGTCATTTTTTCCCAACCATTTCAGGCTTCATCTTCATGTCTACCACTTTGGTCTACAAATTCTGTACTTCTTGAGTTGCTCTTAATATATCATGCTCTGCAGCTATTCTGTGCCAGAGTCAGATTCTTTATGTTACTCTTTGGGGATCCTATATGACCCCATCTTGCCTCCTTGCTCTTCAGGGGGAGTTGTTGCTTTGTGCTGTGACTTCATTTTGGTAGAATTTCCCTAATACAATCTTCTACAGAAAACTCTGTGCTGCTGCTTCTGTGGCTACTAACACCAGAACATCACTCTTGACAGTGTAACTTTACAATATAACTTAAAGCTAACCAAAACTTTAGCTGTCGTATCCACGTAGTCTTCTTCCCACTCCCTGCACCTTCTTCTACGCTAAATCGACTCCTAGTAAATGTATGTTGGGTTTTTGGAGGTTTTTTTCTAATTATTTTTTTTAAAAAAAAGATATGACCCTAATATGTCAGGCACTCTCAGCAAGCTTCTCTGATGCCTTTGTTTACTTGCCACTGTGTGCAGCTAAGTTGAAACAGAAGCTTCTTTGTCAGCCTGGCCTCTGGTGCATTGTCACGCTGCTTCCCCACAGGGTTGGATCTTTCTGTCAGCATTACCATTTGTAGCAATAATAAAGCTAAACTGCATTTGTGAGAATCTATCAGCATTGGTTGTTCCTTTTTCCATGGGAAAACTATGATTAGCAAGGAATGCCACTTCTGTGCCTTCCTGTTCTCCTTGCCCAACCATGCCCATACCCACCACAAATCTTGGAGGGGAGGGATGTATGAAAGGCTGTAGATTCCCAGTAAGGCTGGGATGATAAGGATGAACTCAGCTGCTAGCAAGCTGTGCGTGTATCTAACCTTTAAAATAAAGTTTTGGTCTGTGGGACCACACTGATCCTTAAACTATGCTTTCCCTATTTCTAAAGGCTTCAATAAATGTGGAGTTCGTAATGGTGGCTGCTCCCATCTTTGCTTGCCTCACCCCACTGGCTTCTCCTGTGCCTGCCCCACTGGCATCCAGCTGAAAAGAGATGAGCAAACGTGTGACTCTTCTCCAGAGACCTACCTACTTTTCTCTAGCCGTGCTTCCATCCGTCGTATCTCACTGGACACCAGTGACCACACAGATGTGCACATACCTGTCCCCGAGCTGAACAATGTAATTTCTCTGGACTATGATAGTGTGGATGGCAAGATTTACTACACAGATGTATTGCTTGATGTCATCAGGTTAGTGCCAGTCGTCTGCTTGTTTGTCCAGCTACTTGTGCTGGTTGTGCCACAGTGAGCAGCTGATAAGTTGGGGAGGCTGAACTGCTGGCAATACACCACTACTTACTTACACCTTGTCTTTGGTACACAGCATCATGTGTATCAGTGAACTAAAGGCTGAAGGCATGTTCAACATGCTGGAGACTATGGGGAAAAAGGTATTAGGGAGGTAGCAGTATGAAGTGGCCCTGTGGTTCATGAGGATCACACATGGAGGTGTGAAGGCTTTCTGGGAGCTACCCGTTCCTCACTACTATTTGTCTTTGGTTTCCGTCCAGGCGGTCTGATCTGAATGGCAGCAACATGGAAACTGTTATTGGTCAGGGTCTGAAGACTACAGATGGCCTGGCAGTGGACTGGGTTGCCAGGAACCTCTACTGGACAGATACAGGACGCAATACCATAGAAGTAGCTAGACTGGATGGAAGCTCCAGGAAAGTGCTGATCAATAACAGCCTGGATGAGCCCCGAGCTATTGCTGTCTTTCCCAAGAAGGGGTAGGTATGGGTCATTAGTGGGGCAGGAAGAAGGGCTTTGCAGAGGCAGATTGGAAGAGGAGGTTGTGGGAGGAAGAGATGAGCCATGTGAATCTGCAGGTACCAGCAAGGGGCTGACTCTGAGGGACAGATGTAATCAGGCAGACGGTGAATTTGAAGGTTGGGCAGATAGTTGGAGAAGCGAGCTACAGACCACGTGGTCTTTTTTGAACCTGAAGAATCTGGCAGTTTAATTCATAAGGAAAACTTTCATTAGGCTAAATGACATGTTCTTTTCTTCTTACACTTGCCTTTTATCTCTTCAGGTACCTCTTCTGGACAGATTGGGGTCACATTGCTAAAATTGAACGGGCAAACTTGGATGGCTCTGAACGTAAAATCCTGATTAACACTGACCTAGGATGGCCCAATGGATTGACGTTGGATTATGACACCAGGAGGTCAGTGAAAGATTTTCTTATACTTGCATAGGGTTAAGGGGTGTAGTGAATTCTTTTTAGCCTTCTTAGCTTGGTTTATTGGAGTAGGATTGCAGGTTTTGGTGGGGTATTTTTGTCTGATCCATCTTGGCTAGCGAATGACTACAAAGTGAAGAGGGATTGTACAGATGGAAGCTCACCTCTGTCCCTGTTCCTCCAGGATTTACTGGGTGGATGCGCATCTTGATCGCATAGAAAGTTGTGATCTCAATGGAAAGCTACGGCAAGTGTTGGTCAGCCAGGTGTCACATCCCTTTGCTCTGACACAGGTAAGAAGATTTTCCTGCTGCCACCGATCTCCCCGGTGTGTTGATGAGTTTGGACAGTGGAGCCTGGGGACATGGAAATGTTATCGTCTGGGGAAACCAAGATGGCTGAGGAGATAGTACTTAACTCTTCTGTGGAGCTAACAAAGGAAGTTTGTCTGAACTCCTGTGGGGTGCAGACACTTATAAGATGGGAAGGGGTTGAAAAGACCTTTGTTTGGGGCCTTCTGCCACTCGGATGTGTGTTTTATGGGTTTCCTGTGTCTACATGGCTAAAGATACTAATGGCTGTGATTTTTCTTTGCTGGCTCCCTGAGCAGCAGGATAGGTGGATATACTGGACTGACTGGCAAACCAAATCTATCCAGAGAGTGGACAAATACTCTGGGCGGAACAAAGAGACAGTCCTGGCCAATGTTGAGGGACTGATGGATATCATTGTGGTTTCTCCTCAGAGACAGACAGGTAAATAGGAAGACCTTGATTCAGGCAAATGCTAATTGGAGACAAAAAGAACTCTAGAACCACTGTGCTACTGTAGACGTCAAGCAAGGTTGGCATCCTTTCTTATACTCAAACTGTTAATGCATCTTCCCTGGGCACATTCCTTGTCTGCCTGTGACATTTCAGTCAAGTACATCTTAATGGTGTTCTGTTACAGCTTTGATTAGCAAATGTCGCTTTCTTTGTTGTTCATCTGACCTTGTGTTAAAATAGAAGAATGTGAGGGGTTTTTTAACTGTGCAGCAGTGTTGACTGGGCTCCTGTCTAATGATTTCTGGTGCCTTCCTTTCAAGACTGCCTTAATCCTACCAGTGTCTGGCTATTGTCAGCACTTTCTTAGCCGTCAGATGAAGGGCATGTACCAGACTATAGTAACTTGCTGGATTTTTATGAAGTATCTCTGGCTAAGCAGGAAAAAAGGTTGTTGCTCTGAGCTCCTGCCTGGTCATCTGCAACATATTTAGAAAATTGCTTGTTCCTTTCAGGTACTAATGCTTGCGGAGTGAACAATGGAGGCTGCACTCACCTCTGCTTTGCCAGGGCTTCTGACTTTGTCTGCGCATGTCCAGATGAACCAGATGGGCGGCCCTGCTCTACTAGTGAGTTTACTGAGTATCACTTGGGTAGTCGCTTCCATAAGTGAGCCACTGTCACTACTTTATGCAGTGGCAACCAGAGCATCTGATGCTCTCCAGTGTATAAAAAGTTATGCAGAGTTATACACTGGAAGTAAGGTCATTATGAGCAACAGAGCCTTCTTCCATCCTTTTTGCTGACAGACTGGGTTTGAGATAGGAAAGCTGCTCATACAGGCCACTTCAGAAACTCACTATAGCTCACAGAACTTGTTAATCTGTCCTACAAAATTAGGGTCCTGCTTGTTTTCCTCTGTTATTCTAGTTCCTGGTGTGGTGCCCCCTGGTCCTGAACCCACCGGCGTAAGTGAGAGAAGTCAGACACCACCTGGCAGAGTAGGTACCTCAACAACCCAACCTCTCACATCTCTGGAAGCAGTGGAAGGAAAGTAAGTGCTGTTGTTCTCTTGGAAGTGGGGTGTGAAAGTCACAGCTTGTGCAAGTTGCAACGTGCAAGCCCCCTCTGGCTGTCATCATCAAAATGTACCTCCCTCTAGCCAAAAGAGGCTATTCCAGCTCCAGAATTCATGTACATAATGGGGAAAACCATTTTGACAAAGAATGCAGAACACTGTTGAGCTGGAGAGAGATGCAGAGATCTTTCTGTCTGTTCTATTGAAATGTGTGTCTAGGCTGACTGTGCTGAAGTGTTAAAATCCTCCCAAGACAATATCATTCATTTGATTTGATTTCTTAATTTCTGAGAGGAGGAGAGGGGAATCTGTTGCTTTAACTCAATGAGACATCTAAGACCTGACCCAGACATCTGAGGAAGTGGTTCTGCCCTGACCACAAAGGGATAGCTTGTTTGGGGCAGAACAGAACCTTTGC
Source organism: Aramus guarauna (assembly GCA_013400195.1). Classification (NCBI taxonomy): domain Eukaryota; kingdom Metazoa; phylum Chordata; class Aves; order Gruiformes; family Aramidae; genus Aramus; species Aramus guarauna. Next base: position 270,461 of record VXBL01008802.1, read on the forward strand.
TTAGAGCTGCATTTAAGTTACAATGCAGGTAGTTAAGAGACTTTTTTCTGCTGAGTCCCTACAGCCTGGTATTCCTACTGCCCAGCAAAAAAAGTACGTTCTATAATACACGGCTGGGTCATTTACAAGGCAAAACTTCCACTTTGTTGAGTATGATGTATTGGACAGAAAGATCTTTGTGCTGACTCTAGAATGTTCTGAATTTTTCTTCAGCATTGATTCTGAAATGTATGTTCTGATAGATAGATACATGCATCTGAGAGGTGGATCTAGAATGACTCAGATCTAAAGATATTGCAGACCTGTAATTGATATATATTGTATACAGGCACACACCCCTATATGTATGTATATGGTCCTCTCTCCTCTGGGTACAAAAGGTTAGTGAAGAAGAGAAAGGAAGGCTCCTGTTGTTGAACTGGAAATGGGATATCAGAGCTCACCTGTCCCCTCCTGTTTTTTGATACCCTTGATACTGTTGATACTACTTTCAGTAACTAACTGTCCTTCTGTCATTCAGCTGCTCTGACAAAGATGCTAGACGAGGCTTGTGTACCCATGCCAATGAAGCAGTGTTGGCAACCATGGGTGAGTTCCTTTTCTTTAACTCTTCTTTCCTTTAACTTTTCTCCAGAGTTCCTCCAGATGTGCCCAGGGCATTCCAGTCCATAGTGCTTGAAATTCGAATTTCTGAAACTCAGACTTGAATTACTCGAATGCCCTCTGAGCAGAGCAAAGTGTGTCTAAGGATGAACATCAGTCATATGCATTCATTAGCTTACATGACCCTTTGGTTTGAAGAATAGTTCTGTTTTCTTTCATCCCATACCTCATCCATTGGGCCCTTTCCATTAATGATACTTTTCTTCACCATCCCCTTTGTGTTTAGTTGAGGATAGTTGACTAGGGTAATTGTTTCCCACTGCAGGAGTAACCTGTCAGCAAGGGGATCTAACTCTTCCTTATCCAACCCTGTTACAAAGATCTCCTTGGTTTCCTGGGGCCTGGGTGGGAGGAAGGGTTATCGTATCTTTGGTTTCATAGGAAGCCAAACAAAACCCTCTACTAAACCTTGGTGTGCTGATATTTTACTTTACATACTTCTGTATGGTGTAAAACCTCTATTAGGCACTACACCAAGATCAGTATTATCCACTGGAAGTTAAGGAGAGTGCATAAATTGCCCTTGCCGTTCACTTTCAGGAGAAGGACTGCATGTCAGCTACATTATTGGAGGTCTTCTCAGCATCTTGTTTATTTTGCTGCTTATTGCCACTTTAATTATTTATAGGTAAGTAATCTTTATCCCCCTCTCCTGGCCAATAGTAACATCTGGAGTTGTACGAGAAGAAAGCTCCTGAAAGCACTTCATCTTTCTTTATTGTGATTTACAATTCCTTTGTTCTCCATTGGAAGCCGTGTTTGATGATTATATTTGCAAGGTTTGAGTCCTGTGCCTTCAAAGTGTTGGGCATGCAGCGCTATTATTCGAAGCCTTATTGGCTAAATTTTCTGCAGAGAGCTTATGAGTTATGAACAAGGATGTGAGATAATACGTATCTCGGTATACATGTGAGTTCATGTGCTCTTTGCCAGATAGCTTCACCTATTACTGCCAGTATAGCTTTTGTGGTTATGTGGCAGTGCCGTGCTGTACTGGTAGCTAGGGAATGTACTTGTAGCTGAAGAGCCAGGTGAAGCCAGCATTCTCCCTCTCTTTGAGGGACAGTGAAGCTTGCTGGAGCTTTCTACTTGCTGAGCACTCAGGAACTTTGGATCCTGGCAGTAGGGCCCTGTGTCTTTTCTGACAGCTCTCTCCCTCTAGGCATAATAAGTCCAAGTTCACGGACCCTGGCTTGGGGAACCTAACCTACAGTAATCCTTCATATCGGACGTCTACCCAGGAGGTGAAGATCGAAGCAATTCCTAAGCCAACCATGTACAACCAGTTGTGCTATAAGAAAGAGGTAAGAGCTGCTACTAAGGACATGGGAGCCCAGCTCAAGCTGCTGTTGAGTATTATAGGCCTTAGCATGTGAAAATGTTGCAACTTGTCAGCATTTACTTCTAGGACATAGGAGGACAGCTTCAGTGAATTGCTTAGACTCCTGTGGAGGTCAACCAGCAGCACTTCTTCCCCAGTGAGCTGTAGTGAATTAGACCTGTCTTTAGCTCTCTTGCTTCTTCCCCACTCCCACAGTGTCTTGTATTTCATTTGCATTGGGTGCTGGCCCTTGAAATACAGGAGTCAAAGGGAATTGTCTTCCATGGACCCAGTCCTGGTTAGTGACTGTTGCACCAAGGTTGCTTAGGACAGTCACTAGGGGAACCAGGCAGTCAGAAGGGGTTTGGTAACAAGAACGTGGCTCCTGGCAGTACACTGCCTGGAAGGGGTGGGATAGGGAGAAAACTGGAGAACTTATGAAATGGAGCATTTTTTTTAAGTCCCTGCAGAGGTCTGCCCTGTGTGCCACAGGATGGAGAAGGTTTAATATGATATCTTGCAGCCCTTAGTTTCTCCTCTGTTTTTTCCTCAGAAGCTTTCTTATCACTCAGATAGCTTCTCATCTTCCCTCTTCTGATTTCCGTCCACGTCCTCACGTCAGGTATCACTATCACTACTCTATGTGTTTGATCCTGCCTCCCTCACTCAAGCTCTGTTGTGTGGCTCAAGCACTGTCCCATACTAATTGCTCTTTCTTATCTCCCCCCCTGCTTTTATGTCCTTAAACCAGCTCTGTTGTCTTTCAAGAAAGTATAGGTAATTTTCTATGGCAGATCCGTTGGTCTTTGCTTTGGCTACTGGTACTCAGTATGTGAGATTTGAAAAAGATAATTTCTGTAGGACTGTTTATGATAATCTGTTAGATCACTTAGTTCTCTAGCAGGGATCATAGCAGGACTTATGCAGAGCAGTGTTTTCCCTGGCTTTGTTTTTCAAAGGTACTATCCAATAGATTTCCCAAACTTTCCTGCAATTTTAGCCTTATCTACTAAGGATAAGCCAGGATTATTTATCAGGGAATCTAAATCCTTTCCACTTTTCCATTAATTCTGCTGCTCCTAGACATACTCAGATGTATATTTCCCTGCCCCCTCCACTTTCTCCTCAGGGATAGATCAGATGTTCTAATGCTCCTCATTTGTCAGTGAGCCAAGTTAGATTTCACTACTTTAATCTCAGTGTGGTCCCCTTCACTTCTGATCATTTCCGTTGTTTCCCTATAATCTCCTTCCCCAGTATCACTGTGGGACTTGGACTCAACAGTGGTATTCCAGCTGTGCTTTCCTGAGAGGCAAATCTAGAATGACTCAGATATAAAAGATATTGCAGACTTAGAATCTATTCTCTGCCTACTTTTATCATGAAGTGTTCTGGCTTCCCATTTTGTTGTTGCTTTTTTTTTCCTTTTCCCATTTTGTGTGGTGGTGGTGGTGTTTGTTTTGGGGTGGTTTTTTTAATTAGTTTTTTTAGGCTCAGTGTTGTCCTTACTCCCTGCTGTCAGGGAAAATATATATAGTTGAATTAAAGAGGCAGCTCATCCTCATTCCCCTTCTGTGATTTGAAGGCTCCTGGTGTTTGGAATGAGAGCTCTCGCAGGGAGGATTTGTCTGCAGGTGGTGAAGAACTGAAGGGAAACTTAGAATGGGTTCTGCCATTGTGACAGTCAAAGCCAGTGACTGTTTACAGGGAGGTCCAGCCTTTTGTCTGCTTCACTGTCTACATTCCAGCTCTGCTCTTTGACATATTTTTCCATAGATGTATTGGGTTTTTTCATTCATCTTTCTGCTCCCTAGACTGGTCCTGACCACAGCTACACCAAGGAGAAAATCAAGATTGTGGAGGGGATATGCCTTCTATCCAGTGATGATTCCGAGTGGGATGACCTTAAGCAGATTCGGAGCTCCCGAGGAGGGATCCTCCGGGACCACGTCTGCATGAAGACAGACACGGTCTCCATCCAGGCTAGTTCTGGTTCACTGGATGACACCGAAACTGAGCAGCTGCTACAGGAAGAACAGTCTGAATGCAGCAGCGTTAACACAGCAGCAGCCACTCCTGAACGGCGTGGCTCACTCCCAGACACAGGCTGGAAACGCAAGCCCTCCACGGAGAGCGAGGTCTAAAGTACGCGTGACTTTGGAAATGCTCGTACCCTCCCTAGCCTCTGCTCTGCACAAAAAAGACAGGACTCTGCCTGCCGGGCAAGGAAGGGCACAGAGACCAGCCTCTCTTGCGAGGGGCCCAGAGACTGACTGCCTTTCAGCAAGGAGCTTGGGCAGCTGTGCTGTTGTGGTTGGAGAGGGAAGATGGGTGGGTTGGAACCCAGAGACCCTATTGGCTCATTTTCACTGTCTGTGGTTTATTTATATGTTCCCTTTTCCTGGAAACTGCCACGTTAACTTTTTGCAGTGACTCCTCTGGCCTGAATCTGGTTCAGATTCTGTGTTCTCTGGCAACCTGCAAGTCCTGTGCCGTCCAGCTCATGGTTGATGCCCATGAAGAGAGCAGAGCTGCCTCATTGCTAGCTCCTGGTCACAGAAGTTCCCCTAGTCATTCCAGCACTAGCAGCACTCTTTAAGGCTTTGTGTTGAGCGGTCTCTGATTTGAGAGAGGTCTCGGAATAGATAGGGTATACTTTGGGGCTCCAGGGGACACTGACACAGTGTCAGGTCACCTTTTAAGGGCATAAAGAGGGTAACCACAGTTGCCGTCACTTGCTTCATGAGAGCATCACTGCTTACTTTCCCATCTGCTAGTAAAAACATTAAAGAACGCTCAGATTGGAGCACTGTGTCTGTTGCTGGCAGTGGACACTGCTCCTGTTCTCCCCTTTCCTGTTAAAACATGTTTCTACTCTGGAAAAACAAGAGTCAGCAAACGGCCCTTTCCGAACTGCTCCCTGTGGGTACTGGAGTCAGAGTGCTGTACTCAAGAAAAGAAGAGATTGGTATTGTTCTTAGCTCTGCAGAGCTAATGGGAGGAAATGGATCTCAACAAGACTAAATTCTACCCTTGCCTTTGCAAAACTGATACATTAAAAAAAGAAAAAGAAAATTTGCTAAGTTCCCACCAGTCCCAATTCTGCAAGGTCCCAATTTTCTTGGCCTTTAGGACCTTTGATTACCGTAATGAGGGAAAAGAGAGATTTCCTAGTTTGAGTCTTTCCCAGGAGAATGCTCAGTGCTGACAGTTAGGAACTGCTTTATTACTAGGCCATTTGACCTAGAATAGGAGACAATAATCGGGGAGCTGTAAGGGCCATTTTAAATAGTTGTTTATCAGATAGAATTGCACTTTAAGCTCTTCTGTTACCACTAAATAGCTCTCCTTGCAAAGTCACTTTTCCCATCAGCTGCATGAGCCTCAGTTGTTCTCTGGCCTCCAAGGCCTTTACCCTCTAGGGGTTGTAATCCTACCCTTGCAGTTACACCCCAGCAGCATCTGGAGCTGGGGCTTGCATGCTCCTGTGGACTACTGCCACCTTTTCGTATTCTCGTGACTTCTCTTGTCATCTGTTTGTTCAGAGGGAGAAAAGGTAGAGAAAATATCTCTTGACGCTTCTTCAAAAATTAGGTTTGTATTAACCTCTCAAGTCATGTGGATGCTATCGTGGTAAAATATTAAGTGTTAACCCAGATACTTGGAAGCAGAACTTCCCAGTGAAGAATCTCTCACGGCAAACTCTGTAACCTCTTTATCTCCTGGGAAGAGGTCAAGTACATTCCCACTCATCGTGTAAACAGAGCACAGCATGCACTAGGGGTATGGCTTAGAGGTGTGGGGAGGATGCATCTCCCATGCAATATTTCTCCAGCTGGTAAAAAAAAAAAAAAAA
>VXBL01008803.1:2112-12780 GCA_013400195.1 Aramus guarauna
GGCAGATCCCGGTGGATTCCCAGTGGGATGGGAGCAGGTCCCAGTGGATTCCCACGGGGACGGGGGCAGATCCTGATGGATTCTGAGTGGGATGGGAGCGGGTCCCGGTGGGTTCCCACAGGGAGGGGAGCAGATCCCAGTGGATTCCCAGTGGGATGGGAGCAGGTCCCAGTGGGTTCCCACGGGGGAGGGGAGCAGATCCCAGTGGANGCCCCCGTTGCCGCCCCCCACCCGGAGTCAGGCCGGGTCTGCCTAAGCCCGGCCTAACCCCGCGATGCCTCCCTGGCACCCCGCGGGGATGCGGAACTCCCGTGGGTGTCTCCGGGGGGGATTCCCGGGGGGGGGGAGATGGGCAGATCCCGGTGGATTCCCAGTGGGATGGGAGCAGGGCCCAGTGGNGGGAGCAGATCCCAGTGGATTCCCAGTGGGATGGGAGCAGGTCCCAGTGGATTCCCACGGGGACGGGGGCAGATCCTGATGGATTCTGAGTGGGATGGGAGCGGGTCCCGGTGGGTTCCCACAGGGAGGGGAGCAGATCCCAGTGGATTCCCAGTGGGATGGGAGCTGATCCCAGTGGATTCCCACGGGGACGGGGGCAGATCCTGATGGATTCCGAGTGGGATGGGAGCAGATCCTGGTGGATTCCCAAGGGGAGAGGAGCAGGATCCCAGCCTACGAGCCAGGAACGGGGGATTTGGTCTGGGAATCCCGGTCCTGCCCTGCCAGCAGGACATGGGGAGAGGAGCTCTGCACCTCCGAGCATCTTCCCTCCGCATCCCATCCAAATTCCCATCCAAATTCCCTTCCTACCCGGTGTGCAAACCACGGCCGGGCACAAAACACCGGAGAAAGGCACCGAAAAAAGCCGATTTAGGGGTTGCCGAACGGATATTTCCTCAAGGATCCTGTTTCGGCATCCGCGCGAGCTTTCCCTGCGTTATTCTGGCCTCGCCGCGGGAGCGGCCGGAGCGGGAGGCCCACGGGTGGGAGACGATGGCCCCACCGATGAGTCGGGGTTTTTCGGCAGAGATTTTGGGGAAACGGGAAGGAAGCGGGACGGTCGCGCGTTTCCCCTCCGCCGCCTCCTCCTTTCGCATCCTCCTCTGCGTTTCGGGAAGCGCTGGGGCTTCAGCCGGCTCCGAGGGTTCGCTGGTTTACGTTTTATTTTAATTTTTCCATCGTTAACGGCAACTGTCTCCACTGTCTTGGATGTGACAGTCCCGGGATGAGCTGTCACCCGTGTCCCTGTCCCCAGCTCCGCTCTCTGCCCCACGGCCTCACCGGGACGCAAAGGGAGGGGGGCGGAGGGGAAAAATCGGGTTTTTGGGGGTTATCACACATGAAGTCGCAGAGGAGGGGACTTTCCCATTCGCTTCTTCCACCAAGAACCGAAACTGTTCTCGAAAACGTCGCGTTTCGCTCCCGACCTGGCGCCGATTTCACTCTCCCAGCGCTTTCCATCTCTTATTTTTCTATTTCTGGTTAAAAACATCCCCGGGATTGCCTGGGTCTGGGCGGCCGTGAGAGGGAGCACTCAGCCCTGCCAACGCCGAGCGGCTCCCCGGGGCGCAGGGGTGATGTTGGGTGGGATGTTCCCCCCGGAGCCGGGCTGTCGGCATCTCGGCGTCATCGCTTCCCGGGCCCCCGGCCAGCTGCCCGCTCCAGATACCGGCGTGATGTATTTTTGGGGCTCCCGGTGCAGACTGACCTCCAGCTCTTTTTATTTTTCCTTAATTTGGTGGCCTCTTCCCGTGGAACCAGCTTTACCGTGAGCGGGATGCGGTACCGAAGAGCCGGCTGGAGCAGCGGAGCCGTGCCGGAGCGGTGCCAGAACCATGCCGGAGCCGTGCCAGAGCCGTGCCGGAGCCATGCCGGAGCCGTGCCAGAGCCGTGCCGGGCCAGCCGTCCCACTCCCAGTCTGCCTGGGCAGGGAGATAAACACGAGGCCGTCCCATTTCCAGGGATTTTCCTTTGTGGCCGGAGCCCAGCTCAGCTTCCCACCATCGGCTGCATCCGGCAGCGCCGGGATCGGCACCTCTGGTCCAGCTGACACCCACCAGCTCCTTAACGCCGTGCCGGGGACCGGGCGCTGAGGCGTGGGGGGGTCCATTTGCTCCGCAGGTTTGTTCTCCGGTTTTGAGATCTCGTTTTCTCCGTGGCAGCTCCGAGCGGACGGTTCAGCAGAAGCTGAGGGAATCCTTCACCGTCCCGCGGCTCCTGGTCAACGGAATCGCCGTTTTCCTGATCGAGTTGGTTCGCTTCCTCGGCGAGACCGTGGTCCAGGTGAGCCAGCCTGGTTTCCGTGCCACCGAGAGGAGACGTGGTACGAGCACGCAGGTCCTCCAACCTCAAACTGAGACCTTTCCATCCGATTTTATTTTTTTTTTTAATCTCTGATGATATTTTTTTCAATCCCCGTTTATCTTGAAGACCTCCGGGTTGTTAAACTCAGTCCCATCTCAGCGGTGGACCCGTTTCTGGGGAGGTTGGAGGACTTGTTCTCCAACAGAAAATAAAGCCCTGAGGTCAGAAACAGAAGATATTTGATGGTGGAGGTTGGGTGGTGTGAGAAATGCGAGTGTTCCATCCCTACCCAGAAGTTTTGCTCTCCAAAAAACGTGGTTACACCCCGAAGACACCACCAGGAACCTTTCTCCCACCGGTACGCCCGGTCTGGGGTCACTGGGAGATGAGACGTGCTGACAGCCCGAGTATAAACCTCCCGCTCCCCTTCCTCTGGGAATTTCCACCTCAAAATACTTCAGTACTGGGAGGAGAAACTTCTCCGCTACCTCAAACTTCTCCTCCTCCCACAGTGAAATTTGTGCACCTCGACCACGTTTTCAGTACCTCTAAGAGGAGCGGGGAGCTCCTTGTAACTCACGCAAATACTCATCAAAAACAAGCATTTTAACCCAAATTCACCTTCCTCTCCAGGTGCTGGTGGTGGGTTTGCTGAGAGCCGTCGGCGATCACATTTTGAAGCCCTTCTTGGCGGCGACGTTCAACAGCCTCCTGGAACCTCTGCTGCTGTTCCTGCTGAAGATCCTCCGCGGCATCCGGGACCTGACGGATCCCATCGTCGATGTCCTGGCCGCCGTCTGCGCGCAGGTCGCCGTCCTGCTACGGGCCATCAGATTAGTGGAAGTCAACCTACAGCCGGGCAGAAGGATGGATGTCGGGGACGTTGGCAGCGGTTGAGGTTGGGTCGTGGGTGGCTGAGGAAGAAGGGGAGGAGGGAAGCGTTGATTTCTGCAAGGAACGATGAAAATTGGGGAAGAACGGGGCTGTTCGCGGCACGGGGAGGCAGGCACCGAGAAGGCGAGGAGAAGCGGCGTAGCCGCGTGTTTCTGCGCGGGCGGTAGGTACGCGGCGCCAATGGGATTGGGTTTGTATGTTCTGTTTTTGCAAATAACTCCTTAACCGACCCATTAAATTACAATTTTAGACCTCGGACTGTGTCTCTAGCGAGGTGTTTTTCCTCTTCCTGCCTGGAAGACTCGGCTTTCCGCAGGGAAGGACTTCCCTGTCCAGCCTCTTGCAGCGGGCTCCTCGGGTGGGCTCAGCTGCCCATGTTGGAGGTGGTTTGGTGTCGGGAGCCCTGATGTCCTCAGTCCTTGCCGGGAGGGGACGGACTTCTCCCCGGAGAGCTGAGCGGTGTGGGCTGCGCCTCAACCGGAGCAGCTCTGCCGCTGCGGGAAGGGGTCCCACAGGGACCCGGGGTGGGGACGGCAGAGGAGCAGAACGACGGGCAGCGAAGCTTCGAGTGCATTTTGCAAAACCTCTGAAGGGCATCGGGGCTGTGACTAAGCCACGTTTTGGGGCTCGCGCCTGCGCCCCCTCTCCTCCCGGGAGCATTTCCCACTGCTTGCGTGCGCTGCGATATCCCTCCGACCTCAACGATTCCACGCCGAAAGCCCTTTTCTTTTTATGGGCAACCAGCAGCTTGTTTTTAACTTCCCGGCCTGTAAGATCATCCGAAGGATTGAGCCGACGACCGGCTGCGATTTAATGAACGAGCTCCGCGACGAGGCGCTGCGAGGGGTCCAGCGGTGGCCGTGCCGGTCGGCGCACGCTCGTTGCCCTGACTCGCCGTGATATTTGGGTGGTAACGGGACGTTCCTCTTCACCGCTGCGAAGCGACGAGCCGGAAGCCACCGAGGCGAAGAAGAGCTCTCCAGGGTCGAATGACGAAGGGCAGAGTGCGATGGAGAAGCCGAAGATGAACCGAAACTTTCCAGGCAGCGGGAAATGTGCGGGTTTTCCAGGAGAGGGAGACCGGACCGGCTTTGTCCTTGTTCCTCAGCTAACGGCACGCCGACACGAGCAGGATCTGGCCTCGCGGATCAGGTCAAGTCACCGGTGCCAGGATCACACCAGGATGGCCGCACACAGGGTCCGAGGGGTGTTTGTGACACACGCACACACACACACGCACGGCTGTCCTCGGGGTATTCCCATCCACGCGCGTCCCCTGCGTTGGGGTGCAGGCACGTCCCAGTGACCACTCCCTGATAACAGAGCTTTCTGCAAGGAAATTATTAAAATGAACAAACACAAAGCACCATTGAAAGGATGGAATTAATTTGAGGGGTTTTTTTTTTGCTTTGTTGATTTAGCCCAGGATTCACTTTAATAATTTAAACGGCTTTAATTAAATCAATCTGCTCTGGGAACAGGAATTCCCCATTTCTTTTTTTTTTTTTTTGCCTAAAGCTCTCCAAATCAGCACAGATCCAAGAGACAGAGGGAGAATCAGGGAAAATTGAACAGCCAGGAGCGAGCAGAGGCAGCTTGCGTCACGCTCGAGCAGCATCTTGCTCCAGGCAGGGACCCTCCATCCCGCGCCGGGAGAGGACGTGTTCGCCGTCCTCCTGCATCCCTGGCTCCCGGGGAGCCGGGCGAGGAGCTGCCATCCGCCCCAGGACGGGGGATTTGCACGTCCTGCGGGCACTGGGGACGGCGTAACAGCCGGTTGGGGTTTGCCTTGCAAATTAAGACGCCGTCACGCCCCGGCAACAGCAGCTCAGAGAGAACAAGGTGCAGAAAGTCACTTTTTTTTTTTTTGTTTGGGTTTTTTTTTTTGAGTTTTGGGGCCTAAAGGGGTGAAGCGGAGCTCTGGGCTGCTGGCCACACACATCTCCTTGGTGCTGCTCCGCTCATCAAGAGCAAAAAACCTCTTTTTCTTCCTGAAAAAAAAAAAAAACCCAAGCAAACAAACCCCAATCCAAACTACGTGCATTTAACACGCCCAGTCCATGCCTTTCCTCCACCGTGCCCCCCCCGAGCGCTGGCAGGGGTGTGCAGCCCGAGCTGCGCGGGGGTTGTGTGTGGGGGAAAGGCAGCAGGGGATGCAGTGTTCCTCCAGCACACACGCACCTCCCTGCGGGAGCACACACGCGCGTGTGCCCAGGATGGGGTCTCGAAGCAGCCGTCCCATCCTCAGCCTCCTTTCACGTGCCCCCTGCGCGGGGCTGCCGGTGACCCCCCGGCACTTACGGTGGTGCTCAGTTACAGCGCTGTGCTCGGACAAGGACATTGTTGGCTGGCGGCGGCAGCGCTCACGGGGCTTACGCTCACCAGCAGCCCGGGCTGGCAGCTCCCTCACATTGCTGCTCCCTGACATCACCGGCCTGAATGCCTTCCCTCCGGCTCATCCCTCCGCTCCGAGCGCCGCGGCCGAACTCCACAAAGACAACTCGGCACGGGAGGGCGGTGGAGCGTCAAGACGCTTCTCCTGGGTCGCAACCCAATTTTTAGGTGTTTTTTTATTTATTTATTTATTTTTTAGCCAGCCCTATGGACCTCAAGCCAGGCGCTGTGCCTGCTGGATGGGGGGGGTACGGCTCTACCCGACACTTTCCACCGCCATCCCTGGGGGTTTTGCCGATGGCTGCCCCAGAGCAGCCGGCGAGGAGTGGGTGCAGGGCCGGGAGAGCAGCCAGCTGGGACGTGGAGGAATGCCAGGACGCTGAGCGCAGGGCCCCCTTCGGCTCCGCACAGCCATCACTTCCCTAAATAGACGACCACGGGGTGGGAGGATTAGCTGGGGGCATTCCTACGTCCCCCGCCGCTGACCCCGGGACGCGTTGCTCATCGCTATATTAAATCCTGCACACAACAAGTTGTTCTTCACAAGTCCTTCGCTCCAGGTGTCGGGATTTCTGCTCCTCCTTCTGCCCCGCACTTTCAAACACCGCGGGGATTTGCGGATGCCGAGTCAGTTTTGGTTTGTTCCGCTTGGATTTTGCAAGGGAGGTTTGTGCTTTTCCCTTTCGACGCCTCCTGGCACCGCTTGTGAAGCGCGAGGGTATTTATAGCCACCCAGCAAGGTGAAGAGCCGCTGCTGAACGGTTCGCGACCGCTCCACGCCAGCCCGATGATGGGGCTGGTCGTGCGCGGTTATAGCCACGTGGTTTCACAGGAAGACCTGAGGGCCTGGCCATGGGTTTAGGTTTTCTACAGGGGGGTCGCAGCCCTGCCACGTGGCTCTGCTCGGGAGACGGGCTGTAGGAACGTGGTTGTGGGGGAACACACCAGGTTGTAGCCCCGTTTGAGTCCCAAAGAAGCCACAGCCTGGGGTCAGAACAAGGCACAGAAGTGTTGAAATAAACTGGAAATCAGCTGGTTTGGTTTAAATTTGGAACGGCTCGGTGTTTGGGTTTCCTGACACCATCTTCCCGTGGTCAGAGGTAAACTGAGGCAGGGCGTGAGTTGGTCTTTCTGTGGAGACACTCGGTGTCACGCGTTCAGGTCATCTTGCCCATAAAAAAACAGTCATGCTCTTGCTGCTCATCCTTGGGCTCCTCCAACCTCCCACTTCCCTGCGCTCCCACAGGCAGTTCCATGTCCTCCATGGCATGCCGCTGGGGACGTGGCCCAACCCCAAAGGGCTTCCCCAATTTCACCTGCGGGACCTGTTGTTCTGCTGAGGGACCTCAGCCCACCTCATGGTCCTCCCTCAGAGCAGAGTCACCACAACATTGCTCCTGGGAGAGGTTCCTCATCCCTCCTGTCCAAACCACCGCCATCGTAGGTCTGCACGCCGGACCTGATGCATCCACAACCTCATCCGTGGTCCTAACATGCAAAAGAAGGCTGCTGCCTCACTCCCAGCAGAAGACTCTTAGAAAAACCCTTTCACGCTGATCAAGTGCAGGTTTGCTGTGCTCTCCTCCCAGACCGCAGTTCTGAGACCACCGGTTGTTGTCGCTGCCCTCCCCTTAGGCTTCCTGCAGGTGGCCCAGCACAGGATCTAGGATTAGGGTTCAGGCGTTGACACTTTGGGGTTTTTTTTGGTTTGGTGGTGTTACCGCTTTTGGGAAACGACCTGAAGAGCGGGTGGGATGCAGGCTGTGCTCCCAACAAGTGTTTGAGTCTTGATGTGCTTCCGTAGCTGCTTTCCCGGAGGGATTCGTAACAGCATGGATAGCGGCTCAGTATCTGACCACGCTACAATGAAGCTGGCATCCCAGGGCAAAGCTGGAGCTGGGAATTCCTTTCAGATACGTTCACTCCTTCATTTAATACTCCCCACTGCCCTGTTTGTAGCTCACGTGGAAGCCGGTCACCTCTTGCAGGCTTAGCCAGGAGAAACCTGTCCAATTGCCCACGTTACACAAGCCACGGAGTTCCCCAATTCATTTAGGTTTGAACAACAGTGCATCTCCCAGGAAAAAACATCCCATTCTGTGGCAAAACCATGCAGTCCTGGCTGGCGAGATTCCTTCGACCTGACTTTGTCTTCCTGAACGAGGCAGACGGCTTGAGGACAGAGTCCTCCAGTCTTCCAGCACTCCAGCTCCTTCGCGGCGTTGGTTGTCCAGCTCCTTCATGGCGGTGTTGGCTGTTCACCACATCCTTCCTGGCACTGGCTGTTTTCCAGATCCTTCGTGGCAACGTTGGTGGTTGTCCAGCTCCTTTGTGGTGTTGGTCGTTCTCCAGATCCTTCCTGGTGGCTCTGGTCGTTCTCCAGATCCTTCCTGGTGGCTCTGGTCGTTCTCCAGATCCTTCGTGGCGTCGTCGATTGTTCTCCAGACAGTCACAGCTCTTCTTCCAGGGGTGTTTCTCAAGGGACTCACAAAGGTTTTAAGCTAAAACCAGCACCTAAACAGTGTCTGTGACTTGGCAGCGGCTGCAGCCGTGGGTGGGATGATCGATAGGCCAACAGACTAATAAAATTCCCTCTTTCTTGTCCAAATACCAAGGTCATCTTCCCCTGAACTCCTCTGCTGTCTGGGGCATGTGACAAAGAGGTAAACAAGGCTACAGCTGAAAATCTAGTTAATAAGTAATGTCTTCTCCTAATTGTCTGCTTTTGGTATGGTTTGAAGGTATAAGTAATAAGCATCCAGCAGTTTCAAAAACCAGGGCACTTTCTTTACCGCTGTACAAAGTGGGAACTGGGCAAAAAGCTGATGTTATAGACAACTTATGGTTGTAACCATTCTTAGCTAAGGTTACAAGTGACACAAAACCTGCGGAGAAAGGAAATATCTTTTGTTAGCACTGTTTCTCAGCAGCTAAACATCTTCAGTTTGGGCAAAAGAAATCAGTGGGGTCAAGGGATTGAAAAATAAGGATGGGGAGAGGATTTTACCTCATGCAAAAGATTGGAGAGCGAGCAGAGGATCCAGCTGCAATGTGTCAACATTTTTAAAAGACTCTGAAAAACTGGAAGAACTGAAAAAAGAAACAAAGAAAATGGCCTGACAGTTGGAGAAAATGTCTTTGAGCTCAGGGTTTCTTTAGCTCATCAGAAAGGAGGAGGAGAGATGATTTTGGTTCTGCACATGAGCACTTCTGCAAAAAAAGGCTCAGGAAGAGCCTCAAATTACTACTCAGTCCTCTCAACTGTGGTCTTTGCTGGATCAACATTGTTTTAAACGTAGTCAGAAATCCAGGCCAGAACTGAGTCACCGCTCCAACTCCGCTGGGCTTGAGCGAGAGAGCCCACCCCTGGACCTCTGGTTTCGTGAGCCGGTCAGCGATGCCTCCCTTGTTCTGTCGTTCTCCGAGCCCTTTGCCTAGATCACACCGCGTCCTGTAGATCCGCACGTGGGATCCTTTGATGTCCAGATCCTCCCATGCCTGGGATGAGCTAGCTGTCCCCTTGGGAAGGCAGGCAGGTCCCGGTGCCGGGGGCAGACCCTTCCTCAGCCTTTGCTCCATGCAGTTGCAGAGGGCAGCTCCTGGGGAAATTGGGCTGCTTCCAGTTTTCCTTCGAGCCCTTAATTCACGTTTTTTAAGAACGTGGACTTGATGATCCTTAAGGGTTCCTTCCAGTTTGAGATAGTCTATGATTTCTTATAAAGTAAAAAAAAAGTTTCTAGTCCTCCTGGGTGTAAAGAAAAACTTGAAAACACAAACATTAAAGTTTAAAAATCACGAAGACACCTCCACCAGCCATCTTTTATTAAACCCCCCCCACATCTCCTGATTTTAAAGTCAGTTCACAATCTTCTGATATGGGAACAGCTATACCATACACAATTTATCACCAGTGTGGATCCACATTTGAAATAGGGATGTAGTATTCTCTCGTGATCTTCTGATATCAGCAACTAGAGAGATAAAAAAAGATGAAGCACTCATTTTTCAAGGAACTTTCTTGTTAAGTTTTTTCAGTTTGTGACTTAATAGTTGGGATGAGTTTAAAAACGTCAGCTGGCTGAAGCAGCTTTTAAAATTGTTTACCCTGACACAGAGGGTGGGAATTATCTCAGCATACTGTAAATATCTGGTGTGAACATCTGCCACGGATGGCACAGCTCAGCTCCCTTCAGAGACTGGAGAGAAATGCACTCTTAGGGTACAATTCATCTGACCTAATTTAGGCATTTACTTTAGGATGAGATGAATCATGCCCTGGAAGTGCCTATTTCTTTCCAGTGACTATAAGGGGAGTCTAGACAGCCAGCACAGATGTGGACGTGCACATCTCATCGGATGAATCGCATCCAGCACGATTAAGGCTTGACCTCAGCCGCGCTGCTATTTGGCTGTAATATAGCGACAGTCTGATGCGTCACGGTACGCTGATGCGGTATGAAATTAAATAGCAACGTGATGCGGCTTCAGGGTGATCTAGTAAAACGGGATTTTGGTCGTACAAGACATTCCCTCCCGATAGGATCACATCTTGCCACAAAGCAGTAACTTTAAATGTAAGTAATTAAAATGCCACGCAGCTTTTTAATCCCAATTTGAAATATATTTATAAAACTCGCTGTCAACTTACCGGCATAGGATCCCTGAACTCCTCCAAGTTATTTTTAGATCGATGCAGTCACGATGTGCCCGCTCGGGGCACGTCTGGCAGCACAGCGGGGACCCTCACTACAGGAAAGACATTGAGGTGCTGGAGCGTGTCCAGAGAAGGGCAACAAAGCGGTGAAGGCTCTGGAGCGCAAGTCTAATGCGGAACGGCTGGTGAACTGGAGTTATTAGCCTGGAGAAAGAGGCAGCTGAGGGGAGACCTGATTGCTCTCTACAACTATGTGGAAGGAGGTTGTAGTGAGGTGGGTGTTGGTCTCCTCTCCCAAGTAGCAAGCAATAGGACAAGAGGAAATGGCCTCAGGTTGTACCAGGGGAGGTTTAGATTGGATACCAGGGAAAATTTCTTCACCCAAAGGGTTGTCAAGCACTGGGACAGGTTGCTCAAGGAAG
>VXBL01008804.1:0-40364 GCA_013400195.1 Aramus guarauna
TAACCGGAGCCCGGCGGTCCTGGCCGGGCCTGCGCTTTGTCCGGGCCCTGGCGCGCTTGTCGCGGTGAATCGGTGAGGGGGAGCGGTGGGAGCGAGGAGGGGGCAGGAGGGCTGCGTGTCTTCTCACCCTGCGTTGTGAGGGTCCGAGGTCAGGCGAAAGGGAAGAGGAGAGGGAGAAGCACAAGGCCGGGGGGGGTCACAACGTACGGCCGGGGGGAGGCGGGGCTGGCGGCCTGGGGCCTGCAGGAGCATTACCGCGGTGACAGCGGTGCGGCTGCCTCCCGGGCAGGGCAGGAATTGCCCCGCGGCCTTTGCAAGGCTTGCCAGGTGAGTTTCTGTAGCGGTAGTGGTGCTGGACCCCCTTCTCGAAGCCTGAGGGAGTTCTGCACTGTTTTCAGCATGCACCCGTATTTAGCAATGCTGAACTCTGCTCTACACCTGCTGGTAGCTATAGCTGTTGATCTCGTCATATAATGCAGTTTAATTGTTATGTATTCTTGATGGTGTTTTCTTCAGGGAAAAAGTTATGTAAGTGAAGTTTAACCTGCTTAATGGAGAAATGAGTTTTTAAAGAACACTGGAGAATACTTTTTTCATGTTGTAATATTGTTTCATTTTCTTCATACAGCATATTGCATTTTGAACTAAATATCTGAATTTCTTGTTGTATTTAGTGATACAGGATGCTCTTTCCTTTGGTATTGTGTGCAGTTGTGGTAATAGGGAGTAGTAAAGTTCAAGATGATGACTGGATTGACCCCACGGATATGCTCAATTACGATGCAGCATCAGGAACAATGAGAAGACCTTACAAGGTAGAAAAAAGAAAGGGTACATGAATTCGTGTCTCTCCCAAACAGCCCTTCAGCCATATGCTGTTGAAAGATTACCCTTAAATCGTGAAATTAGAAAACAATAGAATTATGGTCTTTTTAAGGTCTTATAAGATTACATCTGAATCTATATGCAGAAAAGCGTTGTGTGTCCATTGTTAAAATTGCAAGAAAAAATAGCGATCTGTATTATTGTACATAATTAGTTCAGCACCTTTTACTGACAGGTTTCTGTTGCACACTGATCAAGTCACAGGAACTGTGCTTTTTGTCTTTTTACGGGTGGTGGTTGACTGATTTATGCAGGTTGTGGCTCCACAAGTTATTTCTCTGACAAGTACTGAGTTCAGCAGGTCTTGCTAGTTTCTCAAGTATAGTGTTAAATATCTTGAAAATTAAGTTCCTAGAGGATAAATTCGGGGGAGTTAAAGCTAATGATTATATTTTACTTGAATTATCCAGTTCCCCAGTGACGTGGGAATAAACTCCATTTATTGTGTGAGAGTAGTATGGAAGTCAATGGTGTTTTGTAATGCTGGAAGGAAAATCAGCATAGGGATTGAGTGCTGTACTGTTAGTAATTCATGAATATTGAGGAGAAGATGAAATATGAAAAGCTAGTTTTAACAAGGTAAATCATCTTGGTTGTCTTGTATGAGGGATGGACTCTATGTGTATCATGAGATGCATATTGTTTATCCTGTATGTAGGTGCCCTGTAAACTGTGGTCGGTTGTATGGGCACCCTTGATTTTGTCATTAATTCAGCTTTCAAGATTGGTTTTGCAGTCTTGAATAACACCATTTTAATGCCTCAGAACATAATTTTCTGAAGCTTAAAAATTGCAAACGGCATTATTTTTTTCCACAGAGTTCCTCCTCAGCTTCCACCTGCCCCAAGTCCACCTGATAGTCATTAGCATCCCTAACATTCAGCTGCAAGCTTTGGAATCTTTAAACTTGGTGCCCAGCTGCTTCAGCTTATATAACAAAATATTATGAGTTTTACTGTTGTCTCCCACAAAAATAGAACTGCATCTTAAAGCAGAAATATGACTGCTTTGGGTTAATGCATCTTTTCAGGATTTCTTTCCTGCTCTGCAGTGAGAGGTTTTAGGTAGGTAGACTGTGTGGGCCAGCCGAGTCCTCAAAACTTCGTATCAGCTTGAGTTCACCAATTTGTGTGAAGTTGCACTTTCTTTTTGGACACTTTCCTCAATGTGCGTACCTGGTTGTGTAGAAGAAGCACTGCTAAAACTAAGTCTGAGCAATTAACAGAAAAAATGGGATGTTGTTTCAGAGTGAAGAAGGAACATGAAAAGAGAGGCATGCAACCCATGGGGTTTTGTGTTTACTTTTAAGTCTGGCTGGCTGTGTGGCCATCTGGACTGGGAATTTGTCTGGCTGAAAACTGCCCCTTTGCTTGCTGAGTCGTTTTTTAGCCAGTCCGATTACCTAATCTGATGAGACTGTGTGGCTCACCAACACTCAGAGGAGGGGAAAGGGCAGGTGGGGGATGAAAGGGCAAGACCTCACCTTTTGAAGGCAGCATGCATTTAGATAAACTTAAAGCAATCATCAGGTTGGAGCCTAAAATATCAGCAGAGAAGCAACTGGAATATCCTTGGGAGAGTATTAGCAGCAAAGGCCAACACTCAGTTTTTGGCTCCTTTACTCCTTTTAAAGTGATCTGACTATAGAAGTGTAACATAGTGTATTGATCAAATTCTTTGGTTCTAAAAATATGTATTTCTCTTACATAATTTTAGGCAAACTATCATGACTCTGAGGATAAGACTGTGGATACAGTCAATGCTGAAATCTTATCGAGTTGTTCCAGGGAAGTAGATTCCTTGCAACAGAAGGTTTGTTATGGAACTTCAGAGTATTTTCCAGCCTTTTATAGTTTGTGCTTTCTGACGATGCTTTTCTGGATAGTACAGAACAGGTGAATTGCTGGCATCATTTGTGAGAGACTGTGCATTATGTAGGGGGCACCTGTTTATTCAGAGGAGAGACTGGAAGCAATTTGAACTCAATTCAAAATTGATTCTCTCCCTGCCAAGGTCTGTTTCCTAAAACATTTTATAGCCTAACAGAAAGGAGCTACGTGCTTCTGTCCAGCGTCAACCCTGTAGACATGAGGTATTGATGTTACACCATACTGCCAAAAGCTAAGAAGCCTGCCTTTCATTTTCAAGTTGTTTGGTTCTTTTGGATTTTAAGGGGTGGGTTGTGAGCATAGAGAACACCTTTGTGGCTGACTGTAATGTGCAGTGCTGCAGCTCTCAGAAGCTGCTGTAAAACCCCCACGCTGCTGCTTGCTTAGAGATCAGGAGGATGCGGTCATCCTTGTGTAGCTGCCAGGGCTCTCGCTTCCCTCAGCCTTTTGGAGACCCAATGGGATATGTCATTTTAATGTTGCTTTAGTTACTCAGTATTTTTTACAGTTCTCTCTCTTTTTTTTTTTTTTTTTTTTTCTTTTTTCCTGTTGTAAACTTAAAATTTAAGGAGATCCAGATCTTTAGTTTTTTCTCATCTTACTGAGGTTACTATTCAAACTGTATTATTAGCAGATCTGAAATCTCCAGTACTGGCCCATAGAAAGTAGTATCTTTCACAACTGCATGTGCTTTTTATCTGGTGTACTGATCACAGGCTTATTGCTAAACTAATGAAACGTGCCCCTGTTAATCCCGAGTTTAATGTGTTGGTAGGGCTTGCTTTCTCCTGTGAACAAGCTGGTTTGAGCATGAAGTGAATAAAAGTGTCTTTACATTGCAGATTGCAGAATGTGAGAAGAGGAATGCCAAATCACATGAAAGCCGTAGCTTTTATATTTTTAAGCGATACTTGAATAAGATTTTAAATGAAGCTAGAAAACTTGGCCTTGTAAGTATTAAAACATTCATTAAAAATTAATTAGTATGCATATTACTACTTTATGTGTTTTTCATAGTTATCAAGTATTGATTAATTATCCTGGCTTAAATTAAAATGAGTGGAACTGAATTGCAAAGGAAAAAATGATGGCAGTATGTGCATCCAGTGTTGCTGTTAGTTAGCAGTGTTTGCTCGGGAGCAACAGTTGCCGCTTGATCTGTAAAGCATCCAAAGGAAGACTGTGTGAATTCAGAGTATGTATCTAAATACCTATTGTTGGGATGCAGCTATAGTAATACCCTGGTCAGTTCATGTTAGTGGTTGTTAAACTTGAAAGAGCTGGATTTGGGTTTTTTGTTTGTTTGTTGTAGACCTGTCAAGCCTTTGTTTTAGACTCTACCACATTAGCCATCTAGGAATAGTAGCTTACTAGAGTTTGCGTATCAGAATCACCTTATCACTTTCTTTGTTTTATTATCTTCGGAGATGGTGGGGGCGGTTCCTATTCAGAGATAGAGTAATAGATTTTTAGCAATAAGCAAAACAAGAATTTAACAAAGAACATTATACTTAGCAATGTAAAATTTCTTATTTCAGTATTCAGTAGCTTCTATCTGTATTACCCAGCCATGATCAGGGAACATACAGCGCATTAGTAATTAATACCTGTTAAGGAGAAGTAGTTCTAAAATTTTAATAACAGGTGAGATAACCCACTTCGGTTTTTAGGTTTCTGCTGTAGAATTGAAAGAGTACAAACCAGTTCAATTCATGTTTTATATCGTTTAGAAGAATTAACAATGAGGTTATAGAATCATCATGTGCACCCTGTCCCATGTTCATCCTGCAATCTGCTTCAAAAAGGTGCTGGTACATGATGAGGATGTTTAATCAGTTTTTGCATAGGGATACCATTTTTTCATATGTACTTCTGTTTCCAAATAAGCAGCTTTTAATCATTATTTTGCTTTGCTTTTAATTCAGCCTGAGGAAAACGTGGGTAATGTCCATTACGATGCGGAGATCATCCTTACAAAACAGACATATTTGGAGATCCTTAGGTTTCTCAATGAGGAAACTTGGCAATCAGGTGCTGTGGATGATGCACTTAGTGATATTCTGATCAATTTTAAGCACCATGATTATAATGCTTGGCACTGGAGATTTGAAGACACTTTCGGAATTGATCTGTATGATATGTTTCTGGTAAGAGCAGAAGAAAGGTTTTCTGTTGGTTTTAATTGCTGTTTTCTCGAATTTCTTTGGGCAAATCTAGTCAATCACTATTACCATCTTATCTCCACATGTAAAGCAGTTCTTTCCATCGTACTTAGACCGAGTCACTCTTTTTGTTTCATGGTTGCTGAAGGTAGAGGTGATGTATTCACTTGAAGTAAGAATTCTAAGTTTTTTATTCCTGTGGTCATTTTTTTCTTATTGTAGCTTTGCTTTTTTTTCTGGTATGCTTTCTTTTTCTCTTCCTGTCTTCTATATCTGTGCCTTGCCTGACATTAGACTCTAGTACTTTCTGACCACTTAAATTGACAACTCACGCGTTATAAATTTTCCAGATTTGTCTCTTGTTCAAATAGATGCCGAAGCTGTTGGCTTGTGCAGGTGAGACAAGTATATATTTGAGGTCTTAAATTTTATAGGTTAGAGGGGTTTGTGAATTTTGTGGAAAACAATTGTATAGTGTTGGAGAGGAGAGCATGACTATGTGAAAACACCATATTCTCAAAAATGGAATTACAAAGTGGTAAGCTGAGGATCTGTAATAAGCTGAAGCTTTCTGAATAAATCTCTACAATTCAGAATATGCTAACATTTTATGCTAACATGATCTTGAAAGTAGCCTGTCTAGTTTTGAGGGAGTCCATGGAAGCCAAATGAAAAAAGCAAGCTGTCAGTAGTGCAGCCTCGCTGTTAGGGGTCTTCAGATGGAAAGAGACTGTAAAGTGCTTCTCTGAGGTCTTGCTGCTGTTACCCCGACTGTGCCTTTACCTCTTAACCACACTGCAGGATTTGGCAGCAGCGGTTCTGTGGTTCATACCAGGTACATACTGCTAAAGCACTGAATTACATCAATTTTGTAATCTTAAAGTACAGTAGATAACGTGATAAATACAGTGAGGAAGAAGTAACTAAATATCAAAAGAAAGAAAAGAGCAGCTGCCGCATAAGGCTGTGATAGGAATGACTACTAGTATACCATGAAACTTTTCTGCCTTGTACTGCTGCAGATAATGCTGTGAAAGCAAGGAAGAATTCTCTCAACTGTGCTGTGTAAATGACGCTGGTAAAAACAAAAGTTGGAAGTTCCTTCATGTGTACTGGCAGTAAGGTTGGAAAATTCCAAATCTGGATCATAATTTTTTCCTGTTTTCTTTTTCAGATACTCTTGTGCTTAGTGTGCATTGTAATTGTAATAGCTACAGAGCTCTGGACACATATTCATTGGTTTGTTCAGCTAAAACGCGTTTTATTAATAAGCTTTCTGATCAGTTTTGCATGGAATTGGCTTTACTTGTATAAGGTAAGTTGTTATGAAATCTTTATGGCCTTTAGACTTCAAATTTTACAGTTATGAGGGAGTTAAGGTTATTTAGTTCCTTTAGTTAGTTTAGATAAAACAGTAACGAGACTGTAAAATAAATAAAGGGATGAACGTTTTATTTTCCATGTTGGCAGGTGTATTAGGCTTAAAGAACAACAAAAGAAACCCTGCCAAATTTTATCCTGCCACGGAGGCGCACAAAATTCATAAAGCGGTAGAACTGTGATTTCACTGCATGGGCAAGGGAGGCTGTCTAAAGCAGCTTGGTAGAAAAGTCTTATGAAACTGTATCATGGGGGTTTTTCTTTTTCTAAAGAATCCCTGGCTGTAACTGTATTTAACGTGTGAGAGACCAGAGATAAATGCTTCATTAACGGTGACAAAGTAGCTGACTGTACAACAGTATTGGTTTTAGTGAGGAGGAATTTATGCTGCTAGCCCAACCACAAAATCTTAGTCCTCACATCTTGTCATTGGAATTTAACTGCAGCTTGTCAGACCCAGGAATAGTGGGGTGCCAGCGAGGAGGACAGCTCTTGAACGTCAGTAGCCTGCCATGCGCGTGACTTGGAGTGAGTCAGTGAGGAATGGCAGAGCTTTTCAACGGATGATTTGACTTAACTTTTTCAATTTGATGATCAGTTGCAAACTGTAGAGCAAAAATTATAATGAATACAGGTATTTGTTAATTGAAATTATTTAAAAAATAAGATGTCCTGATGTTTTAATTGGTAATTGTGTGGCAGCTGTCTCTGTTTTTAATCCAGAAACATTTTAAGGTGACAAGATGTCAGATTACTTTTGCCCTGAACTTATAACTTTGAATATTGAAGCTTGCTCTTTGGTAATTCAGACTCCTTTTGGAGAATAACTTGGTGGTAGCCACCTTAGTGGTCTTCATCCATTCCCAGGAAGTACTTATATTTAACTCCGATAAACTATTTAGGTAGCAAACTTTTCTTAATATTGATTTACCCGGGTAGTTATCCCAAACCTGCTAAGAGCAGACATTGTCAGCTCAGGTGCAGCTGCTGCATGGATGCGGGTGTTCTGTGCCCGGCACCTCCTTGGTTTATGTTTTACAATTCCTCTTGTCCTGCAGCTAGCCTTTGCGCAGCATCAAGCAGAAATTGCGAAAATGGGGCAGTTTGATAACGTCTGTGCTGAGAAGTTGGACTGGGGAGAAAGTCTTATTGGTAAATACTTGTTTCATTATTTTGTAATAGTATTTAAGATAACAAAATACTCTAATTTCTTCATGAGTAGTACGTTGAATCTTCTCTGGCAATACACGATTACACGGTGTTAGCATTCTTCCATTCCACCAGACTTTTTTTTTTAGGCCTTTGAAGGAGAGCGGATCACAAAACTGGGCTTAGAGCATGTCATGGTGTAACTTCTTTTCCTTACAACTTACTCATGAGTGTTTTCCCAACTCCTCTCCCCCAGTACTCTTCCGCCCGTTACTGAAGATGCCGGAAAAAGAGTACGGTGGACTTCAGAAATTTGATCTGTAACTACCTGCTCTCTCTAGTGGTGGTGTTTTATTGAGAAGGCTGGATTTTCTTACTAGCCATTATTTATCATCCAGTGCTATAGATGAAGGTAGATTCATGGTGGCAGCTCTTCATGAGTGCTTGTGTTGGTCTTCCCTGTAGAATTTCTTGACTGTTTATGTTCTCACTGCACTAAAATCAAACTACAGAAACACTGATGTCATAAATTACTTGTTTATAACATAAAGTTCCCTTAAGGAGTAAGCCTTTCTGCTTATAAAGTAGTCTCAAAATCTAGCAAGAAAAATGCACTTCTCAAATCTACTTGCAGCCTGGCAGATGAGTAATAGCACTCAGAATTACTTCTGTTTCAGTAGCTGTGGACAAAATATGTTAAATAATAGTTCCCACGGGTGAGATGTTTTTTTTCTTCTGAGGCTTCTAGGGACTAAGTTCTTCTCTTTCTTTCCAGCCTTCTCTCTCCTTCCTGCATCCCCATGACTGCATAAACTACACTACTAATCTCAGATTTTTAAAAATAAATCTGAGCTTTGAATCACATCTAGAAGAGTTCTCTTCCATCTGTAATTGAAATGCTACTGTCTGTATTACTACTGTGTCATAAAATACATTTTTCAAAAGTAGTAAAAGTATGTCTCTGCTTTGACTGCAGAGTGGCTGAGAAGTAAATGGACATTTCAGGATGATCCCTGTCAGAAGTACTATGAAACTCTACTAGTAAATCCCGTTCTGCTGGTTCCACCGACAAAGGTATACGCCGAGCCTAGAGAGACCGTGTGTGTTTATGTTTGCAATCAGTGACAATGCTGTTTGTCCATTCCTATTTTTTCTAGGCATTAGCAATTACTTTTACCAACTTTGTAACTGAGCCTTTGAAGCACGTGGGACAAGGTATTGGTGAATTCATCAAGGCCCTTATGAAGGAGATACCGTTCATTCTGCAGGTTCCAGTGCTAATTATGATGGCCCTGGCTGTCCTGGTTTGTATATGTTTATCTTACATTTAAAAGCTCAGTTTTATTTTTTTATAAAATAGAAAAACTTATTTTTTTATTGTTAAAAAAAAATTATTTAAGTATTATAATCTATAACTTACGCTACTGAACAGATTTCTACAAGGGAATTTTTTCTTGATAAAATCCTTATAGTACGGTTACTTTAGCAATTAGAATAGTTAAGTTTGTATTTAAACCACATCTCTCCCCCACTGCCCAAGTGGAATAACATAGTAGGAAACTGCTTAAAATCCAAGACTCTATGACAATTTACTGCAGCTTAGTTCCCATTTCTTCTTTGTGTCATTAACAATGATGTATACAATTGGCATTTTGTACACAAAAGCATTGAGTTAGAGCCTTCACCATCTTTATAGTAGCACCAAAGATGAATGACAGCTGGGCAGTTCCTGCAGTGGGGTCCGACTACAGAGAGCTTTAATTTTATTGTAGCCGTTCTGATGACCGTAGCTTTTCTTTCAGTGTTTTTCAGATATGTGACTTTGAATTCTCTGTGAAAACAACAGGATGCCAATATTTGGTGGTTTGTTCTTTCCCCCCCTAGGCTTTCTGCTATGGTGCAGGATCATCGGTGTCTGTGTTAAGACACCTAACATCTTTTCAGAAGAAAAGTCTTCCTCCACCTCACACTCAACAGGAGAAAATAGACTTTGGGCAATATGATGGGAGTAAATCAGATGGCTCTTATTCGCAGAAGCTTCTTTACGTTTATAGAGGACCTTACGACAGAGGAGATGCTCCTATGAGACCAGGAAATGGCAGCAGAAGTCCTGACGCTGTGCATAGCAACAGTGAGCCAGACACGCAAGTAGAAGAGTCTCACAAACCAGAACCTGGTGTATGTTAGTCCTGGTGCTCTTTGAGCTGGGATTAAATTTAATAGATTTCAGTGTTGTCTGCTAGAACACATTTAAACAACAAGCTTAACCCAAATGTTGGGGAGCGAGGAGTTAAGGAAGTCCCTGTTCTCCTACAGAACAGTTCGGTAGAGGTATCTTGGGTGTGTTTTGTCTGGAAAAGTACTGTGCAATGGCTAACTGTGGCAGGAATCTACCAAATTAAAACTCTTTACTATAAAGACTTAAATAATTCTGTTTTGAGAGATCAGTACTTATGTCAGCCAGGGCAGTAACGATTGCCCACAGAGGAAAGGTGGGGAAAAAAACCCAGTGCTGACTTTTCTGTAAACTGTAGCAAATTAAAACCAGACTTACACTCTAGATTGTTGTTCTTTACATGTACTATCTCCCCAGGAAAAAAAGACACCAGTCATGCTTTGCTTTGGGGGAGTTCTGCCCCTTCAGCCGAGGTGCACCTGAAGCAACAGATGCCATCTCTTTGGATTGCTTGATTAATAGCTTATTATTAATTTTTACAGAATAGATTGCACACTGAGTCTGAAGTTTGTAGACTAGAAACTATCACAGCTGAAACCCTTACTGAAGAATGTGCACTTGAGCAGCAGAAACAGGAGACAGACAAAGCAGAGCAAGAGACTGGAGAAAACTGTGACCCCAATAAAAACCTAGAAGGAAAAAGTTCTGCAGTGGAACCATGTGAAGAGAAGCCAGAGAGCAACTCACGTGGCTCACAGGAAGGAGACTAAGGAAGCCCCAAACTCTGCTGTAAGTTTTGGCTCATCTCTAGCTGTTACGTACTTGCTAGTTCTGCTCTAGTTCTCAAACATAGAAAAGCGAGCATCAGTAAGCTGATGGGAACCCAGCTTTGTTCAGAGCATTAGTATGCACAGCTGTAAGGTAGGTAGGTTGAAAAACTGAGAGACCGCATATACGTATTAGTTCTGGAATATAAAATAAATGTGGTGTTAAGATAATACAACGTTAAGTGGGCAAGAAAACAGGCTTGTGGGTGTTGCTGCTTGTTTGAAATCAAGTTTGTGTAGTAAGTTTTGAGTAAAAGTAGGTCCTCGGTGGTGGGAAAGCATGGCTACTGTGTGATCTAGCAAACATAAGCCTAACTGGGTAACTGTCAAACAGCGTGAAGAAAGTCACTGATAGTTATGTAATTCACATAAGACTAGTTGCAGCTCAGATAGATGTCTCAGGACTATCTTTTGGTTTATAGTCTTTAAAATCAGTTTTAAGTAGAATTGCTTGTCAACTCAGGACAGCTTGATGATTTTCTTCTAGATTAATAATTTGCAGAGGAGTGAGAATCTGATGGTTTTTTAGGGCAATTCAAAGCTGAATGGGGGAATAGGATGCACTAAGTAAAAGGCTGAAGTGCAGCATGATAAACTGATGGTAATGCAGAGGTTTGGGAAGAATATTGTGGCATTTCTCTTTAAAAGCAAAAGGAGAGGACAGTTCTGGTTCCAGTAGGAATCAATTTCAGTGCTAAAAAAGCTGCAAGAGAATGTTTGTAAAATTTTCAGTAACTGTAAAATAGTTTGAATTATAGCTATTCTTACAATGCCATTTTACTCAGAAGCTAAAATTAACTGTAGATTCTTCTCTAGGTGTATAATACTTCAACAAAAAATTGACATCACTTCATTTATAAATACCTGAAGTGAACAGTTTGCCACTTTTGGTGTAAAAATCAGTGGCTTCTAACTCAAAATACATACATTTAACATACAGCCCTGAGTAGCTGAGGTCAAGTAATAAGCACAGCGTACGTACATTTACTGTTTGTAGTGTTTTAAATTCACTTCCTGCAGGAATTACCTGGTGTCCATGGCAGTTCATGCCAAGTACCCACCAACCCTGTGGTCGCCTACTGTTGGTGGTGGACATGCACCACACAATCTATAGAACAGCACGGGCAGCTGTTACTTAAAACCAAGTACATCTTCTTAAAATTTCTTCTGATTGTAAAACTGCACTGAGTAATACAGGCAACGCTTAACTAAATATTAGCAAAAACCCCAGCATGTTTTGTAAAGACTATTTTTGTATTAACCAGAACAGAATTAAAAATAGGGTTTGTTGTTTTTTTTTTTAATTTCTTTTTAAATAAAAAACCAGAAACACAGTTTGGAGGAAGCAAAGACAGACTAAGTACTGAAGCCATTTCTCAGTCATTTTTTTATTTTTAAAAAAAGTATAAAAGAAAACAGGACCTTTTTCCAGGGAGGTACAAATCAGGAAAAAAAAAAAATCAAGTTTTCTTTAAAAAGAACATATAAATGTAGGTCTTTTATGCTAGATGGAGACAGTGGTAGAACCCATGCTTCAGCAATGAGAATACCTTGATGGAAAAAGAATTTGTACTAATGGTCATAGACAGCTAGAAGGGAGATAATCAGTGTCTTGGGCACTGCTAAAAGCAAGTGCCAACTCTGAAGAGCAGCAGCAACTCTTAACTACTGGTCATGAGTGGGATGCTGCTGCTCTTTGTACAAAAATTAGTAGAAAGGGGACAAAACTACTAATTTCAGTCTCATGTAAAAAGGCAGGTATGTTTTTCCAGCAAACAAAACTGATACCTAAGATGCTACTGTACAGTATGCGCCTGCTTGTTTCTTCAGCTAGAATTTGGTCCCTTGATAGCTGGGGGCAAATGGACTCTTTGTTCATCCATTCTCTTCGCTTGTGATCGTAAAATCAGGCTGAAAAAATCCTCATCTGGTACAGTTGGTCCTTTTGCAGATGATGGAGGAGCACATCTTTGATCATCCAGTCTGGAACCCTAGAGACAGGCCAAGCACATTTACAGGAATATATATAACAAAAAACTGAACAAAATAAGTAAAAAATTACTAAAAGCTTTTGGTTTCAGATTTAAAGATTTAATCCTATTACACTGATACTAACCAAAACCAAACAACCAAGTTAACTTCCTTAATTTGAAAAGTTTAAGAGTGCAAGTGTAGCTACAAGGGTTCCCTCCAAACCAATCTGTCAGCGTTTGTTACTTTAAATGGTTAACGTGGTATAAATACCAAAATTACACTTTACTAAAACACTGGATAATTTGGAGGGGAAAAAACTAACCAAAACCAAACAAGAAAGGGAAATTGAAGAAGAAAAAAAACACAGAAAACAACCAACCAAAAAATCCTTGGGGGAAAAAAAATCCTAATTTTTTGTTCCCTATGTTCTTCCTTATCTGCCAAATCAGTCTGTATCTTAAAACACATGATAAAGAAGGTGGCTTACTTGAAGAAACTGAATAGCAGGATGCACAAATCAAGTCCCCAAAGACTCAGAATCTGAAGAATTTCTGGAAAAAGCTTACCTGGCATTTTATCAATATATCAAAGAAGTCGTCATCTAGTTCTCTGTTGTTACTTGCCATGAGATGACCCAGGACTGACTGACTGTTGTGCTGATTAAGACGAAGCCCAGGTAGATTACTGAAGCTGGCGCGCTGGTCATCCAGCCGACGGCTCTGTGAGCTGGCAAGTAGGTCTAGAAATTCATCTGTGTGAGGTGAGACTACAGAAGTAGAAAAGGCTGGGGAGGAGGAAGAAGATGAGTTAGCCTAGGAATAAGTTCCTTTCCATAGTAACTCTTGCATGCAAATACATTTTATAGTAGTAAGTCAGATACGGATTTTGCTTTTTTTTAAATTACATTTTCTCATTGTTTTAGGTGGAGTAGAGGATGTCGCCACTGAAGCAGCTGAGAATCTGTTCTTCTCCTGGAAGTAGCATCTTTGATCATCCATCCTGTTACTCTGGAACCGACTCAGCAGATCAAAGAACCCTTCGTCTGCCATCGTCTCTCGACTGTTTTTCTGAGGAGGAGAGAAGAGTTAGGGGTATTTTGAACTGAAGAGTACCTAAAACTAGGACAACTGCACCACAGTTTGAGTCCAGTAACGTGTTTGATCCTTTCATATCTGAAATACATTAAATTAATTTTTTTAGTCATCCATTTCTATAGACAGAGATTTATCCTAAGAGGAAATGTTAACAATATAGCAACCATTTTTGGAAGGTAAAATACATTAGAACCGTTTCATTCTCCAAACAGGAAAGAAACACTCCTCTGAGCAGTACAGCTGGAGTTACTCCTCCTCAACCCTGAATCCACCAAAACCCCAAATGCCCATGAAGGAAAAACCCAAGAACAGCAATGAACAGTTTCCATTGTCTCCTCAAGTGTGTGATCAAAAGCACTCATCTCTCAGCTACAGCAAGTGACTCGGTTCTTTTATTTTGACCTGACTTCTGTCGAGACTGCAGGAACCAAACAAGTATGCTCAAAATATCTCCCACTATCTGAATCAGAAAAACTAGATTTTGTTAAGTTTGGAGAAGCAGGGTCTAGAAAAGACTACAAATAAAATACATGGGCAAGCTGAGCTGGAACTTTAGAAAATCTACCACGAAAAAAATATTCCAATAGTAGGAAAAGCTTAAAGCTGGCACCACCCCTGAGACAGCTGCAGAACAGCAGATTCTGCGCCATTTTACAGAGGCACCATGTTTAAATCAGGTAAACAAATAAAACTGCAATGGACAGCTGCAGCAATGTGTTCTCTGTGATCAAAGATGAGTAAAGGCTATGATCTCCACAGCTCGCCAAACCTACCCTCTGGGAGTTTGGAAGTCGATGATCAATAGAATTACTGGCATCCTGCAAAACTTTGGAAGTGGTGCCGTTTTTGTACTTTTTGCCTTTTAGTCGATTTACAAAATGCAGTTTTGCTGAAGGTTTGGCAACCAGTGGTTTCTGTTTAGCAAGTATCTCACTGTTCCAGTTCTGAACCTAAGAAAACAAGAGTCATGAAATTAAGCCTTTTGATTTTAATTACCTATAATGTTATTTCTTATTTGCTGCTGCTTTTCCTCCCCAAAATGAAGCAGCTTTACATTATTTAGTTTATCCAAGCATGAGGATGTGAAAACTTAGGGTTTGCTTCTATTACTTGACATGCGATTATGGAGCTGGTGCTACCCACAGCAGGTTAGTACTGTTACTGATCAGTCTTAGAACTGAACTGGAGGGTGATACCTGATGGATTAAAATGCGGTCAAACAGGATATTTAATCAAACACACTGAAGTTTTCCTTGCTGACTGCAGTGCAGGAAATGTAGGTAATGGGAATGCTAAAATGCATTTCCACCTGACATGCTTACAAGTGGAAAGAAAAAATTTTTAAAAATCCATAGTTTTACAAAGTGTTGGAGATAAGAAACCCTAGAAACCCCAGATGCTCAGCTGCCAGCCTTCTCTGAAGTCCTTTATAGAAACAAAATTCCCAGTAAAGATTGAAAGGGAAGAGGGAGAAGAATGCCAGCACCAAAGCAAACAGGAATAACTATCTCATTTCACTGAAGAACAGAATAGCTAGCTTTAACGACCTGACACATTTTCCCTAAATACTCTTCCAAACTAAACAGAATTAGCCACAAAATCAACAGCTTTATCTACAACTGACAAACACAGTAACTGAATAAAACCCCCTTTTTTCCTTGATTCAACATCAGAAAATGTGACCATAATCACAAATCAGCAGACAGATCCTAACTCTGAGAAGATGGCAGCTGTACAATCAAACCACAGTACTAGTGTCGTACATTATTCTGTATAGCAAAGACATTTATGGGGTGAATTTTCAGAGTCTTACTAAATGAGTATGTTGAGAAAAGCCCTTTGTAAGAGCTAAGCTGCAATACTAGGTTAATACTGCATTACAAAAATCCACATGAAACATTTTAGTATATTTAGAGCACAGGCTGTGTTTTTAAAAGGTCTCACAGATGATAGATTCAGCAAGTAAGAAAATACAGCTGATACTGGCCAAAAGCATAGAGGTTTCCTGCAGAGAAATCACCCTGGGCTAAACACAGGATCTTTTTAAATGAGTACACAAAGAGGCTCGTAAGCATCGGCGCCAACTTCAGCTGTACCAGCTGTCGAGACGTAAGCTTTGAGATACTTAATTTCCTATTTGACAAACATGGTGGCAGGCTTTGCATCACTTGAAGAGATGGGAATTTGATATCCCAGTATGGGGGGGGGGAATAGTAATTTCAGTCTGCTACTGGAGTCATGCATATAGAACTGCCAGCCTGGTGTTTAAAGGCAGACAGGATTTGAAGGAAATCTCTTGAAGATTGACACAAGGATTTTAATCGGGAACTCCCAGCTCCAAGAGTTTTCTCTGAGCTTGGGGGGAAGTTTCTTTACCTCTCTGTGACTCAGTTTCAGCATTTCTGAAATAGCATCCTTACTCAGGATGGATGTTCAGACTCCTAATGGCTAGCAAGTTGGCTGAAATCCCAAAGTGAAAACCACAACATGTATTTTAAGTGTCTATAAAATGACTGTAACAAAATAAAAAAAAATACTCAGAACAGGTCAGCTAAGCTTAGGAATTTTACTCAGTCACTTTCATGCTGCACCCTCAAACCACTTTCAAAGAGGAGATGAAAGGAATTCATCCTTTGATGCACAGTACAGGACCCCATTCTTTCTTATTTGTGAGGGGAATAAAGCAAGCTTTCCACAAGCCTATGTATATGTAAGATGCTGACTGCTACCTACATGACAAAAGCATTAGTTGTTAGAATTGTTAGACTTGCTTTTACCAAACTTAAAATCGACTAAATTAAATAGGGATGCAAATGAAACATCAGTAGTCTGCTGAGTTCTTTCAGAGTTGTTAAGTATAAATTAAACCCTTAGAAATGTTTCATTGCAATCTCACCAGTAGAACAGAAAGAAGGAAAGTGCCAACCTTTTCTGGTGTTAGTTTCATAAGTTCCATGTTCTCCATACTGAGACGGCGTCGTGCTCGCGGTCTTGTACCTTCAAGAAACAATCAAGTTCATCTTTTAATCATTAAGATTTATGGTGTCACCTTCAAAGCTGTGGCTGTACTCACGTAAGGTCCAAGGTAGAGGAATTCAGAGTTCCAAAATAGCACAGTTAAACATACCAGCAGAGAATAAAGAGCCACTAGTAAAAGCAGCCTTCAAAACCACACCAACGTAAGCTACCCAAGTTGCTTTATGGGACACAAGAGCAGGACCATGGATCTCTGAACAAAGGAACATCAAGTGAACTGGGTTCTACTGTAACCCCCAGCATCACTAAGATGGTAGGAAGAGAAAAGGAAAGACATAATTTGGCAGCAAACAGATAAATTTCCCACATTAAAAATTAAAAAAAAGGGGCAGGCGGGCACACAATTAGAAACAGCATGTGAAGAAACTCAGCAGTAATGTGTGATTCACAATGTAAAACCTCCAGAAAAGGAGGAGCTGAGGGGGGTCCAATACTGCAAAAACAACCTTTTTTTTCCTTGCGGTGGGGTGAGTGGTGGAACAACCAAAACATACTCAACCATCTGTACTTAGAAAACACAAACAACAGATCCTTTTTGAAGTTCACTGTTAGACAGTATTGCAGAAATAGGCACGTACCATTCAAGCTGTTATCTACCACATGGCTTTCTGACATCATGGAGTTGTTTGTGCTGTAGCTTAATCCAAGAACCATTTGAAGATCTGAGAGATTAAGCCTAGCAGTGAGTTCTCCACTTCTGTCTCCTACCTGCAAGAAATAAAATAAGCAGTTCTATGACTGCAACAAAGTGTACACATATGTAAATATAGAGCAAACCTTGTCCCCTGGACTTCTGAGAGAAAAAGGCTGAAAAGGTTTTCCTGGTTGAAAACTGAATCATCTTTTTAATGAAGTATGTAGCAAGTAAAAGGTACATTAGAAATTAATAGCCTAGCAGAGGCTATTTTAGGGTTTGAGTTCCATGATGACATTACCAGAGGTGGCACAAGAACTAAGGGGCTAGTTGCAGTAAGACATGGCCAAAATAATTTGGAATCAGCTACCTCAGAAATCATTCAAGTTCCATGCCATTATTCAAAATCACATGCATGGACACACCTCCATAAAATCACTGTGGGAGCGAGAGCAAAAACCAGCAGCTAACATACACCAAGTGTGAAACTCGTACCTCTCTTGAAATCTCCAGGTGCCTTTCTGCAAAATGCATAGCGTGGTCGTGATTTCCCAGAGCAGTATATGCGTTCCCTAAACTCCAGCATGCTCTTCCTTCACCAATTCTGCAAAAATAAACACGTTTTCAATTACATCTTCACTTGTTGAGCACTAGGGGTCAGGTTTTCATAATACTGCCACAAGAAGATTGCTGTGCCAGGACAAACGAAGGCTATCGTCGGAAACCATGCCAACACCAACACATTAAGTACTGTATTTCAAGGAGTGTGATCTGGGTATAACCATAAATATGAGTAAATCTAACCAAAAATTTAATTTTTAAGCTCACAGCAAACATAAGTCACTTAGTTTTGCAAGCATGGAACATTTTATAACCTACTTTGCTTTTCCTCAGATTGCATGCCTTATTATTTATATATTCTGCTTATTGAATTAGATGAAGTATATTTAAAAACTGTAAAAAGTTTTAGTTGTACCCAATGTTATAAAAAAGGCCTTAGAAATCATGATTGTAAAATAAGTATTACTTGCTACCGTATTATTCTCCTTTCCCCATCCCTTCCCATCATCTTAATTTATAGAAAAGTAGGACACACATTCTTGTGAAGGTATGCAAAATAATGATATTGAAGTCATGAAAGAGAGAGATCTGCTTTTCCCTAATTTACAAAGATGCTGCTGCCAGAAGAAGATGTAGAGATGGTCATTCATCAATTCCTCTTTCATCTCAGACTCATTAGCTGCAATTCTTTCATGAATGATTTTTTTTTTCCCATATGGAAATAGGAGCCCAGCATTGTAGGGAAATCACAGTAATTCAGCTGTTGTATACAGAACAATGACAGCAGAGTTAGAGGTAACAGAATTTGGTTTAAGTGTCATAGATAATTAAACAATCGCTTAGGGCTTACTTATCCTTTAATTCCTGAGCAATCACCAGGTGCTTCACATGATAATCAATAGCTTTTTCGTAGTCCTGAAGCAAAGTGTATGTGTTCCCAAGGCTATAGCAGGCCTGTGCTTCCACAGCTCTGTCTTTAAGCTGTCGAGCCAGCTGTAATGTCCTCCTGAAAGAAAAGGTTAGTCACCTTAAAAATCACTGCAACAAAAAGTTTTTAAAAATATACTTGTGCAACTAAAAATCAATTATACAAATTAAACAAATTAGGACATCAGACTGGCAAATTAGCTGCTAATAAATTACTATCTTGCAAACTCTTAGAGGATTTTAAGTGTCTGTCTTCCCTCCACTGCAACCTATTTCCATTTACTTTATCAGAGAGCAGGCTGATCCCTCAGACAGCATCTTCTAATTTTAATATAGTGTTTCATCAATAATTTATAGCTGTTTTCCCAACAGTATGCACTTTAAACAGTTTAGTACCAGCATTACAATAAATACTGTATATTCTCCATCAATATGAGCAAGACAGACCTATAACCACCAAAGCAGCCTGTCCCTGCTGGGTAAGAGGAATTTGAGTGCTGAGAGGAATCTGCGCAGTATTCAGGGTTTTTTCCCATTTCAGAAAAAACAGCTAAGCCCTGAAATCCACGTTAAGATGCTAACACCCACACTGTATCTTTCCCGAGCTTGTATTTTCATAGAGTCGGAGAATGGCCTGGGTTGGAAGGGACCTTTAAAGACCATCTAGTTCCAACCCCCCTGCTATGGGCAGGGACACCCTCCACTAGACCAGGTTGACCAAANAACTTGCTGGCCAAGTTACAGCAGCAACTGCTTAGTGGTGCAGAGATGAAGAAAAAAGTCTTGATTGAAAATACAGACTAAATATTTTAAATCATGTTGACATGCACCACTGAACTCAGCTAGTGAGTACAGCTGAGACAGATACCCATCTCGGGTATATCTCTTGGTGATCTGTACTCAGGTCTTGCTAAGAGCTAAGGCAGCAATGCTTGGTTCTAGAATCAGAAAGATGTCAGCAGTGCTGAGAAGAATCTATTTAAAGTAACAAAAAAGTTTAAAAAATAAAAAAGATTAATGCTGTCTTTTCCTTAAAAGAACCGGAACAGTTAAGCAACTAGGAGAAAAAGTGTTATTTTTGCTAAACAAATGCAGCTCTTTTCTAAGTATATGTTGAAGAGATGGCTGTTCTACAGTGAGCCAAAGTAGCAGCCACAACAGAAGTAAACTATACAAGAAGAGGTATAAATATATAAGTAGTCAACTAACTTGTAGTATTCCGAAGCGGTTTC
This sequence comes from Aramus guarauna, assembly GCA_013400195.1. Taxonomy (NCBI): domain Eukaryota; kingdom Metazoa; phylum Chordata; class Aves; order Gruiformes; family Aramidae; genus Aramus; species Aramus guarauna. The sequence goes on from VXBL01008804.1 coordinate 19,927, forward strand.
AAATTCACCCAGGAATATGTAGGCGTTTCCAAGATTGCTGTATGCTCTTCTTTCTGCTGATCTATCACCAAATTCTTTTGCAATCAGGAGACGCTTAAAAATGTGAAATAATTGTGTTATTCACTCAATCTTGTTCTTTGTAACATACATTTGCATACAGAAATGCACACTCAGTTTTTCCACTGTGCATCTCTATCTGCTTTCTAGGCCAACCATGCTTGAAAAGAACAGCTAAACACAAAGCTGTTCACACAGCTTCACAAGACATGTACTTAAGATCAGGAGCAACCAGAGATATTTTGCTAGAACAGAATTTTGTACTAGCACGTTGTTGTACCTGTTCGTGAGCTAAAACTGCACTCCTGAAGTTGCCCAGAAGATAGTGTGTGTTTCCCAGATTTCCAAAGGCACGTCCTTGTGCTGCTCTATCACCCAGCTCTGTTACTATTGTCAGGTTTTCCCTGTTTTGGGAAAGCAAGAAGGGGAAGAATAGTGACTTTTAAGAGGGTTTTTTTCCTCACAGTCATTTAAGTAATAATTAAAAAAAATCTTTCCATTTATATGAAGGAAAAGGTAATGGTAATCTACTTTGGCCTATTTTAATGGCCTTTATGCAACCACAAATCTTCCACTGAGTAGGAAACATTTCCTGCAAGATATCGAACTTGATTGCATTCTGACTCAAGCTGGCGTGCTCGCTTCTGGTTAGAGAGCTACATTATATACAAGGGTACAGAAGTCCTATCGTTGTCTCAGTCTGGTTCAGAGAGTAATACTGCAGTCTAGCATAAGGGAAGGACTTAGCAGGTAGTAAGAGGCAAACTAAAAATGAGGGCATAACAAAATAATAGCACATTCTCCAGTTTAAAAGGGAAAAACATCACAGGTACTGTTCTGAATAGATGCGTGCCACAGGTTAGTTCACAACATCACAGATCTCCTAATATTCTAATGAACTAGATGTTCATATCTTCTCAACCGCCAACATTTAAAGCTGCTACTTACTCATAATAACTTGCAGCTTTTTGTAAAGCATTTTTCACATCATCCGGAAGGTCCCCAGGATCATGAGTGCCAGCACTAGCTACATTTTTTCCTTTAGAGTGATACACATTTCCCAGATTATACAGTGCTCTTGCTTCTCCAACCTAAACCAAAAGTAAAATAAGGCATAAACATTTTATCCTTCAAAGCCTTGTAGCACAACTATTAGTACAATTCACAGATGCGAAAAAAAGTTTGTTAACTAGTTGTCAACAGATGCTCTGCCCGTTCTGAACTTGTTGTCACCACCCAGTCACATCCCTCAGTCAGATACTTTTGCATACTTACTCATTTTGAGGTGCAAGATATACAATAATTCTTGAGGCCAATTACCATTTAAAAAATAATTAAAAGAAAGGCAGGTTAATATTTATTCATTGGATCTACAGTCTTCCAGGTGCAAACAACCATCTTAAAACTAACAGATTCTTACTGTCTAGAAGAAATAATTGAATATTCAGTATTTACTTCCCTCTGAAAGGTGGCCTGCTCATTACTAATACAGCAGGGTTCAGTAATACGTATTAGCAGTTTACTTACATATTCCTAAGCAATTCTTACCTTATCATTAAGCTCTCTGGAAATATCCAGATGTCTTTGACAACAAACAATAGCTTCTTCAAAATTCCCAAGTACCTTTAAGGTGTTGCCCAGATTCCCACTAGCTTTCGCTTCTCCCAGTAGATCTCCAATTGTCCTAAAATTGCAGAAATCAGCACCTAGTAAGCAGTGTATAATTTGAAACCAAGCAGATCCTCAATGCATGGTAGACAATTAGAAATTTTGAAAGAGATTACAACCATGTATGTGCATATGTATTCAGTTCATTTTATATCTAAAATGCACTCACATAAACATTGTTCAATCTGTGGTTACAGACATTTAATTTTGATGGTGCTGTTTGTGCAACTGCTAGTGTTCCTGGTATTGATCATCTACTTAACATTTTAAAAAAAAAATCACACACACCCTCCACCCTCCCCCCCCAAAAAAACCCTCACTTATTTTAGGAAGAGAATCAATAGAAAATTCTTACTGATTATGTAGAAAGACAGCCCCAGCATTAGAAAGAGAAGTTAAACTGCTTCTGCATTTTACTTGACTAACATATTATTCACAAGACATACTGGCCTCCAGAAAGCTCAGAGGTAACGCTACATGTCTAGATTCTAAATCAGACTAAGGTGAAAGGCTGCCATGGTACCACTCGGTACCACTGTGATACTTGGGGAGTAACCCAACAAAACAAGTTGCAACAAGGTTACAGCACTTGAGCAGGTTAAGGCAGGAGGAAGAATAGATTTGTGCCTAAATTGAGGCTAAGTACATTAGGTGCCTGTTTCTTTTATTGGATCCATACCAAGTTATTAGAAGTCAGATGCATAAATCATGTATGAAATGCATAGGGGTTTCAGATTTCACGATATTATGAGTTTTGCACAGAGAAACATGAATGAGTAAACAAGGGAGCCAGCTTAACATTCTGGAGAACCAGAAAGACTTGAGTTTTAGAAACAGGAAAGAGTAAAGAAAGGGTGGATTTAAATCAGCCACTTAATTACCCACAAACCTGGTGAGGCCTCAGTCAGTACTGGGATTATGGTGCTAGACCAGGAATTAGCTCCCAGGTTAAAGGGCAATCAAGTTACCTGCCAGACCTCTGGCCCTCTGCCACCACCACATCCGCTTGTTATCTGGTATTAGTAGCAGGGTTTGGTAGGAAAATGAACAGTCAACTGCTCATCTCTACAAGAATGGGATGAAATGGAGAATATGGTTAAAGACAGATGCAAGATTACCTTGCAAGAGTTAAATCATGGTGATGGTATTCCAAGGCCTTTGCATATTCATGCAAGTAGAAATAGGCATTGCCTAACTGGCTGTAAATAGCACTGAGTGTTTTCAAGTCTTCAGTTCCAACCTGAACAGCTGCTTCAAAGAAAGATACACCAGCTCGGCAATCTCCTGCTTTACACAGGCGCTCACCTTCCAAAGCCAGCTCTAGGCAGGAAGCCTCCATCCTGCACAATTGAAGTAAAAAAGAAAAACGGTCATTCTAAATGTAGTACTTTGTCCAGTAACCTGAGGTGTGAAGAGGTTACTTTGGTCACTACGTGTTTAGGACAGGCAGTCAGCACCACAGCACAAGCAATGAGCTTGGTACTGTAGTATTACAGACACTAATGCTGAAATGGAAAGTGCAACTTCAACAGTGATGAGCAAATGTAACATTACAACCAATAGCATCAACTTTTTTTTTTCTTTCCTTTTAAGGAAATCCAAACACTGCTTTGTCCATATATAGCACCTGTAGGATTCAAAAATGCAGTTTTCACCAGCTAGATAAATTCAGAAAAGTGACCTAATGACCTGATGCTATTTTTGGCAAATAGTGATCTTGACAAACATAAGCACTTTTATTTTTAGGTTGATACCATAGTTACCTGCAAAATGTCTTATGGAAAAAAAAGAAAAAAATCAGAATTAAAATATTTGTGTGTATCAAAGACTGTGACTATTTTTCCCAAAGTTGTTTCCTTTGTAATTCAATACTCCTTAGCAATTCATCACTTCCTATAGTGGTACTGCTATGAAAATTCTCAGAGTGTAAAGAAAAAAGATCTCGACTGAATTAACAACAAAATGTATGTCAATTCAACTTACTTAACTGAGATGCCATCATTCCAGAAGCCACTGGAATATTTTTTTTTTTATGATGAGCAAGTAATTGTGTGATTATACAGGTATAAAATACTGCAAGTAGTAAAGCGGATACTCGTGAATGAATTTATAGCAGAATGTGCAGAAGATTACATTTTGAACAATGAACAAAGCAGCTGTTAGGGAACTGCAGCTGCCAGAAAACATTCATATGTATTTTTGCTCCTGTGAATTCAGGTGTACAAAAGCTAACATTTCAATAAGTGTTAAGATTGTATACAAACATTTCGTACTTTCCAGTTCCAAGATGTAAGGGAAGTGGGGGAGAGGAAGACGAGAAGGAAGACTTCAGGATCGTGATCTTGAAGCCATGTGGCGCTCTAGTTTTTTCAAGATACATGCATTTTACGAAGCTCACAAAAACACCATCATTCTACTTTTTAAAGATTTTTCAAAAAGAAAACTCAATAAGAGACATTTTGCAAAAAGTGTGTTAATATTTTCAAAAACAGACATCAACTTTGTAAATTTGTATATTGTTTTGAATTTTTCTTCAAGATGCATTACACAGTAAGTATAAGGATTTGCACGCCAAAACAGAACATTTTGTGTAATCAGATATCCTTGTTACATCATCATTTGATATTTACCTTTTGTAAGAATAAACCATTTAGAATTCTATTCCTAAAACCGTTTCCCTTCATATGCATAGATCAGTAATATCAACAATCATATGTTTGCTGTTCCAAAAGTTACCTTAATGGCAACACCAGAAGACAGCTGTTTTGCAAAACAGTGATGAAGTATTTAACATACCTGCAGTGTTGACATTTCTTAATTTTTCTAAATCGGAAAAAAAATAGGTTATAGAACATTCTACTCAAATCTGAGCAAGACGGAAGTATTTTTGAAAAATCCACTGACTTTCAAGAGAACTGGAAGAATTTGGATCATAAGTAAAATAAGCTACCAACACAAAATAGCACCATACCTGCTGGTCTTCGACATTCCGCAACTTAAGCACAACGAGATGACAGACATATTTAACTTTTGCAATTAAAAATACTGTATGCTTGGTAGTTGGTAAAGATGCAGACAGCAAATGATAACTCAGGCATGAATATCTTCCCAGGCCCAACTTCTCAGGTTGGATATCCATAACACATGCAGTATTTTTAGGTTAGGAAACTCTTCTCAGAGAAGTTTAAGCATTCCTAACTTGGCTTTTATTGCATTGTGCATGTGTTGAATGTAAGACAGAAAAAGGCAGAAATGATTAAGTACAGTTAAGTACAGGCAGAAATGATTACACCATCAGCAACTGAAGGTTTAAGACTTAAAACACTTCATTAGGTAATCTTAATCCTATCCACAGAGGTTCTCTCCGGGCACCTCATGTTAACTGACATGTCCAATTAAAGTGACAGCTAGAAAATATGGTGCAAAGATTTAGATCATTACACAATCACATTCATTTCTTTAGATTTTGAATGGCTAAAAAGGGTAGAGCTTTCAGCAAAATGTGTGACATAACAGTCAAAATGCTATACTGGACTCCAGTTCTGTAAGTGAATTTATCCCACAAAAACCCCATGTCTTGCTTTGCAACTGTGATGCATTGGCCACCTAATCAATGAAGAAAAGGCACAGTTTAAAAAGGTACAAAGACAGTATCAGAGAATGCTACGGACCAGTAATTTTCTTGATACACCGCATACAATTGATCTCACAGTATGCCAAACACTGCCAAATGCCAAGGCAGCATTACCATTTCATCAAGGAACTCGCAACGTAATCTTTTGACTTTGCAACCCCAGACTTAATAGAACTTATAAAAATGAAATATTTGGGGTTTTTTTTTTATGCAGAACATAACTAACTATGAAGCTGATGAACCCAGGCTGATGAAAATCAGCTGTTACTACAGGGTGTTTCAATTCAACTAGAATTACAGGAAGTAAATGAGAATGGGAACTAGTAATTGTTTGAGTAAAAAAGAACCCAAAATTTAACACCACTCAAGTGCAACTCTAGAAAGATTGTGTTAATGGGTTGCTAGAATCTGCACAGCAAACTAAAGATATAATTCCATTTGGATCCATTCTTACTGACCTTCTACAATTTCAAACTCTAAATAAGCTATAAAACAAAAAGAACAGAGAAAATTAAATATTTATTTCCACAGTTGCCTTTACCCAATATTAATATTTTATTCACATCATATAAGAGCTATGAAATATTTCAGTTATTTTAAAATTTGGCTAGGCTTATCCATCAAGTACCAAAACTGGACTCAGAAGATGTTTGGGTTTGGTTAGTTTTTTTTTTTAACTCCATTACTTAAAGGACCATTATGAAAATTAACACTTTTTTTTTTTTTTTAATGATGTACATAGGTGTTCTCCAGTCAAAAAAAAATCACCTGTTAAGAATATTTTAACTGTCACTACTAATGGTTAAATAGCATGTTGGCAGACTAGACAGGGATAGGTTATCAATGTTTTAGGAAGTCATTAAATAGTTACAAGGAGAATATGAAATTACTTTCTCCGTTCCCAGGGCTGAATTGAATTACTTACTTATTCAACACCCAATGGCTAAACAAAAGATACATTGAATCCCCAGAGAGGAGAAGAGAACAAGGCCTATTCATCTGTGTACTTCTAATGAAATTCTGTTCCTGCTAAACAGGATAATGTTCTTCCAGATATTCCTGTGGAAATACTCATACAGGGCTTCATTTTGTTATTCTGTTTAGAGTTGCCTGGACCTGTTCTCTGAAAGGCTGGCATCTCCTGAATAATTTCTCATTTGTAAAACTACCTCATCCTTATCTAACCCTCTAAGCTGTTCGTCTTGCCTGGCTCCCTTCTCTTTTTTATCTTTTTTTTTTTTTTTCTCCCCCCTCCCCCCCCCCCCCCCCCCCCCGACCATCTTCACATTCTCTTTTGAACCTTTATACCTAGAAGAATATAAACCCTAAGCATATTGCCTCCACTCTAGCCTCCTGGGGTTTTTTCTCCCATTTTGGAGTTTCTCTTCCTCCAGCTGTTCTCATCTTACAATAAGGAACAGAAAACTGCTAAGAAATAGAAGATAGAAGGTGGCAAGAAGACTCATTGTTTACTACAATCTCTAAACACAATTAATTGAGGCTCACTCCATTCAATTCCCACTAAGAGGATTTTTTGCTATTGAGGGGGAGCGGGGCTGCCATGCAATTTGCCACGAAACATGTCGATACACATAACATATCTAGACACACAAACAAAACCCAACCCACCCTATTATATCTCTTTAATTCAGATGCATAAAATTACTAATGCCATAGCATCCTATAATAAAGATTGCGTACTGTTCCTGACTCCTGCCCTTATTCTTGGTTTCTATTACATCATGCAGAAGCATACCACATTGACCACTCTAAACAACTTAACTGCACCTCCAGTGCAACACTGTGTTTAGTCAAACTAAGTGCTATGGCAAACTTAGAAACAAAACAACACACACATATACACAAAGAAACCACACACCTGAATTTTGGGTTCTTTTGCTCCAGTCAAGATAAAAGCAGTTACAAGCTTTTGGTGTATGAATTTAGCAGGCCAAGACAAGTGAGTTCTACAAATATTTACTCTATAGATCACTTATTAGTCCCACTTACTAACATCAGCATTTTATTTTCAGTCACAACTAAACAGTTGTGACTGAAACAACTAAACAACATAAAAATAAAAAATAGTTTCCTTCCACTGGCATAAGCATTTTTATAGCTGCTGAAGTGATACTACACTGGGGAGAAGGAAACAGCCTGCACAGTAAGAAACAGACCCTTAGTAAAGCCTGTCCTTAGGACTGGGCCACCAGCTTCTTTTTAAAGTCAGTTCTATTGGAATACCAGTTGGAAGGAAAAAGCAGTCAGAGCCAAATGAGCCTGGGACAATTTTAAAAACTGATAAATAACACTACAACCCCCAGTAATTTAGGACCTATTCTTTCCTGCATTAAATTTTAAACTAAAATCTTTCCAAATTATAGCTATTACATTAAATCATCATAAAATACCAGTTCAATATACTGAATTAATCTGCATTTTAGAAAAGTTTAATATTTAAAAAAAAAAAAGGATTATGCTTTGATTATTTTTTTAAATGTTCATCAGATTACAGTTCGTACAGAGAGGTGTAATAAGGCCATTAATAATTTTATTGTTAATCAGTATCATTCAAGCCTGTAGGGAATTACAGCATAAAGTAGTAAGACATTGTGCCCTGACTGTGTGTGCCAATTTTTTGAAGTTATTTTTGGCTTGTCAATTTAAACCAGACAATTGGCCGTGCCACTTTCTTCATTTACTTCTGTAATAGTACCCTGAACAGCTCGTGCTTTTATTGAAGAGTGAGCAAGAATCTTCTATACTTGTCTGGGGAGGACCAAGAGCATCAGCACCAGTGTGGGTACATGTTACAGGAATGCTGGGAGTTAGATACATTCAAGAAACACTTAGCACAGAAGAAATATCATGTTCACACACTTAAGGATTCCTGCTGTCAGAGCCACCATATAAAGATTTAGCAAAATAAAGAGAGCAGAGAGTAAATTACAGTTTATTTGCTAATCTTCTCCTTACTGACCATGAAAAAGCTCCTGCTGACTGCACTGCTAACCAGAACTAACACTGTACGTGTCTGAAACAGAAGACCAATGTAACGGCAATCTAACACTGTGAGAACACTTTCAGAATTAATTTTAAGCCATAGCATGTGCTGTCTTACAAATAAGGGTAGTGCTTTGTTCCTGTTAGCTAGCAAAAGAAAAGGCCTCCAAAGGAAGGATGACCAGAGTGGAGGGAGAGGGGAGCACACAACAAGAATCACGCTTTTTATTTTTTTTTAAAACAATCGTTCCAGTGTTCTAGTGTCCCTTCCTGTTGAATGACCTGCAAGATTTACCCTTCCAAACACCAACCATCCAAACACCATGTACTACACAATGCTTCTGTTGTTCAGGTTCATTAGAGGGAGTCTGCAATGCTAATATGTTGTCCCAGGTCTGTAACGGGGCTTCCAGAAGAAAAATGGTAAAAGCTCTCAGAAGATAAATCACACATTCACTTGACTTGCAATAACAGTACTTTTTTAGTCCAAGGTATCAAAGCAGTTTCTATCAATCAAATCTCTTTATTTTAAGCAAGAAAAACACTGCTGTAAGTGAAGTGCATCTAAAAATTCATAATTCATAGAAGCAATAATGGGACAAGCGCAGAAAACTTTAGCAGACAAAACTCAACAAGTTGCATATGCAGCCCAAAAGCTAAAAGAAGAGAGAGCAGGTATTACCACGCAGGGATCATACTTCCTATCATTCTATCAGAAATACAAAGAAATACAATCGTGTGCTATTCTGCAATCACACACAGTTCCAATACTATATAATCGTGTACTTATATAATCTACTATACAACAAAAGTGAATTTTCATAGTTCAAAAATAAAAAAAAGGAAAAAAGTTATTTAAGCTTTCAGTTTCTGTAACACTAGTAACAGAGATACCAAACTATTTGTTGTGGCTTGTTTAGTTTTCTATTATTAACAGCACTTACTTATCCATACTAAAATTAATACAGTCTTACCTGTATCGCACATGAAAGGAACGATCTTCACGCATGCTTATCAAAACATTACTTTCCTCCATTGAGTTGCATTATCAGTAGAGAAAATAATACTGTTCTGGGTAAGTACTTTGCTATGGAGAATTGTTGTCAGAACACCATTCCAGTCAGTATTAATAAGCTGGAGTAAAGATATCCTAAGCTCCTGTTGAAAAACTCTTCTTTATTACTAAGATAAGGAGGTCACTGTCAGACACATCTTAAACCTTCAGAAACGTGTTCAAGTTCTTTCATCTGTGGCCCTTTAAGGTCCATTCAGTTGCGTTTCTGCAAAGGGAACACAAGATGCTTGGCTTGAAGTCTCATAGTCAGTTAATAACTCATAACCATTTGCAGCTGATATAAAAGCATAACACTACTCCTACCAAGCAGGAAGCGTCAGTCAAGAACTTAAAGCCAGAGCCAAAACCTACATATATATGGCAATTCCTGTAGGCAAGCAAGAAAGCAAAAAAAGTTCAACAACAACAACAAAAAAATAACAAAAAAAAACCAAACAAACAAACAAAAAAAAAACGTTCTTTTTTATGTTGGAAATTTTGAGTAATTTACCCTTGTTATTCCTTGGCCTCATGAAGTTCCAAGCAAAAAGCTTAAAGGATAAAAGCTACAGAATGAAAGGTGTAATATAAACCAGATCACAAACTGCTTTACACGTAATCAGTACTGCCGAAACCCTGATATTTAGCTGAAGTGCCACTGTAGCCAGAACTGGCTGACACAACCCCATCTGGAGATGATCCATTCTGGAGAACACCCCACCTAGAACATTATGAGTACAGAAGCCAGCAGAGGTTTAAGCTCTATTCCCTTTCCCCTCCTCACTCCCAAAAGAAAAGGGGAGGAGGTAAGGGGGGGTGTTGGGTTTGGGGGTTTTTTTAACACTGGCTTCATATTCCAAAATGCTGCAGCATTGTCATACGAGCTCCCAACTCTGCTTCAAAGGGACTACAGCAGCCAGCACTTAAGACATTAGACATGTTTAGGCTAGCAGGGAAAAGATTAATAGAAAAGAAACTTTATATTCAAAAGTTTACCCACTTTTAAGTCTATTTTTAGTAGGGGAGTTGACATTTATTGCTCAGTACCAATATTATCTTCCTTTGCAAGTAAACACAGAGTAATTCACAAATGCATATTTCATCAAAGGACTACAGAGATGTCAAAAGACAAGAGCAGAGCTCAGATTGTCACCAGAATAAAATGCAACCCCTTCTATTTTTGTCAAGGTAGGCCATGCCTTTTCCTCTCATTAGTTTTATCAAGTACCAGCTCTCCAAGTTTCGTTCTTGTTATCATACTCTACCTTGACAGTACCTCTCAAACAGACCATCCACATTCTTCCAGTCAAACAACTATTTTGCCTTTCCATGCTCATCATTAGAACTATATGGCATCAACAGGTAGGCGTGGGTATATTTTTGCAATTACAAAGTGTGACACATACAGTTTACAATACCACTGCAACCCACATAGTGGGAAGACGGTGTTACAGGTATTTACTCTCCGGAAGTTTGTCCGAACCTCAAATCAGATAACTCATACAAGCAGATGGCTGTAAGCCACCCAGTCTACAGCAATCATCCATGTGCATTCTTGCTGCTCATGCAAATTACCACATGCCAAAAAACTAAAAAGTCTGTACTTCGGCAACTGCCACGGATCATGAAATGACAACTGTGGTAATTTGTATATTTATACTGTAACTGCAATTAACTGAATAATTTACGAAGCCTTTTTAAAAATAAAAAGCCAAATTTAATAATAATAAAAAAACCCAGTTATATTTAAAAGTACATCAGAATGACTGTACTTATTTAAAAATCAGTTATTTTTAGCAGTACATTTCACATCAGCTGTTTATAACTTCATTTTATCTGAATAAATTTCTGGCTACATTTCTGGCCTCATACTTAACCTCATCCTCTGATTGATGCACCATCTCCTGCCAGCTAGAACCACTACTCCCACTTTCTGCCCTCCTTACTGGCCACACGGCACATTCCTGGCCTTGGGAGGGTGACACAGACACACCCAAGTTGGCCAACACATCATGATCACAGATCCAACAAATATTACTGGGTCTGGTCTTCATATCTCACTTCCTTCACCCGTAACTCATTAGGATCTCAAGTTACATGTTCAGCCACACCAACATGTAATCAGTAAACAAACTGAAAACATATTAATTAGAGTGATGAATTCAAAATTTAGGAGGTGGAAAGTGATGAATCCTTCCACAGACAGTATCTCTCAGGCGTAAACTGGCCTTGGGAGGATTACGCTGTAGCAAACTAAGCCTTGCTCTTTCAAATGATGCACCTTTATTGAGAGTATCTCTGTGTAACCAAGCCTTTCCTGAGCTGGTCATCAACATCAAACTGACTCAGAGGACACCGTACTTTAGCAGAAAAGCCTAGTGAATTAACAGAAATTAGGAGAAGTTCTATTCTATCACATGCCTAACAGTGAAACAGGTTTTCTCCTAAACTTGTATTTCTAATTAAAACTTCATGTAGCATGAAAAAAGCACTTGGTGCTTACTCAGAAGAAATTTTGTACTAATACAAAGCAGCTACTTTAAATTTATTATCTCCACACCTTTAAACAATGCAAAATCCATACCCATGTTAAAGTTCTGCGGTTCAGGAAAAGCATAATTAGAAAACTGAAGTTGTATACACAACTTTAAAATGCACAATTTTACTATTCCAGCTATCAAATGCAGGAAGCCCTAGCCCTAAGACTGAATTCCTTACTAAATTCTATGAAACTACTTTTAACTTGATTCTTTGAAATTGCATAAAATCTATTAAGTTAATTTCTAAAAATTTTACAATGAAATAAAGTTTAAAAATCATGGTAAATTACTGATGTCATATTCTGAAAGGATTCTCACACAACAATGCTTTAAAAAGTGAAACCCCATCACGCTGGCACTTAATCAGATTTTTTATAACATTATTATCAGTGTTCTTAGAAAGGGAACCAAGGCCTAATGGCTGACATTCAAAGAAAGTACATCTTGGTGTTCTTGGTGAACTGAATCAGCGATATATATGCTAAGACTTGAATGAGGCTCACTCCCTCTTCAAGAAAAATTATGGAAGAAACCAAGACTCCTCCATCTTCAATTCTGATCAGATATGTCAAGTCCCTGGTAGCAATAAAACAATGGCTATGATTTCTTTCTCAAAAGCCTGTTATGCAAGCTGTCCTAGTTATTACAACCTCCAGACAAGTGTTTCATGTTTTAAGGCATTTTCCATTTCAGAAAAGATTTGATTACATACTATGAATTACCACAGTGGTAGACAATCACTTGAATCAGTCTGCAGTTCTTAGTTCCACTGAACATCTACAGTAGATCCCTTCATTTTACAGTTACATGTTACAGTTTTAGTTTCATGGCTGACTGGTCACTTCAGGGCTGACAAACAGTATCTAACAGTTCAATTCTCTCTGTCTTTCCCTAAAGGAGACAATCAAGTAATGCCTTCTCTACCCATCTGCTATTTTCCACAAAGCTATAGGAAAGGAGCATGTGCCAAATGAAGTCATCACTGACTGAGAGATTCAAAAGCTATTAGAGGAAAGTATAGACAGAGGCAGACCAATTACACAAATTGTATTTTCTTAGAAAAACTAGCTACAGAGATTTCTTGTTTCAAGGTTAGGGCAAAGTTTGAATTTCCTTTCAGGAAGAGGCTAAAGCATGGGTGGGGAAAAAAAAAAAAAAAAAAAAACCAAAACGAAAAGAAGCTTGAACTGAATTATCTAAAACCAAAAGAGTGCTTTGCATACCCTATGGAGAAAGTGAGACTATAAACATCAACTAAAATATACTGACAATTCTATTACTGACATATAGAAATCAGCTTGGTTCCAGACCTTCAAAAGACACAACAGCACATAAACACAAATAGTACAACAAGGAACACTCAAAACTAGTGAAACCATAATTTTAGTCTTCAATGCTGTCCAGGGATAACTAAAATTCACCTGAATTAACAAATAAGCCTAAAATAAGCCAAAAAACCCCACCATCTTAAAAGTCTGTATCAAGTTTAATACTGGATTTACATATTAAACAGCATCCTTATTAGCATTTCTGTAGTAATAAATATGCCCCTGTGAACACACTGTAAAATAACTGTGCCCCATGTTGGGAAAAAGCTATTTTTTCCAAACCCTGAGCACAGTACAAGTAACTAGTCATGAGAGTGGATCATGCAGACAAGAAACACTGTACTAAGGCCAGTGTGGTTATCTTGGAAGCTTAACCTCCCCTCTGCACCACTTTCAACAGAAGTTCAACAGCTGATGAGCTGACAGCACACAGAAACCACCTTTGCCCACAAAGTGAATTTGAGGTTTTATTCAGGGTCAACGATGACATAGAGCAATACCTGCTCTGAAATAGTGCCTTTTTCTCCTCGTAGATTTATATAAGGAACAGATACTCGCAGAATAAACCACAGGCTTCTTTTAAAGGACCAGTTTAGCAGCATACAAGCCAAGCAGCATAGAAGTATACTTTCCAGCATACAATCCAAGTGCAGCTCACATCAGACATTAACGGGTTGCATCTAAAGGACAGAAGAGAAAAGCTGAGGTTTGTAAACAACTGCCTCAGACACTCCTCCTAGGTGTGAGTCTGATTAAGCAGATTTTGCAGCGCTTGTAATCACTACAGAGCATGGGAAAGACCCAGCCTAACACATCCTATGCTTTCAGACTCATCAGACAAGATGCAAATAACACTGTCTAATGTTCTTGATTCAGATGCACCTTTCTCTACCCCAATCATATTTACCATGCTGACTTAGAAATATGGGCCCATATGAAACTAAGACACATTAGGGAATACTGCAGACAATCCCAAAAGGGGTGAAAGGGGTGGGTATTGTATCGGCTTTGGGCCACATGTGATGTTCTTTCAACAAAATACGAATCCTATCAACCTTCTGTTTCACAAGCCTGGAATTTCACTTATAGGATACTCATAGAAGAAGGAATATGAAGTTTTCTCTCCTTTCCCCAAACCATGTGGACAGAGCTCTCTTTTATATATTAAACATCAGCTCCTTGCTGGAAAGAGAATCAAAAAATTGTAACTGACAGCGTAAGACTAGACAGGCATTTTATTACCAGAACTGATCGATGCATAGCTAACTACCTTTTATGAACCAAAAGAACAGAATTACTATGCTGAGGTATGAAAACTTGACACCATTATCTGAAATTATTTCATCTCCCTTCTTAGCCAGTTAATGCCCAAGACGGAATTACTTCAGTATAACCAGCAGTCTTTCTAGACAGTTAACAGAAGCACAGAAGTTATAAAAGGGTAGAAAAATGCTAATAATAGGAGCTATGACACTCACAACAGTGCCCCTCAAAAAATTAAAATAAATGGTAAATGAAAAGTGACACAAATACTATCATTATCTGTCACAAACTCCTGAGTGATCCAACTGATTCCATTCATCACTTCTCTCCTCTCCCTACTTTGTTTCTAGCACTGTAGTTATCCAAATGGAAGAAAAGACTTTTTGTCCAAGTATTTTAATTTACTCAATTTACTTTAATTTAGTCATCAATATGACTGCAGGAGGAGAAACCCTCTCATGACAAAGGAGCACAAGTATGCACAGAACAGCCCAAAGTAGTCCAAAGTAGGACTGTAAAATATTTTTTTTTAAATATTAATAACTATATGAAACAAAGCAATGACAATATTGCATAAAAACCCACAACTACTTTACAAGACTAAATACATAATTATAAACCATACCAGTATATGAAATTCTATTTGTATTTTTTAAATAAAATTTTGAAAAGGTCCTAGCAATTAGACCCTCCTAAATCATGAGATGATTTAAGAACAAACAAACAAAATACCAAACCTAACAGGTGGCAAGCATTTCTGAGACAAATTTTGCTCACAGCTGAAAATGAAAGCATGGAGTTGAATTCAATGCTAGAGGAACACAGGTCTAGAGCAGAGTCCAACATCTATTATCTAATTGCTGATATGGTCCTGCATTATGACAGACACAGTAACAGTATTTATTACTGTTTCTAAAAATGTTGTTTGTTCGTGGTTTCCTTTATTTCTTTGGTTACCTAAACCCAAATTGACCTTGCTGCATGGTGGGTTCTAAATACAGGTAAGAGAAGGTTAGTTTCCTCTATGCCCTTTCGCATAGACTAATTCCTCTTGATTTTTCCTCCACTCACATCTCTTTTTGGCTGACAAGATGCCCTGGCCTTATACAACATTCTGTTAAAGGCAAACAAAAGTCTAGGAGCATTTCTACATGCCCTCTAGCCCTTTCCACTTATTCTGTATATTGGGAAGAGATTTTAGTAGTTTTGTTGTTGGAGTACCTAGTTTAACAGAGCGTTTGGGGCTCTATGTAAAGCTAAAGGTCTGCAACATGGCAAGCCTTTTAAACTCTGTATATTCTTTGTTCATTTTTCCCTTCTGTTATTAAGGGTTGTGCAAATGCCTCCTTTAGCAAGTAAGCATTGCCTAGCATTATTTTCAATATTATTCACAATTATCAACCTTAAAACACAAGCAGTCTTAATGACACAAGTTATTTCTGCCAGATCATTAAAAAACTACTCCAAACAACCATGATAACTGAATCCAGAAGCATCTTCCTTCTCTGAGTCAGAAAGAAGCTCAGCTGCGTTCTTAAGGGTTATTGTCTTTTCCTTTCATACAAAACACTCAAGCAGCAGATAAAAACTGCATATATACTATGCAACAAGAGAAACATACTTCAAGCCAAAAACTAAAGAAAAATTTTAAATTTTCAGTTAAGGAACATTTCTGGCCAGAATCTGATATCTCTACTCACACTAAACACCCTGTTTTCACCAAACGATCATATTGAAAAGTAAATATATTCCTTAAAATGGAATAATTAAGAAAGAAATGTCAGAAACTTAGGAAAATGATACAATAGTTAAATGACAAAAACCAAATATCCTCATTACTCTTTCAGAGTACTCTCATAGTTCCAGGCCAACTCTATTATCTTTAGTAAATGTGAAGGTGCCCTATTAGGCATAGTTAAGGTATAGCATAGGTTTGTAAATAGAAATATTTAAGGCATCTGGCAACGATGCAGGGCATACAGTGACGTACAGTCTTAAAATTATTGTAGACAAACAGCTAGCACACATACTTCCACTTAGCAGAGTAAGACAAAGAAGTAACAAATCCACACACTAGGTTGATATCTGAGTGTATTAAATAAGTGTTCAGTGATAGTGGACCTCTCAGTGCCTCTATCACAGAGTATCTTTCCAGAATAGAACATCCTTTTTCTAAGAGAATCAGTATTAGCTGGAAATCAGCTTGCTACTTAATGTATGTAATTACTGTCTAGTGTGCAAGTTAAAGAACTGGGTGTAGCTAACACAAGTAACCACAAGCATTTTTATTATAAGGGTATTCCTACAGATGGTTTATGTAAGCCATCTGTTTAAATCTTGAAGTAAGGCAATCCCACACTCTGACAAAATAAAAAAGGAAGAGAACATGAAGTGCCAGCAGAATATAACTAATATCCCCATAATAAAACTAATCAGACAACTGGAAACTAATTCTATATACAACAAGATTAAGATTTCAGATATAAGATAGTAGAACCCTCTCTTTGCCTTAAAAAAGCAAAGTCAGAATAGCTGATAATTTTTCACATATTTGATACATCAAAGTATTAGGATTCATTCATTTTTATTTTTTTATCAGAATGAGTTCCAAGTTTTAATATATTATCATTCCAGGACTGAAAACAAATACTGCGCTGCCTTCTTTCCAAGCATCCCACAACTGGACATGAGATTCGCAATTTTAAAGTGCTTAAATGTCACAACAGACTTCAATGACAGTTCACAACAAAGTAATAACTTGTGATCCTTTTATTCTTAGCCTAAGTTTAAATCATATTACCACAAAATCAGTTACCAAGTTCTGAACGCAAATTTGAACATTGCTCCTTCTGCTTATTAGAGACAACCTCATCACGTAAAATAACATACTAGATCTCAGGCCTCTCCCAGCCCACAAGACATTTACTCAAGTACCTTCAGTCTGGGAAATGGAGCATGTTATATGATGTGAAAGAACACCAGATGGGAAAAGTGCAGCACAAAATCTTGACTATTTGTACTTAAGCTGATAGAGGAAGTTGATCAGAAATCTCTCCAATAAAATGTTTCACTTAGCTTCTTGTTCCTTCTTGGCCTATAACATCTCTTAAAAAGAGATCCTGATAAGTAAAAGAAAGATAACAGACAGACTGCATAAGCATCTTGCAGAGAGAGGGGAAAAGGAATCTTAAGATTTCATAAATCAAAAACATTTAAAAAAAATTCTTAGAATCACAGGCAGTAACACACAACAGCAATTTAAGTGAAGCAATATAGCTGCTATATCAAATTTCCCATTTCGCACTGTGATGCTCATTCAAAGATCAAGCAAGCAATCAGCACAAACAACTCATCACCACTCCAGCAAGTTTTTATCCTTCAAGGAGCAGATGTAGTTTTCATAGAACCTGCATTACACAACTGAAATGATCCATGATAGTTTACTGCCAGCAGCATTGCTTGGTGCATCACCTGTGCCCGTCAATTCTCAAGTATTAACAGCAAGTATTAACTGTCTTCTCAATTGTGAGTCTACAGCTGGACAACATACAGCTACAACCTGTAAAAACTGTAAAAGTGCAGGATCAACACATACAATAGTGAGAAAAACACTTGTTTTTTTATTATTGTTTGCTTGCTATAGACACAGATACAGTTTATTCATGGCACATCACCTATGTAGATTTAAGGAAAAACAGTATTTGTTGAGGTGCCAAGTTGTAAATTGCTTTGCATATTTATTCTAACATTTGGGAAGCAGGTGCAAATCTATTCAGAAGCTAGTCAATGCATTTTTTGCAGTCTGTGTAACGTATACTGAACTGGATTACATTTTGCCCACATTGCCCACAGATTTTTCCATTATATATACACATTATCACACAAATACTACCGATCACAATAGCGTATCCTCTCCTCTAATAAACCAATGGTCACTAGGTAGGGTACAGGCTCCAAAGTGTTACATGCAAGGAACAAAATTCCTAACAGTATACCAGCACAATGATGGAAGGAAAAAAAAAACAACAAAAAAACCCGTAGTAAACAGAAATAGTAAAGAAATAAAAAAGATTTAGAGAGGCTTCTTTGTAGACCACATATGGTTTGTATTCCCTGTAACTCAGCTGCATGGAAGTTTTTCATTCCCATTAGTAAAACGTTTATAATACACAAAAGTTTTGTTATATGAACAAGAACAGTATTCTTCAAATACTGCCAAATTTGAGTCCCAAGAGGCAGCTTGACATTAACCACCTGTTCAATAATATATACGTTTCAAGCCCACCTCTTACAAGAAAAATAGAAGTGGAAAAATTGGTATTTTACATTCCTAATGTTGCGGTCTTCCACAAAATAATACTTTAGGTTTTTAATACAATCTTTTGTATAGCTGACTGGCTATTAAACACCTAAATAAAAGTTAAGGTGTTTTTTTTCTTCATCTGATCTCTCTCTATTCTTTCATTCACAGGAATAGTAATAGCAATAACAGGTTAATCTTTCAGAAAGTCATAAGATCAATACTTACTCCCAAAGGAATTTCATGATGATGTTAACCTTAAAGACTACAGAAACCAAGACCATAGTTATCAGACCTGGGCAAGAATGACTAAGTTGCAGAAAGTGAAACCGACTTCACAACTGCTACAAAAAACCGAATGACAAAAATGAGAAAAGTACAAATATCTTTGCTATTAAATTAAAAAAAGTAGAAAACTAGGAGTAACTAAAAATTACTCTGTTTTTGCTTAAAACAGAAGAATCCAAATAAACTGTATAAACCAAGAAAAACACATTCAATAGTTAAAGCTACAGACCAATAGTGTCTATTTTTAGAAAAAACACCCATTTCTTAATAAAACTTTTCCTTCCTAACTAATGGGGAGGCAAGCTGCTCTCCAAATCATATTGTGCATGAGGACCTGAAGAACGCTGGTTTAGAAAATTGGTCTCCTGTCATTTGTCGACAAGAAAAGGCTGAGAATTGACATTAGAAATAGTTCTAGCAAAATAAGAATAAATTACCACCCTGACAAGGTGTAGAAGGTTAAGACTCATTTTCAAAATGGTGTTCTCCTCTGCAACACGCCAAAATAAACAAGTTTTCTATCTTTTTGCAATGCATTTACTCAACATTCATACTAGAAGAGACTAGCTTGCTGAGTACCAAAAGAAAGTCTAAGAGGAGAAAGAATTGTTGTCTCTAAATACTTCTGAAAAAAAGAAAAGACAAAAAAAAAATTTAAGCAAAGTGACAATAAAAGCAAAAGAACCAAAAAGTAAAATGCCTATCAATACCTTTTCAAAAATTAATTTCATCAAGTTCTGAAGTAATCCTCCAGCAAGAGTAGCAATAATGTACAATCCTAAGTAGTTTTAAGCTGTCTGAAAGAGTTGCAAGAACATTAAAATAACAGCTTTTTAAATAAAGCAATAGACAAGACCCACATAGCTTTCTTCTAGTTCAGTAACATTGCCTTAAGTTTCAGGTAAGTTTTGTCTCAGCTTTATATGGAAGGAACAGAAAGTATAAAGTCCTTCCCTCCAAAGAGGGATGCATAACCACAGTTCAGAAGTCTAGGTAACCATTAATGGAACTAGTGAGAAGGAATGCTGGCACAGGCTTACAAATCAGTTTAAACACACAATAAAAATACAAACAAAGAATTTAGAGGGATTACATTGCGAGGATGACCTTTTTGCTGACATTTTCACCTCTAATAAAATTATTACTTAAACAAAAGATACGAAGTTTTCTGACAAAATTTAAGGAGGCACTGGAATCTCTTAACTGATCTTTCCGAGATGCAAGACTCAGCACGTTCTCCTAAATTCTGAGATGGTTACACGGCTCTCCATGGCAACCCAGGATGCCTGCAGCCTGCTGGCAA